>OX422140.1:62576711-63013219 GCA_949129095.1 Volucella bombylans
AGACTTTTTACCCAAAGTACTTCAGTAGATTTTGTTTCACACGAACATGTTCAATGTATAGTTAAAGATCTAAAAATAAGAAAAACAGGCGGCACTGACTGTATTAAGAATATAAACATCAAAAATTTGCCCAAGTCCGGAATAAAATATCTAGTATTCCTTATTAATGCTTATTTAAAAATGGAGTATTTTCCTGACGCTTGGAAGTTAGCCAAAATTGTTCCGGTGTTCACAGCCGGTAAGTCACCTGAAAGTCCTTAAACTTACAGGCCAATAAGTTTGCTTAGTAGCCTCAGCAAAATACTGGAAAAAGTTCTGAAATATTAAATTCTCAAGCATATCTGTGATAATAATATATTTATTAATGAACAATTTGGTTTTAGGCAATATACAATATACGAGTATCACCTCGCATCAAGTTCTCAGAATTTGTAAATATATGAAAGCAAATCGCTCCGCAGGCAAATCGACTGGAATGGTGCTATTAGACATTGAAAAGGCATTCGATACTGTGTGGCACAACGGCCTGATATTTAAAATGATAAATTTTATCTTTCTGTCATAAAATATATTTGTGGAATGGTTCAAAGTTTTCTATCTGGTCGTTGTTTTAAAGTTCATGTTAACTGTGGTGTCTCAAATTTAATATCGTTCGATTCTGGTGTTCCCCAAGGTTCAGTCCTAGGTCCTGTTCTATAAAACCTCTACACTTCTGATTTCCGTTACTTGCTCAATTGTGAAGCAGCCATTTTGCTGATGATACATATATTCTTCGCATGAGCTCGCTTCCAATATTGAAAGCAGCCTCAAACATGCTATAGAAGTATTAAGGAAATATCATTCAAAGTGGAAAATTAAATTGAATGAAGATAAAATGCAAGCTATCTCTTTTACCTCCCATTGAGTGGATGGAGTAAATATTCCTTGGGTGACCTGTGTTAGATATTTAGGGATCCATCTAGATACAAAACAAATATTTAATGAACACATAAACAGAACAGTAACGAAAATAGGTATTGCATCAAAATGTTGTATCCATTCATAAATAGAAAATCATCCCTTTCAACAGAAAACAAGGTTATAACCTATAAAGTAATTTTTCAAGCGATCCTACTATATGAAAGCCAAATCTGGGGCGATTGTGCAAAATGCCACATAAAAAAACTACAATTATGCCAAAATAAAGTTTAAAAATGATGCTTAAATTACCCTGACATTATTCTACCCTAGATCTGCACATTAAAGGCAATGTTGAACTGATTTATGAAAGAACTGGAAAACTAAAATCAAAATTTGTAGAACGATGTAGTTTTGCTGGTAACCCTCTCATAAATGAATTATGCGCTAATTAAATGCGACTAAGTTATATATTTATTCTGTGAATTTACTTATTCATTTAGTTTGTTTTCATTTGTTTATTTATTTGTTTAATTTATTGAATTTATATGTATACAATGGTCGGAAAAAGTATTTTGACAAAACTGTGTGCAATGTTATCTCGCTTGTTTTGATAGACTGAGACAACTAACGGGTCTCTGTTGATGCGCAAAACGAAATAGATGATTATAACTGTAAGAGCGCAAAATATTTTCTTTATTACATTACGCATTATTTCACTATCAGCTGCAATGTAAGAACTGAACTAAAACTAACTGGAAAAAAGTCTTTTGGCATCATAATCTTTTCAGTTTTTTTTCCTTTCGCGTGCCATGAATGCTGGGCTCTGTTAATTACAAAGTCTTTTTTTAATATAATTTATTAATTTTAATGGCATTCACTAACATTTAATTGATAAATATGGAAAAAACGTCGGAAATAAGCCAGGCTATAAGAAATGAGATGGTGATCAATTATGATGCGGCTATTTCAGTGGAATACTTAAGCAAGCTGTACAAAGTGCCTCGGCAAACTGTGTATTATCAAATAAATAAGCAAAAGAAAAAACAAATCCACAAGTAACTTGCTATTTTCAGGCAGATCACGCAAGACAACCAAAAGAGAGGACCGTTTAATTGTGGGAAAATTTAAAGACAATGTGCTAAAAACTCCAAAATCTGCAGCAATTGAATTGAGTAATCAGCCTTAAATTAAATTTGTGAAAGAACGGTAAGAAATCGTTTAAAAGAGGCAGGTTTTGCCACTTATGTAGCCATACCCATACTCCAAATTTAACCGAAAAATAAGCTCAAACGTCTGAAATTTGCCAAAAAATTTGTACACAAGACTTCATAATTTTGGCAGCAAGTATTATGGACTGATGAAAGCTCTTTTCAGTATAATGCATCAAAAAAGAAAATTTTCAGCAGAATTCCTAGGAAATTGCGAAAAAAAAGTGCCACCTGTATGTGAGCGGTTTTTTTTTGTCAAAATACTTTTTCCGACCATTGTATTTATTTATTTGCTTAGTTTAATTTATTAATTAATTAATTTATTTATTTTATTTAATTATTTATATATCATTTGCATTTTTCTTTATATGGAAGGTTTTAGTCGTGTTTCCTTCTGAAATTCTTATTTTTGTTAAAATTTTTTTTTTGTTAAAAATTATAATAATTCGGTGGAAAGGTAGTAAACGGTGTTTCAATAGGGACTTGACAACTTTGAATTTAATTTGTGAACGCACTCTTTCACTAATCATCAATTTATTCAGTAAACTCAACATTTTCATCATGCTAAAGTACATGAACGAGCAACGTCTGCAAATTATAAAAATTTTCTACCGAAATTCGGAGTCGGTGACTGCAACTTGAAGAGCGTCAACTCCAATTTTCGGTCGTAATTCTCGCCATAGTAGACAGGCAATTACAAGTTCAGTGCAAAAATTTGAGTCTACATATTCGTTGTGTGATGTTGCCGTGTCAGTGAGACAACCGGTTGGTCGAAGTATCGAAAATATCGCTGCCGTTCAGGCGTCTGTAGCAAACGATCCAAATCAGTCAATTCCACGGTGTTCTCAAGAATTGGGCATCGCTCAGACCACATTATGGCGTATTTTGCGCAAGGATCTTGGTTTACACCCATAAAAGATCAAGCTGACTCGAGAATTGAAGCCAATGGACCATTTGAAAAGACGTACATTCTCCGATTTGGTTCTGGAGAAGATGCGCCAAGATGATGAATTTCATCGCAAAATCATCTTCAATAACGAGCTCATTTTTGGCTCAATGGTATCGTCAATAAGCAAAATATGCGTTATTGGTCGGGTGAAAATCCACATGTGCTTCATGAATCACCACTTCATCCACAAAAAATAACTGTTTGGTGCGGTTTGCATGCCGGCGGCGTTATTGGGCCATATTTTTTCGTCGACGATAACGATCATCACGTTACTGTGAATGGTCAGCGTTATCGCGCCATGATCACCGATTATTTTTGGCCCGAATTGGAAGATATGGACTTAGAAGACATGCGGTTTCAACAGGATGGTGCCACAATCCACTCAGCACACGCTACAATCGATTTATTGAAGAGTAAGTATGGTGAGCGTGTTAACTCAAGAAATGGGCCAGTCGATTGGCCGTCTCGTTCGTGCGATTTAAGGCCGCTTGACTATTTTCTGTGGGGCTACGTTAAGTCATTGGTTTATGCCAACACGCCGACTATGTTGGAAGAGCTCAGAGCCAACGTTGCACGCGAAATAACGGCCGTTTCGGCCGAAATGTGTGGCCGAGTCGTTGAAAATTGGGTCCAAAGAATCGACCACTGCAAGCGTGCCCGCAGTGGCCATATGAACGAAGTCGAGTTCCATTCATAAATGTTTTGATTGTACTTCAAACCGATAATAAAGTTTTTGAAATATCTCAAATGGTTTGCGTTTTATTTATTTAAGTTGTCAAGTCCTAATTGGAAAACCCTATATATCGAATCCCTGTGTTGTAAAATGTGCGGTAACAAGCCAAATTTAAACTATTACACGTAAAAATAAATCTATCTGTCTATCTACGTAAGAGAAATTTTACAAATAAATAATATTACTCGTAGTTTACGATTAAAAGATACAGAATTAAAACCTTATGATCAAATAGTTAATAATTTAGAAGATAGTGTTGAAAAATGAAATTTGCTATGTGTCATATATATGTACTACGTAGATCCTAATTTTTCTTTCATACTTGACATACCAATAAAACTAAATAGTCTCTTTGTTACTCTCGTATCGAAAGACTGCTTTTTTGCTCTAAGTTTCACAGGTTATGGGTCCAGAACACGCGGCGTTTGTTCGTTAAAATTAATTATAGATATACCTGATGGAATTTAGTTTTTTTTTGGTAATCGACCAAACACGGATTTTTTCTTAAAACCGCGGACCGTAAGTGGACATAAAAATGGAATCTGATCTGCAAAGTGTTGACAATGGTGAGCAGTGGCTAGTTTGGACGTTCCAAATGAAGATTTTGCTAAAAGCATACGATTTGTGGGAGATAGCCAATGGAACAGCGAAGAAACCGGCTATCAAAACTGAGACTTCAGCAGTGGACTGCAAGGCACTACAGAAGTGGTTAAAAGCCGACGGTAAAGCCCAAAAAGTGATTGTTACATCGATGGGACAGGAGCCATTACTGCATACTCGTACAATGAGTTGTGATAATGCATTCGACATGTGGACCAAGCTTGAGAATGTATATGAGCAAAAATCTAAGACGGCAATCCACTTTCTTCAGCAAAGATTTTACAGCTTTGCAAAAAGTAAGATGAAAATTTATCGATTCACATATCAAAGCTTCAAAAAATCGTTCAAGAGCTTAAAGATTTGGGGGAGGATGTCTCAGACTCAATGATCATCACAAAAATTTTAATGACTCTACCACCGTCATACGAGTACATATAATCACTTTTACAGTGCATGGGAGTGAACAGCAGCGAGTGAGGAAGCATTAAAGTATTTGACTGCCCGTCTCTTAATAGAAGAGTCGAGAATGAATACACAAAATCAAATTAAGTGTGAAGGTAAAACCACATCAAAATCCGTTTTTCGAAGTAGCAGCGGTAAATGCAAAAAATTGGGCAAGTGTTTTATCTGCAAGAAAACAGGCCATTGGAAAGCGGAATGTCCAACAAAGCAGAAAGAGAAGACAAATTTTGCAAACGACATCAAAAGAGGGCATTTATATCTCAAACTGTTTTTGCCAAAACGTCGGAAAGGGATAATTAGTTTCTCGATTCGGGTGTAGGTGATCACATGACATCTAGAAAATATTGGTTTATTTCTTTCAAGAAATTTGAGAAAGCGGTAAATATTCGCGTTGGAAACGGCGAAGACATTTATGTATACGGTTCTGGAGATATCAACATTCTGGCATATAATAAAATTGGCTGGAAAGAGAAGCATATGTCAAACGTGCTTTATGTTCCAGATATAAAACTAAATTTGTTTTCAGCGAGCTGTGCTCTTGATAAAGGACTAGTCGTGAGATCAAATAAAAAAGAATGTGAGCTGCTTAAGGATGATGATGTTGTTGCTGTTGGTGTGAGCGAAAATAAAATGTTCAAGCTTTTGTTTCAAGTGTTAATGGTGGATGAACCTCATGTGAATAGTGCTGTTCAGGATTCAAGTCACATGTCTGGTAATGACCTCCAATTATGGCATTAGCAACTCTGTCACCAGAACATAATTTACGTATAAGAATTCCTTAAATCAAACAATAATAAATATTCAGGAGATTCTTCATTCATTTGTGCTGCTTGTGCTATGGGAAAAACCCATAGGTTGCCGTTCATCAGAAGTGCGAAGAAAACGTCTGTACCTGGTGAGCTAGTGCACTGTGATCTTTGCGGCCTCATGCATGAAACATCTTACGGAGGATCCTGGCACTTCCTTTTAATGTAAGATGATTTTTCTAATTTTCATTATGTTTATTTTCTTAAACAAAAAACTGAAGTAACTATCTAGAGCAGGTGAAGATTGATACGGGTTGCTCTGTTAAAATCCTCCGTACCGATAATGGATTAGAATTCGTCGATAAAGATGTACAATCATTACTAAGGGCTCGGGGCATATGTCATCAGAAAACTGTTCCTTACACCCCGCAACAAAACGGCCGAGTCGAACGAGATATGCGGACGATTGTCGAAGCAGCCAGGTCAATGATGTGCGGTAGGAATCTCAAGGTAAAACTGTGGGCTGAAGCGGTAAATACCGCAGTTTATGTTTTGAATAGGAGCTGTCCAAGCCAAATAAAAGGGAAATCTCCATTTGAACTATGGTTCAATAAAAAGTGTGAAATGTTCGAGTATAAAGTATTTGGCTGAAAAAATTAAGATATGGGATAAAAGAGCTAAAAAAGGGATTTGGGTTGGTTATGCTGATAACACAAAGGGTTATCAAATTCTTTTAGAAGGCAGCAATAGAGTAGACATATCGAGAGATATAACATTTAATAAATTCTTTGCTAATCACTCAAATTTTAAAGAAAATATTGACAAATCAGGTTACACGTATGTTAAAATGTTCGACGACAAGAAAGACGATGACGTGAGAGATGCCAATTCCAGTAAGACCATCATGGATCAAATTCATAGAGACCTGCATAATGATGTTTTCGAGAGTCCGTATGGCAGCGAGAACGGAGATGATGGTTTGCAAATGAGTGTGTGCAGTGGCGAAGGTATTTCGAATACCGATAATGTTAAGGAGCAACAAAAAAGCGAAAATTGTTCAGGTGAGACAAATGACCTTTCTGATAATATTCAATTTAGATTGCGAGGTAGAAAGCAAACCAATTTTGTTATGTCTGAGGGATTTGCTTTTGTTGCCGAAATGATCGAACCTTCTAGTTATCAGAAAGCAGTGCAGTCTCCGTGGGCAGACAGATGGAAGCGTGCTATGGATGAGGAAATCTTGAGTTTACTGCAAAATAACACTTGGCAACTTGTAGATTTACCCAAAGAAAGGAAGGTAATTGGTAATAGATGTGTTTACAAGGTCAAACTATCAACAGATGGTAAAGTGAGTCGATATAAGGCCCGCCTAGTTATCAAGGGGAGCAGCCAGAAATACCGTCTGGATTATTTGGAAACTCTCAGTGTAAAATTAGCATCCATTAGAACAATTTTAGCTGTAGCTGCAGCTACGAATTTAAAATTGTTTCAATTTGATATTAAAACCGCCTTTTTAAATGGCGATTTGTCTGAAGACATTTATATGCGAAAACCTGAAGGGTACGTTAATGGAAGCGGAAAAGTCTGCAAATTAAAAAGGAGTCTTTATGGACTAAAGCAATGTTCCAGATGCTGGAACAAGAAGTTCTCCGGCTTTCTTCAAAAATTTGATTTCAAAGTAAGTTTATATGATCCTTGTGTATTCATTAGCTCTTCCAAGGGAAAGAAAATTTTGCTTGCCATATACATCGATGACGGCTTGGTAGCAGCATCAAGCAGAGAAGACATGGACCATCTTCTCAAGTGCCTAAAACAAGAGTTTGAAGTAACGTATGGTGATGCCGACTATTTTCTTGGACTAGAAATTTTGCGAAGGAAGGCACCGGTAATGATTCATCAAGCGGCGTATGCAAGGCGGCTTTTAAATAAATTCAACATGGACGAATCAAAACCAGTTTCAACCCCATCTAAGAAGATATCAAGTGTCGTCGTCAGAGGTGTTTATGGAGGACAATGCCCTTTCCGCGAGGCAGTAGGATCACTTATGTATTTGGCTGTTGCAACGAGGCCTGACATCTCTTTCGCCATCAATTCAGTTAGCAGACACTTGGAGAATCCCGATGAGACCGATATGTGTGCAGTGAAGCGTATATTTAAATACATCAAACGAAGTTTTAATCATGGCATAATATATAATAATACTAATGAACTGCATTTGCATTGTTTCAGCGATGCTGATTACGAGGGGGATGTTGAGACAAGAAGGTCGACGAGCGGTGCTGTTGTAATACTGAGTGGTGGGGCGATTTCTTGGCAGTTCCAGAGGCAGAAATGTGTATCGCTATCCACAACCGAATCCGAATATATCGCTGCATCGGAGGCTGCAAAAGACTTGTTGTGGTTGCAGAAACTTTTTCGTGAGCTGACCAATGAAACTAGAGCCTGTTCTTCTTTATATTTGGATAACCAAAGTGCTATTAGATTAATTAAAAATCCTGAATTTCATAAACGCACAAAACATATAGATGAAAACTATGAAGATAATTTTTTTAAATTAGAATATGTTCCTAGTGAAGAACAAGCTGCTGATTCCTTAACTAAATCTTTGGCTAAAGAGAAATTTCAAAAGTTAAAATTAACTTTAAATTTATATTCATTTACTCATTTTAAGTAATTTTTTTTTGAACACACAACATTGTACTAAGATTGAATTATTACTGTATAAAGTTTAAAATGAATTGTTTTGGGATTTTGAAAAATGTATGACACAAGTGGAAGTGTTGTAGTACTATGCAGATCCTAATTTTTCTTTCTTACTTAACATACCAATAAAACTAAAGGGTCTCTTTGTTACTCTCGTATCGAAAAGTTGCTTATCTCTTTTTTTGCTCTAAGTTCCACAGATAGTATACGAGAAATTTTAAATATTGATTCATGCAGTGATCGTGACTTGAAGTGTAGCTTAAATATTAATGAAAATTTAAATTACGGTGAAAAGAAAAAAACTCAAAGCACTTATTCTTAGAAGAATTTAGAAAAGTAAAGTTTTATATGAAGGTTGTAATTTTGAAATGAAAATAACGTTGACGGACACGAACAAAGTTTTTAATTGAACTCCAAGACGCCTTCCGTACGTGCACAAAGAAGAACTGCAAACAATATTAGAAGATCTTATAAAAACCAATATTATTGGAGAAAGTAATTCGCCATTCGCATCCCCAATCGTGTTAGTAAGAAAAAAAAAAAGTGAATTGAGGCTTTGTGTCGATTACCGACAAGTTTCCGCAAATAAATAAACTATTTCGGAGAAAAAATCAAAACGACCTTCAGTGTCTTAAAATAGCCCGGACAACAGACAACGAACGGTTACTGACAATAGCAGGTATTGATCCAAATGAGGCCGCTGATGATGACGACTTCTTTGTGATCGAGGATCCACAGGAGAAGGTTGAGGCCATAGGTGCGAATTTCCAGGAAGTATACAAGGCCATTGATATCATTGGCCCTAATTATGACCTGGACAGTCGCGTCTTGCTGCACGACTTCGGCATTCGAAATGAAATAGGGAACTGGCGATCCGAGGGCTCTGGTTTCACTCGGTTCAGCGACGAAAATATGGCAAATAATGTCATGACCAGAGAGAGTGACCTACCCCCGTTCATTTCGAAGGAGGAACTCCGTGAGATCTTCGACACAATCAGGGCTAAGAAATCAGTGGGGACCGATGGTATTCCGAACATCGTGCTTCGACATCTTCCTCTAGAAGCGGTGGACATTTACACCACCCTGTTTAATAATGCAATGAATAATGCACATTATCCAGCGCATTGGAAAACGGCGGTGGTTCAACCTATCCCCAAAAAGGGGAAGGATATATCCAATCCGGCGAATCTGCGGTCGATAAGTCTCCTTCCGAATAGCAGTAAGGTTTTTGAAAAGGTAATCAATAGAGCTCTGTCTAGGTGGGCTGAGGACAAACATATAGATCCGGATAATCAATTCGGTTTTAAGGCGGGACATGATATCTCACAAGCCGCGTCTAAACTGGTTTCTGATATCCAATGGAACAAAGGCAAGAAACAGTGCACTGGTGCCTGCCTTGTTGACTTGGAGAAGGCCTTCGACACCGTATGGTTAGAGGGTCTTTTCTATAAGCTGACTAGGCTGGGGATCAGTAAACCACTCTTGTACATTCTTTATAATATGTTAACCAACAGACAGTTCATCGTGAAAAATGGCGATGTGACTTCTGTTGGAATATTTCAAATTAAAAATGGTCTTCAGCAAGGCGCAGTCAATTCGCCGATCCTATTTAACATTTATACAAGCGACTTGATAGGTTCACTTCCCCATACTATTGCGTACGCAGACGATGTGGTAGCGTACAGAACAGGTCCAAAAATCGAGGTCATTAATACTCTCTTGCAGCGTGACTTCGATAAGATAAGACGATTTTGCGATGACTGGAAGTTGAAAATCAACTTTCAGAAGTCGGAAACCATTCTCTTTAGGACGCCGTTGTCTAGAGCCTCTAGGGATACCAGAAAAAATTTGAGAAAGTTCTCGATTATTGGACAACACGGACAGCCTCTTGCCTGTCGAAATGTAGTCAGATACCTTGGAATCTGGCTAGATCAGTTTCTGTATTTTGGCAAAAGTGTAGATGCTGCTCTGGCCAGAGCTAAAGGTGCTTTTGCCCTTACAAAGAGACTGTTTTATAACAGCCAACTCGATGCGAGGGTAAAGGTAATCTGCTACATGGCCCTTATCAGGCCCATGCTGGTATTTGGTTGTCCCGTGTGGTTCAATGTACGAGCAAGCTTAATGGAAAAGATTCAGGTGTTTGAGAGGGCTTGTCTTAGGGCTTGTCTTCGCTTGTACAGAACACCAGAATCGGAGTACAAGAAATTTTATCCTAATGAGGTCCTTTATAACAGGGCGAACCTAATACGAGTGGACAACTTCGTAATTAAGCTGACTCGAAGGCACATTGCAAGAGCAATGACCTCGACGAATAACCTGATATCTGGGGCTTACTACCCCAATTACCTTTACCACGAGAGTGTGCGCTTTGACGGCTTCGTTCCACCGGAAGCATTCCTCTACCTTGATCAGATAGGGTTGATCCAGGATAGATCAGCGGTGCCGTTAATCTTCCATGTCGCTCGGACAGCTGGGGACAGGCGACTCAACTACGACAGAGACGTCGCACACGGCAGTGTGGAACGCCTCAGGTTCAGTAGGGCGGTGGGGAATCGCGATAAGAGGGATGTCGTTCGGCAGCACCAGCATTTCTGGTGGTTGAATGATGGAGAAGATGTTTCGTCGTCGTTTCGTATACATGTATCAGTGTATACAAAGGTGTATACTGATATATGTATATGATCGTGTATAATGTCTATGTGTGTTTATGTGTGTATTGTGCATTTAGGTTAGGTAGGCTAAGGTTTATTTTAAGTTAGATACTAAGCTTTTATAAAAAATAATAAAATGTCCATATGCTAAGTTTTTTGTTATAAATTTTTTCTTAGCCCTAAGTACACAAAATAAACATTTATAAATAAAATGTAAATGAAGTCGAAAGACATAGATATAAGAATGAATTTAGATTAGCTTAGAGTGCCTGTGTGGGGCCAGTAAGTTAGTATAAGATTGTTAAGAAATTGTAAGCTAGCATTTAAGCATTTTTTGTTAGTATGTAAGAGTTAGTGATTAAGTAAATAAAATGCATTCAAAACTGAAACTGAAACTCGATTACCGACAATTAAACAAATTAACAGTCAAAGACAATTTTCCGCTACCTCTTATCGAAGATCACCTAGACAGACTCCGTGGTAAAAAAATCTTTTCACTTTTAGATTTAAAAAGTGATTTTCACCACGTTAAGATGTCACCTGAGTCTATAAAATCTCTTTTGTTACCCCATTAGGCCAGTTTGAATATCTGTGAATGCCGTTTGTGCTTAAAAACGCGCCATTTTTTCGATATTCAAACACCTGATGATTTACTGATAGCCTCACAGACCATTGATGAACATTATACAATTTTGGAGGAAGTTTTGGAAACCGTTGAGAAAAACCATTTGGAGTTACGGTTTGACAAATCCATGTTCATGCATGAAAAAATCAAGTATTTGGGTTATGAAGTCAACCTGTCACAGAGTTCCCTGTACCATCAAATATTAAGAATTTGCATTCCTTTTTGGGCTTATGCTCGTATTTTCGACGTTTTATTAAAGATTTTTCAATTCATTCGAAACCATTGTATGACCTTTTGAAAAAAGACACGCATTTTGCATTTGGTGAAAAAGAGTTAATGATTTTCGAAAAGTTAAAGCAGATGTTGTTGCATGCACCATTATTGAGCATATATAATCCACAAGCTGACAACGAATTGCACTGTGATGCAAGCAGCTTAGGGTTCAGTGCTGTCCTACTTCAACATCAGGACGATAAGCTCTTCCACACAATATTCTTTTTTTCGAAGCGTTCTTCAGTTCCAGAGTCCAAATACCATTCATACGAACTAGAGACCTTAGCCATCATATATGCGTTGAGAAGGTTTCGGATTTATTTAACAGGTATAAAATTCAAAATTATAACCGATTGTAAATCTCTTACTCTTGCGCTGAATAAAAAATTACTTAATCCGAGAATTTCGCGATGGGCCTTGGAGCTTCAAGATTTTGATTATTCCATAGAGCACAGAGATGGTAAAAAAATGGCTCATGTTGATGCCCTCAACAAGTGCCACAATATCTTGGTAATAGAACCTGAAACTTTCGTACTTGCGGCATCACAACAAAAGGACACTACAGCGAGGCGACTGGTTAAGATGTTAGAAGAGAGGGAAAGCCCTGCTTACAATCTAATTAATGGTTTAGTTTATCGAAAAATCAACCAAAAAGTATTTTTCTGCTTTTCTATAACGTTATTCAGACACACCATTATGCATTATGCCACGCTGCTGTTGATAAATGCTACAATTATTTGAGAAAAAACCTACTGGTTTCCTCAAATGAAATGTAAAATCAAGAATTATATAAGTCATTGCCTAAAATGTTTTCATTTCTCACAGTTAGCAGGCAAAAAAGAATATACCATAAGGTGATAAGCCATTTGAAATTATTCACATTGACCATTACGGTCCCTTACCTCATTCTGTACGGAACCAAAAGAAGCACATATCTGTTGTTGTTGATGAATTCTCTAGATTTATAAGGCTTTATGCAGTGAAAAGCACAACTACAAAATAAGCTATAAAATGTTTAGTATCATACTTTGCCGCATATAGCAAGCCAACTCGTATTGTATCAGACAGAGGGAGTTCTTTTACCTCTGACGAATTTACAATTTTCTGCTCCGAATATAACATACAACAACACATACATAAGAGTGGCTACTTGTTCACCTCAATCAAATGGCCTAGTTGAGGGGATTAACAGGGGCTTGACGCCAATGCTAGCAAAAGAAAGTGAAAAGGGTGCTGCTGAATGGCGAAAGCACTTAAGAAAGGTAGAATTTGTCCTGAATAATACAGAAAACAAAAGTACGGGTTTTAGTCCGAGTATGTTGCTCTTTGGTGTGAAACAAAAAGGGGTGATAAATGACGACATTCTCGAGTTTTTGGAAGGAGATGCCAATAAAAAGGAAACGAGAAATTTAGAGTCTATTAGGGAAGAGTCAAATGAAAACATTATTCGCAGTCAGGTTGCCAACAAAGAGTACTTTGTATTTGTATTTGTATATACTCCTGGTTTGAATAAGAAGCTAGCCGCTAAATATAAAGAACCCTACCGTATAATAAAGGTACTTCCGCACGATGGGTATTTCATAAAAGATTTAGAAAATATGCAAGTATCGCGGATTGCATATGAAGGGATTCTATGTACAACAAGTATTCTAATTCCGTTAGGTCTAGTTTATAAATATAATCGATGTAATGTTAGGTTCTTATTATTATTATTAAAACACTTGCACCGAAAACATCTTCGTCTTTTTATTCGCTTACACATCTTTCTTACATGTCTTACGTTTCTGCAAAACTTTGATGGAATCACTTTCGGCAAAAAATTTGAGAATCCTATCTTTATTTTTAATCAAGTCATATACAGTTTGTGAGCCGCTTCCATATTTTTGAGCCAAATTTGTCTCAGAAATATTTTTTTTAATATGATCGTTAATTATGTCCACTTTTTCTCTAATAGACAACACTTTTCTTTGCCTTTTTATTAATCTTCATGAGGATGCCATCACATTAAAATAACCTTCAGCACCTTTACAATTCAATTTAAATTATAAATTTAAATTATGCGGCCTGCAAAACTATCGGGAACAAAATGATAACAAGATTCAGCAACGTGAAAGCGATATTTTTTTTTCTTGAAATATTAGTTACAGTTACATCAATGACGCACAGAAACCACTCTATGTATGTATGTATGTGATTGCGAATAATCTGCACGAATGAACATGCAATGCGATTGTGTTTTGTTTTTGCTTTGACTTGATTTTAGCTTGCATCCCGGATAATAGTTTTTTCCGGTTCATCGAATTTCAATGGAAAAGAAATTTTTGTTTTTAAATATCCCGGTTGATTGGGTCTACCGGTTAATTGGACCCCGGTTAATCGGCTCTCCACTGTATAAATTTCTTTATATAATATAATACTTTTACGTTTAGTTCCCCGCACCGATACGGCGATGCCACAAACCAAACGATAACACTTTCTGGGATCACGCTATCCCAGCTGTGGGTTCCTCCAGATAGCGCTTGGACGGCAGCTAGACCCGAATACAACAAACAATTTTCTTAGGAATCATCCTTCACGAAATGAAAAAAAAAATGAGTCCGAAAAAATTCCCAAAACAATTTCTCTCGACCAAAAAAAAAATCTGTTTTTTTTTCGTTATAAAGTGGGGCTCGACGATTTATTTTTAATTCTCTTAGCGGTACACTCGTCGATAGAGTGACAAGCTATTTGAGCAGTCCCGAAAGAAAAAAAAAAGCGTTAGACAAGGGGTCACGTGTCCCGTCTGTTCTCGGAAATTCTATCTCACGCGTGGCCTACCTACGGAGTCTCAATTTACCAATTAAAAAACCGAACTCGTATCGCACTGCACTATACTTATCTTTTGTTATGGCGGCAATGAGCCCCGTTCTGGCACAATCCAGCGTTCTGATACTCCTGCTCCGCTATCCTTCTTCTATCTCTTCTCTCCTTTCCATCTTCCCTTTTCCTTCTGTTTGACCAAGCCCGAAACTCGCGACTCTATTCAAAAAAAAACTCTACTCTACTTTAAAAAAAAAAGACAGAATTGCTCTGCGCAATTCCCAAATTTCTAACAGAAAAAAAACTTGCTTTTCGCAGTGGGGAAAAAAAATTCGCTTTTCAAAAAACTAAGCTGCTGGTCGTCACTGAAGTGACTTCCACATCTTTTATGTTCCACAGTTCGCGCCAGACACACACACCAATAGCGTGTCACTCCTTACAATTATTTATTTATTTTTTGGTAACTGGGCTTTTCTGCCCTCTGGTCTCTCTACGCTTTGCTCCCTCTGGTGCTCCATCAGTGGGGTGCTGGCGTCACCCATCGAACCTGACTTTTACAGCTAATGCGTCGTTGGGGTGTGTTCGATTGTCTTGGCCGTCCGCCTGCACACCACTGTTGCTCCTTTGTTGCTCCCTCGTTGGGGTGTTACTATGAGAGAGATCGTCGTCTCTTCACCCATCGATCGATTTTTTTCGGTGCTACCAGAGCTAGCTGCATCCACATCAGTTGTGGGATGTGATGCCGGTGTTCGTACCCACATCGGTTGCAAAATGGGGTGTTCCTTTAGCCTCTTTTATTTGGCTTTTGTTGGGGTGTAGTTTCCAGGGATCGTCCTCCCCCACCGTCATCATCGTGTTTTGATCCGACCTTAAGATATTCTCATTGCCCACCATGGTGGGCAAACACTCCGTATGTTTGCTAGAGGAGCATGTGGAAAATGTTTAAGCAAATTTCAGTAAATTTTAACTCAAGAAGATTGTTGTAAAGCATTTGTATACATGCCAGATTCTTCTTCAAGCTGTTCACCTATAGAGAATTTACAAGCGAGCAACGGCTGCTTTTGTTGGTGCTGTCAGTCATATAAGAAAATGTCGCGGTTCAATCTTGCCATAGTCCTTTCTGGATATTGGTTTTATATAAATCTGAAACCTCTACCTAGTAGTTCAACTGAAAAATTGGGTTAATGGACCAAATGTCCAACATATACTCGTAGATACTGGATCCCTTGTAAAGGGTTTTCCAATAGGGACTTGACAACTTTGAATTTAATTTGTTAACGCACTCTTTCACTAGTCATCAAACTGTCACTGTCAATTGATTCAGTAAACTCAACATTTTCGTCATGGTAAAGTACACTAACGAGCAAAGTCTGCAAATTATAAAAATTTTCTACCGACATTCGGAGTCGGTGACTGCAACTTGAAGAGCGTCAACTACAATTTTCGGTCGTAATTCTCGCCCTAGTAGACAGGCAATACCAAGTTTAGTGCAAAAATTTGAGTGTACATATTCGTTTTGTGATGTTGTCGTGTCAGTGAGACAACGGGTTGGTCGTCGAAGTGTCGAAAATATCGCTGCCGTTCAGGCGTCCGTAGCGAACGATCCAAATCAGTCAATTCCACGGCGTTCTCAAGAATTGGGCATCACTCAGACCACATTGTGGCGTATTTTGCGTAAGGATCTTGGTTTACCCCCATACAAGATCAAACTGACTCAAGAATTGAAGCCGATGGACCATTTGAAGCGACGTACGTTCTCCGATTGGGTTCTGGAGAAGATGCGCCAAGATGATGAATTTCATTGCAAAATCATCTTCAGTGACGAAGCTCATTTTTGGCTCAATGGATTCATCAATAAGCAAAATATGCGTTATTGGTCGGGTGAAAATCCACATGTGGTTCAAGAATCACCACTTCATCCACAAAAAATAACTGTTTGGTGCGGTTTGCATGCCAGTGGCGTTATTGGGCCATATTTTTTCGTCGACGACAACCATCGTCACATTACTGTGAGTGATCAGCGTTATCGCGTCATGATCACGACATGTGGTTTCAACAGGATGGTGCCACAAGCCACACAGCACACGCCACAATCGATTTATTGAAGAGTAAGTATGGTGGGCGTGTTATCTCAAGACATGGGCCAGTCGATTGGCCGCCTCGTTGGTGCGATTTAACACCGCTTGACTATTTTCTGTGGGCCTACGTCAACCAAGTCATTGGTTTATGCCAACACGCCGACGACGTTGGAAGAGCTCAGAGCCAACATTGAACGCGAAATAGCGGCCGTTTCGGCCGAAATGTGTTTCCGAGTCGTTGAAAATTGGGTCCAACGAATTGACCGCTGCAAACGTGCCCGTGGTGGCCATATCAACGAAGTAGAGTTCCATTCATAAATGTTTTGATTGTACTTCAAGCCGATAATAAAGTTTTTGAAATATCTCAAATGGTTTGCGTCTTATTTAAACTCTTAAAAGACATTTTTCAGCCAAGAAGATGTTTTTGGAACTGTGAGTAATACGTAGTGCACGGTGTAATATCTATATTATATAAAAACGGCGTTTCTTTAAAAAAAAAACTTTTGTCACTTCACCACAAGAAAATTATCTCGAAATGTGGGAAAATACCACAGGTCTGGCAGTCCTGGTCTTTATAGTACCATCATCAAAACCGTAAACATCATCGGTGACCAAGGAGGATCAATCGAGGAAATGTAAACAATTTGTGTGCGGTCTTTCAGGTTGAAGAGAGTATATGACCGAATCAACAATCTTCCTTCCTTCCTGTCCTAATACTCGTCGTCGTATTGTGCTTGGTGGTATCCTTGTTCTTTATCCCACTTTTTACTTTCACTGTTGTTTTTTTTTTTACAACAGTGCATACATGTTAGGTTGGGGGGAAACTCAAGAGGATAAGGACTCACTTGATTGCAAAAGATGTATCTAAGTAATGGATTTATGAATGCGAACGAGTGGGAAATGAATGAAATTTTATTTTCTGCACACATAGCATGCTGTATTTGTGTGCTTCGTGTGTGCCATGTTGATGCTATAGACCAGGAGCCAGAAGAACTAGTTGGAGATAAAGATCCCTGTTTCGTTTCATCTTATTTTCTTTGTGCACTTACGAAATGGTGTGCTATATGTTTAGTTGGTACTCGGTAAAGTTCTCACGAAATGCACCTTAATAGCTAAAGGGTTATCAAAAAGATATGAACTCTTGCTTGGAAGTTTTTAAGAGTTTTCAAGTTGCAACAGCACGATAAGAACACATGGCATGCTTGCCTGTATCTACTAACCTTCTAGTCCTCATCCAATTCCCCGTATCCTGGGGTATCCTTTTCAGATATACGCCTTGGCTGATCTGTTTGTTCGCATTCAATTCGTATCTAGTTGAATTGAATGTGAAAATCGAAAGCACATGTAGAGGGTGTGGGGCTGGTTCAAGTGCTTCGTATGGTGTTTCATCTTTTCTAGTAAAAGTCTTATCAGCTTTAAGGATTATCATCGCTTGGGTTGAGCCGCATTCATGTTGTTCACGGGTCGAGTTCTCGTGAGTGATGGTGAGATGGTGAGAAGTGGAGTTAAAATTTGCTTTAAAGGCGAAATCGTGTGTTATGGTTGGGAGTTATTTTTACTGTTACTGATGATGTTGATGATGATGAAAATGATGGGGATGGCGATGTATGTTATTTGGAAGGATGTGATCCTTTGATGCTCTTAGACAAACGAATGATGAACGATCTGTCATGCGATTTCGGTATTTTATTGAAAACCTAGTGAAGTAAATAGGAAGAAGGGATTGCAATCGATTTACTCATATGCTGAACGAATGATTTGAAAGAACCATTCGAGTACTTACCTAACCGCAACACATCATCCTATTGGGATACGGATCACGATATCATGATCTTGTTCGATGCAATTTTCATTTTTGGGTTAACCTATTGAATATAATCGTTATTCGCAGTCCCATACTATCGGTGTTGCAAGCCTGATTGTTCTACAGAAGGAAAACCGGCTTAATTTCACCATGCACTTGGATAAGACACAGTGTGAATCCTTTGACCAAGGAATTTGTCAGTTGAAGCCAAAGGTGACGTGGCTTCATTTGAGCTACTTCTTTTGGTTACCTATTGGTTGAGGAATAGGTCCACCCTCATTTGTAGTGCCATTTGTAGAAAGGAAGCCGCAAGCCCATAAATGGAAAAGGACGGCTCAGGAAGGCGCAAGACAACGAGAGACGCGTGAATGAGATATGTAGCATACCACCCTGATCAAAAAGTTCCCAGACCGTATGACGCTCCCATTGTTCCGATTTCAGTTCTGTTTTTTTCGTTAAGTTGCTAAATCTGTTGTTGACATTCCCTCTTAATCTTAGCAACATAGCTTGACATTTGCAAAATTACGTAACCAAGAGTACATCTATCCATGTGTGTGTTGGCGATTTTTTACAATTTTAGATTGATTTAAATTTGCAACAACGAACTTGTACTAAATTTTGTGTAAAAAACGGATTTAATGGTGCGCGAACATTGGAAATGTTGGAAAGGTGGTTCGGCAACGATTCTCTAAAGAAAACGGTCGTTTACCAGTGGCACGAGCGGTTAAAAATTGGTCGTGAGTCAATCGAAGATGATGATCGCAGTGGCAGACCATCGACATCGAAAACCGACGAAAACATTGATGGAGTAAAAGAAATGTGGGTCAATAGCCACATAGCGGAGGGCCTGAACATTGCCTATGGATCCGTCCATGACATTTTGGTTAATGATTTGGGTGTCCGTCGTGTAGCAGCAAAGATGGTGCCAAAAGACCTCAATTTCGTGCAAAAAAGAGACCGTGTTGACGTCGCAAAAGGGATCATTTGCGAGGCTGAATCCGATCCCACATTCATCAAAAGGATCATTACTGGAGACGAGACGTGGGTTTATGAGTACGACACGCAATCCAGACATCAGGAATGGTGAAAGTGAATGGCGTTCACCAAATGAGCCGAGACCAAAAAAACCACGTCGTTTTCAGTCAAAAAAGAAGGCAATGCTCACGGTTTTCATGGATTACAACGGTCTAGTGCATTATGAATTTTTGCCAGAAGGCCAGACAGTAAACAAAGAGTATTATTTGGGCGTTATGAGACGTTTGCGTGAAGCAATTCTCCGAAAGATACCAGAATTGTGGCCAGAAAACTCGTGGATTTTGCACCATGATGACGCACCGTCGCACAGTGCCATAATTATTCGTAATTTTTTGGCGAAAAATGCAACAAATATCATCCAACAGCCACCGAATTCGCCTGATTTGGCTCCCTGTGACTTCTTTCTGTTCATTCAGCAGCCGAGAGGAAGTAATGGAAAAATCACAGGAAGCACTGATGGACATACCGAAAACCGAATATAAAAAATTTTTCGAGGATTTTATCAAGCGCTGGCATAAGTGTGTTGCAGTCGATGGGGATTACTTTGAAGGGGACAATATAGATTTAGATGAATAAACTTGTGATTTCAATTTTCTAAATAAATTTCGGGAACTTTTGATCAACTTTTTCTCAAAATCTTCACTAGTCAACTTTTTATTGGACACTAACTTTAGACACCGCACTGCAACACAACTCAACAATGAACTGTTTTTAATCCACATGTTCTAACATTACGTCTACTACGATACATATGGCTATGTGACAAATAAAATGCGCTACTACCAGATACGCGTCAACGGAAGAACAAAAAAAAATTACTCCAAGTATACGTTGAGATTGTTGTCCTGAGCAACGGTACCTTACTTGTTTTGCCTATATTGCTTCTACAAAATTTCGATAACATAAACCGAAGAGCGATTACAATAAACGATACTTTTTGTGTGAATTTTATATGGAGTGATTTGGTTCTTAGTGATTTTGATAACACTAACCGATTGATAACATTATTCGTGATTATTATATCCGACGACCACTGTATATCTCTTTTTGCTTTTTTATTTTTTCGAAGATGTCCTTTCGCAGCTAGAGTAAGTATTTTTTATGGAGGATAGATGCAAGTTGTTTTTATTCAAAACATAGAAGTTATTTTTTTGCCGAATTCTTGGGCAAAGATTAGCAGTCATCCATGGTTGGATCTTTTGGAACTTACGTCCCAGTTTTTTTATTTTATTTACATTTATAAGGTTAGAAAGCTTTTTTAAAAATTGTTCAAATGCATTTGAAATACAGGTTGAGCTGTATATATCATTCCAAGTTTCCTTAGAGAGACTCTCTTTCAACGAAGCGTAGTTTACTTCTGGTAGCGATTTCTTATTTTTGGAGTCGGTATTTTTCCTGAGTAGATCTGACACCGATATACCAGTAGCAAAATGGTCAGTTGTATCCCATGATAGTACAAACGGACAGAAATTTCGCTCGAACAAATAATTGGTCAATACATGGTTTCGTTGCATCACTTACCCTAGTTGGAATGTTTATGAGTGATTCATAACCCAATGAAGACAGAAGAAGTAAATAGTTATCACAGCTCAGAGGAAGTTCCAATATGTCAATGTTTATGTCACCAACATGGCAGACATTTTGACTTTTGATTGAGTTGAGAAGGCCTACGAGTTCGGTTAAGAATATATGCAGCCGATATATGCAGACAATATCAATGGTTGTGTTTTCAAATTTTAATTTTAAAAGTACACAATCTGCACTATCCAGATCGGGTACAGAGACTTTTGTGACTTCAATATTGTTATTAACAAAACAATTCCCCCAGCAGGGTAATTTTCATTGGAATCGAATAATCACCTAATTCACGGTTAAAAATCCATATTTTTCCAGAATTAATAGGTGACTTCTTAACGTATGCAGCAGACAAAATGCGCTCCTTCACTCTCCTGCTTTGAAGTTGTACAATCACAACACCAGAAATTTTCCCTTTAATTTTTTTTCCATAGCATACATCGAAATCAACTTCAGCTATCTGCACACCAATGCCCTGTCCTACGATTTGAATCACCGAGTTTCCGAAATTTTCCTCCTCCACTAGCGGTACGTTACGCAGTTCAATGTGATTAATGTGTTTTTGGTATTCTGTCTTGTTTAGCCTTTCTTTTGTTTCGCATAGTTGCACTTTCAGTTGTTCGTTCTCTTTTCTTATTTCAGCTAGCATTTGGGTGGTCTGTTCTAGCAAAGCAAATTCCGATTGCATGGTAGATTGAAGTGTCGCTTAGATCTCCACTATTTGAAGGTGAATGCCCTCAAGTGTTATTTGTTTTGAATCGATCCCGCTACTTGCACTCATACGGCACGATGATGACCACATAGATAATATCCGTGGATTGTTTCCTTTTTGTTGTGAACAAATAGCACAGCACCACGACTTTTTGGATTTGATTATATAATCCACATCTGCAGATTGTATGTTAGGGCAAGCTGCATGCAAGAGACAGTTGCAATCATTGCAAGTAATTTTACACGTTTCGCGGGCAATTTTCGCACTACAAACTTCTCTCATCGGCGGCTAAAATAAGACTTTCGGTCTTAATAGAGGACACGATCACTTCAAACGAAAAACGGACAACGACCTCTCGACTATGCGCGTGAAATGTTCGGATCCTTTACAGAACACGTGAAATTGAACAGCAGATATTACTGCAATTCAAGAAGGGGGTGGGATGGGCCGGCCCAAAAAGTATGAAAAATTGTGACACCTACGGTGATTACTATAGATTGGTGCGAAATAGCACGGCACGACTACGATAACTTTGGCGCCAAGAATTGATAATGGTATTTTGTAGAGGAGTTAAAAACTAGCATTTTTTACTATGGGTGGGGGGAGGGGTCCATCTCGTCCCATTTAGGAGTTATGGGCAATTTAAAAACAAATAACTTAAGATTGGAAAAAAAATTATTAAAAAACAACGGCAACACTTATAATAAAGTACTGTACAGGATATGAAAGCCCGAAACTTGTTCTTTAATATAAAATTTACATCAAATTTTTCGTGTGAATAGTTTTTGAATAATTCACATTCAAACTCAAATTCTTGGTAAAAAATTTAAAAAAAAAAATTTTTTTTAACAATATTACTCAAAATTGTGAAATAATGTGCCAAATTGATTTTTTGTATTCAATGCGCGTATTAATTCTGAATCGAACACAAGAAACCGCATGGCTTTATGTCCTCTAGTTTTTGAGCAAATTGAAATTGAAATTACTATTTTAGTTTTGTTTTTTGGCATTTATGTACGTAGTCTTCCTTTGAATAAGTTAATGAGTATTATTTAAACATCTCACAGACGCCTATGTCAATAGTTTTCTTAATTAAGAGTACACGGGTGACCCGCTTCGCGGGATTAAGGGATTTCAACTCTCTTTCCGCAGGCGGAAGGTCCCGCCTCCGGCCGTTCACAATGAGCACTTAGAAGGTATTTTACCACCAAAACAACCTTGGCTCTTCACCATCATCGACGAACTCAATGAACTCGACATTGACACCAGTACGGACGATGACTTCATTGACGAAACTTACATACCTTTTTAATATGTATTCGTACATTGAACATTAAATTGACTACTCTTAACTAACACCTAACTTACTCACAAACTGACTGACTGGGACGCGGAATGCAATGCAAATCTACCTCCTCGTGGTGCATTCTGGGTCACGCTAAATGATTTGCTGTACTTTACTTACAAAGATGACCCTATCATCAATATTAATCCTCAAAGTGAGATCACCATAAATACCAAAAAAAAAAAAGTCTTATAAAAAATAGTTTTAGTAATTTTCAATTTTCTCAAAAACTAGAAGATATAAAGCCATGCGGTTTTTTGTGTTCGATTCGGTATTGATATGCGCATTAACACAAAAACCAAATTGGGCACATAATCGCACAATTTTGAATAAAATATTTAAAAAAAAATTCATTTTAAAATTTAAGTTTGAATGCGAATTATTCAAAAACTATTCACAGGAATAATTTGATGTAAATTTTACATTAAAGAGCAAATTTTAGGCTTCCAAATCCTGTATAGTACTTTATTGTAAGTGTTGCCGTTGTTCTTTTTAATAATTTCTTTCCCATTTTAAGTCATTTTTTTCTAAAATTGCCCCTAACTCCTAAACAGCAGTAGATTCAAATAAGACCCGTGTCTAGGAAACAACGGACTATCCGTCGCCTTAAGCCCGAGTCGATACATTATACTGTGCTGACCAAACCAATTGAATAGTAGGTTCCTTCTAGTATCTGGTGTATTATTTCCTCAATCACTAGGAATGGCGTTGAAATCTCCGCCGATAATAAAATAATTCTCCTCCAATTCCACCCTTAGGAATCGAAAAATTTTCTCGAGCTCTGAGATGAATAAGGTGGATTCAGTAGCCCTAGATGCGTAAACAGACACCATGTATAACCGCTTTCCGCTACGGAGAGGGATATACACTACGCATGCCTCCAGCGCCCGAATCCTACGTACTACACGACTGTATATTCTTTTAAAACGCAGACCTTTTCTTACAAAGATCGCAACGTCTCCTCCTTGAATGGAGTTGGGACGGTTTCTTCGTACTATTTTATATCTTCTGTGTCTCATTTTGTGTCTTTTAGTAAGCTTGGTTTCGCTAACCAAAAGCACATCAGGGGCTTGGTCTTTAAGCAACTTAAATAGTGCGGCTCTTCGTTCGAGCCTAATCAGTGAATTAACATTCACTGCAAGGACCTTCAAGAATACGCGCATTCTACACTGACTTGTTTCGCTTGCACTTGATGGATAATATGTGCCAGATCTTTTAGTCGCGGATATAGGAATTTTTTACTATCCCAATTTTCCATAAGGTCCACAACAACGTCAATGCGCTTCTCCTTATAGGTGTCGATTTACATAACTTCCTCGTCGTCGGAGGAAGCTTCAGATAACTCCATACTCAAAAGTCCAATTCGTAATTTTGAAGAGCTACTTTAATTTGTTTCTTCATCAAACAAGAATGGCTCAGTGTTTGATGTAGTTGGTGACGGTATTGGAGCTATAGGCATCTATTTTACATGTATTCACAAAAAAATAAATAAAAATGTTAAATGATTTAACATGGTTACCTGCTTAACATTATGGATTTGAAAGATAATTTTCCGTTAATGTTACTAGTAATTGCCTTAGCTTAATGCAGTCGACAAGAGTTTTATTTAATTCGCTCTCTATAGACTCCAGCTCAAATATCATTTCCAGCCAAAGCAGTCTCCTAAGAGCAATTGACTGCTTTTTAATCAAAACATGTACAGAAGCAAGAGAAGATATAATGGATTCAATTTGCATCAATTGCTCAGGCTCCAATTGCCTAGATAAAGTATCGTTGTCTAGGCAGAACTCTTTCAATTCTAAAAGACCTTTCAACATTATGAATGTCTTGCTCCAGCGTGTTGGAACATCGACTTCAGGTTACCCAAACTCATAGGTTTTCGATGGTATAGCTAGAAGATTAAAAGCATAATAAGACAAATGGAGAAAAGATTTTCATCATTGCATTGGTACTATTTACCGTAATGAAGCAGATCTAAGCAGCTTTGCTAATTCACGAGCTTTTAGAATTAAACCTGTATTATTGTTAGCTAAAAAGTCTTTTGCAGCCTTTTATTTCATTTTATTGATACAACCTCATATACGATTCCCTCCGTAATACTTTGTGCATAATTACATGCTCTTTCATCATCTTGGCCCTCTTTAAGTTCACTTTGCGACAATAATTCCACACACTTCAATAGATTTCGAGCATTATCCGTGGTGATTGAATATATTTGTTTAATGTTTATTTCGAAAAGTTTTAGTATGTTTTCAATCTCCGTCTGCAAATTTTGAGCTGTATGTTTCTTATTTATTTCAACCATGGCAAGGGTATATATCACGATCTATTTATCTATTATCAATTGAGCATTCATCACACTCAAAATTGAGCGATCATCTCGTGTAGCCGTGTCTAGTTTCAAACTCATAATTCTTCCTTTCAATTTATTTGAAATAAATTGTTTTACTTTATCATATTTTTCGTTAATGAAATTCATTACGTTCCTTGAGTTTATTGGGTCCATTTGCAGTCCATTAAAAATAGGACTCGATAACGTCTTGAACCCCTTGGAGTTAAAATTTCAAATTTCAGAGGTCGAGAAGATCATTTCAATGCAAGCATCGATAGCTTCATTTCGCGACATTTACATTGTAAATTTTTTTCGCTTGAGCACAATTTTTTTTTCTCCACTATATTCAAAAAATGTAGAAAAAAAAATTTCAAGAAAATCGGCTTGTACTATATTGACACGTGTCGCAATGAGCTTGAAATCTTAAGAATTGTCTTCTAGGTGAAAAAAAGAAACATCCAAATAATTTTAAAAAATTATTTCTAAAGTGATATTTTCGTAAATAATAATAACCAGATGAAGATTTTGTAATAAATAGATTTATAGATGATATTTGTACAAATAATTTATACACAAATAAATAATGAAACTCAGTTGTCGTAACGAGTTTTGAGACTTTCTCGTCTACATCCTGGGTAGTTATGACGATAAAATCACAGTCTGAAAATTTTAAATTTAAATTTTAGAAGTTATTTAACATTTCTGTGAGTTCTTTTAAGCAAATGAAAATGGTACTCACTTGAAGTAGAAATTGCTTTTGATCTCCGTTTCTAGTGAGTTTGTTATTGAATTCTTCCATTAGTTTAACTTCACGTTCAGCTTTATCATTGACTACTTTTAATGATCGGACTATGAACTTAATAGTTAACGAACTCCTGATATACCTGGAAGCGGGTGGTAGCAGAGTGATTGCCTATGCGGATGACGTTGCCATAGCCGTCTCAGGAAAACATCTAAATACCATTAAAGAACTCCTCCAAGTAAATCTCAACAGATTAACCCGCTGGGCAGATCGCTGTGGATTGGGAATAAACCCCCATAAAACTGATCTTGTCCTCTTTTCTAGGAAATATAAAATTCCAATCATATACCCTCCTTCAATAAACGGTACCAGTTTAGTTTTCTCCGATACAGAAAAATATCTGGGTCTCATTTTTGATAGGAAACTAAACTGGAAACCTAACATTCAAGAAAGAGTCAATAAAGCTACAACAGCTTTATTCTCTTGCAAAACCGCCATTGGGAATAAATGGGGCCTTCAACCTCGCATAACCCACTAAGTATACATCTCGGTCATAAGACCGATACTTACTTACGGGGTGGTTGTCTGGTGGACGGCCTTGGAAAATGCAGTCAACCGCATTAAACTAAGCAGAGTCGAAAGAACAGCATGTCTATGCACAAGCGGAGCCTTGCGGTCTACCCCCTCTGCGGCATTAGATATTCTGATCCACGTGACACCCCTCGACATTTTTAGCAAGCAAGTAGCTGCGACTGCAGCTATTCGCCTTAAAGCGACTAAACAGTGGACAAATAATTCATTTGGCCACGCCAATATTCTTAATACATTAGGAATGCTCACAGAGAACATCGATTACACCATACCTGAACTTTGGTTTGACAAAAACTTCCATGTAAGCTTCCCCTCTAGATCATTCTGGGAGGAGGATGCTTTCATGGAGGACAAGTCAACCCATCTCTACACAGATGGATCTAAAACCGATAACGAAGTTGGTGGCGGTGTTTTCTCAGATAAGCTAAATCTAAGCCTCTCTTTCCGTCTTCCAAATCACTGTATCGTGTTCCAGGCGGAAATTTTGGCGATTAAAGAAGCTCTGTCCTGGCTGAAGAAAAACGTGATGTCTGCAAAGAATATCCGCATATTTCCGGATAGTCAGGCCGCCATCAAGTCCCTGGACTCGGTCTCATTATATTCTAAAACCGCCCTTGAATTCCGATCATCTCTCATGGAGATGCCAGAGCAGTTCAACATTCACCTTTGTTGGGTGCCGAGCCACAGAGACATTCTAGGGAACTGCAGAGCCGATGAACTCGCCAAAATTGGAACCACTCTACCTATCCCACCGGACAAAGGTAGTATAGGTATACCAATCGCTACGTGCAAACTAACACTAAAGCTAGATGCCAATAAAAGAACAGACCTTACAAACAGACCAAACAGATCTGGCCATGGCTGGATCTGAGTCGCTCTAAGTGTCTGATCCTTTTAGATAGGAAACATCTCAGCGCCATAATAGGTGTCATTACTGGACACTGCCTCATAGGCAAGCACGCAAGAAGGCTTGGTGCTTTTACTAATGATTTCTGTAGAAGCTGCATGGACGAGGAAGAGGAGGAGACAATCCCCCAGCTACTCTGCACATGCCCAGCTCTCTCCCAGACAAGGAAGCTTCATCTAGGAGCTTTCTTCTATAACGACCTAAACGATCTAGAAAAAATAGACGTTAACAGTCTCCTACGCTTTATTATAAGCTCAAACTGGTTAGAGTAGTAAGAAGATCATAGATCCACGGGCATCACAATGGGCCAATAGGCCTAAGTGGGTTGGTACGTATTTCCAACAGCCACTCTTACCTAACCTAACCTAACCTATGATCGGACTATTTCCTTTGCTCGCCTATAATCTGGTTGGTCATTCCAAACTGTTGGATCAATGTGCAAAAAGTCTGCAGATAAGCTAAATCTTTCGAAAATTTTCATAGATTTAGCTGTCATTAGATCTGATGGAAGATTTTTGGTAATAAAGTGTGAATCACCAGCTGGTTTCAGATGTAATTTCTTCTTTACTACGAGGGCGGGTCAATAAGTCCGTGACTTTTTGACTTTCTGAGCTCTTTACTGAAACAGCAACACTGCTCCTGTCAACAGGCATCTGTCAGTTGACTCCTGTTGCTGCGTCAGTTAGTTTGTGTTTGACAGCTATTTTTATCAGACTACTCACTAATTTGAGGAGAAAATGGAAAAAAGTGAATTTCGTGTGCTTCACTTCACAGGAAGGTTTGGCGTTGTTTAATCGCAATATGGAGGAGTTTTTGCGCCGTTTTGTAACCGTGGACGAAACATGGATCCATCACAACACACCAGTGAACAAACAACAGTCAAAACAGTGGGTTTCTAAGGGTGAATCGGCGCCAAAGAAGGCCATGGTGGGTTTGTCAGCCAATCAAGTTATGGCGACTGTTTTTTGGGATGCACGCGGGATAATCCACATTGACTACCTTCAAAAGGGAAGAACAATCAATGGGGAATATTATGCCAACTTATTGGACCGATTCAATGACGACTTGAAAAAAAAACCGACCTCATTTGGCCAAGAAAAAAGTTCTTTTCCACCAAGACAATGCAAGGGTGCACACATGCGCAGTTGCCATGGCAAAAATCCATGAATTGGGCTATGAATTGCTCCCTCATCCACCCTATTCTCCAGATTTGGCTCCGAGCGACTACTTCTTGTTCCCAAACCTGAAGAAGTGGAAAAAGATTTGACTCCAATGATGAAGTCATCTCGCAAACAAAGGCCTATTTTGAGGACCTCGACAAATCATTTTTTTTGGAAGGGATAAAAAAATTGGAGAAGCGTTGGACAAAGTGTATAGAGCTCAAGGGAGACTACGTTGAAAAATAAAATTATTTTTTTATCAAAAAATCTGTGTTTTATTCCAAAAGTCATGGACTTATTGACCCGCCCTCGTATGTCTTCCTTTTGGTCATCTACTTCCAAAATTTTTAAAACTATTTTCCGTTTTTTTTCAACATTCAGTTTGTCATTGAAGAACGAAAACTCTGCACATTCCTCATTCAGGTACCATAAATGATTAAGGAACTTATTTACTATATTGCAATTTCAGCTATAGCTTTATCATCTTATCTATAGGAATTGAGTCTTTTTAGAAAATTAATGTCATTTATTTTTTTTATTTATTTATTTATATATTTCAAAGAATCTTTTACATTGGGCTTAAGAGCCTATAATTAACAGTAAAAGTTGTAAAAAGTATAGTTATAATCAATTTTAATTATTATTTATACATTCAGTTATTATTGAGTTAAAATGAAAAACTAAATTCATATTCATAATGACAAAACAAAATTCTTTATTACACTAAATATTAAATTTAATTATTTACTAAGTATCTGAATAAAACCGTCTCAAATTGTGTGGTGCCGCGAGGTCTTCTAATGAAAGAGGGTAAGCTATTCCACTGCTTTATGGCATAAACGAAAAACTGACGCTCCGAGTTTCTGCAAGTGAACCTTGGTTGCAGTATCATAAAAGAACGAGATGAGTTAGTAAACTGTATTTTTTGAATTAGATATGAAGGTTCCTTGTTTAAAATGATTTTGTTCAATGTTTTAAGGGAAAAATACTTGAAATACATGTAAAGATTACAGCCTAGTATGTTACTTGTGTAGTTTGAAATATGATCATATCGTCGGAGATTGTATACATATCGAGTTATATTATTGAACGCCACAGTTAGATTTCTTTTCGTTTCTGAGTTATGGCTAGTAAACAATTGACACCCATATGTTATCATAGGAAGGATCAAAGTTTTTGCCAACCTAAGTCGAACGTGTTGAGGAGTAAATTGCTTCGAAAGTGAAAGACTCCGTAAGGATCCATTTATTTTTCCAACAACAGTTTGAATATGGTCATCCCAGGTAAGGGTAGAATTAAATAGAATGCCTAGGTTCATAGCTTTATCGACATATTCAATTTGTTCGTTTCCGAGATAAACTGCAGGAAAGTAGCTGTTATCAAGTTTATTTTTATAAATTATTAAGCATTTGGACTTTTGTGGATTGAGGTGAAGACTATTTGTATTGGACCAGCAAAGTATTCTTTTTAAATCAGAGTTCAATCATGTCTAACTTGCAGCTTATACGAACTTGAGCATCGTCAGCATACAAATCGATTGAAGAGTATTCAGATTGGAGCGGAAGATCATTAATAAAGATCGTAAATAAGAGTGGACCAAGTATGGATCCCTGAGGAACCCCACATAAAAGATTTAAAGGATGGGACGTTTTATTACCAATAACAACAGCTTGGCTTCTTCCACTAATGTATGATAAAATCATTTTTGCAGCTGTGTATGAAAACCGAAACTGTTGTATTAGTTTTTTAATAAGTCTTTTATGATTGATTTTGTCGAATGCCTTCGAGAAATCTAAGAGAACTAAAAATGAAACCAAGTCATTATCCATAGCATTTCTAATATTATCTGAAATCTTAAGAGTAGCGGATATACAACTGTGGTTTGGTCTAAAACCGGATTGGTTTTCACTTAAGAGTTTGAATGTCTTTAAAAAGGTTGAAATTTGATTGTGTAAAATTTTTTCCATAATCTTTGACAGAAATGACAAAATTGGATTGGTCTAAACTCTTCTTGAGATAAGCGAGTGGCTGGTTTTTTTAAGACTGGTATAACTTTAGCCACTTTCCAAAGAGATGGAAAAGAAGACGTTGTTATTACAGTATTAAAAACATGTGTTAGCACTGGAAGAATGTGAGGTAGGATCATTTTGATGAAACGTGGATGTATTTCATCAAAGCCAGTAGCTGACGATTTTATTTTAAGTACAGCACTTAACACATCCTCATCATCCACCCTTTGAAATTGAAAGGAATGTCCACTACCGGGGTCCACAACCCGGTAGGTTTCATTTGCTTCATAAGTGCTTTGTACAGGGTCAACAACCGGCAAAATCTCATTCAACGCTCCACTATAAGTTTGAGAATCATCATTTTCAGGGTTAGTTTTATCTACAAGTGAAGTATTTTGATTACTGCTGCTTTGAACTTTGGAGAAATGTTCATTTAAATAAATTCATATTCATAATGCCAAAACAAAATTCTTTATTACACTAAATATTAAATTTAATTATTTACTAAGTATCTGAATAAAACCGTCTCAAATTGTGTGGTGCCGCGAGGTCTTCTAATGAAAGAGGGTAAGCTATTCCACTGCTTTATGGCATAAACGAAAAACTGACGCTCCGAGTTTCTGCAAGTGAACCTTGGTTGCAGTATCATAAAAGAACGAGATGAGTTAGTAAACTGTATTTTTTGAATTAGATATGAAGGTTCCTTGTTTAAAATGATTTTGTTCAATGTTTTAAGGGAAAAATACTTGAAATACATGTAAAGATTACAGCCTAGTATGTTACTTGTGTAGTTTGAAATATGATCATATCGTCGGAGATTGTATACATATCGAGTTATATTATTGAACGCCACAGTTAGATTTCTTTTCGTTTCTGAGTTATGGCTAGTAAACAATTGACACCCATATGTTATCATAGGAAGGATCAAAGTTTTTGCCAACCTAAGTCGAACGTGTTGAGGAGTAAATTGCTTCGAAAGTGAAAGACTCCGTAAGGATCCATTTATTTTTCCAACAACAGTTTGAATATGGTCATCCCAGGTAAGGGTAGAATTAAATAGAATGCCTAGGTTCATAGCTTTATCGACATATTCAATTTGTTCGTTTCCGAGATAAACTGCAGGAAAGTAGCTGTTATCAAGTTTATTTTTATAAATTATTAAGCATTTGGACTTTTGTGGATTGAGGTGAAGACTATTTGTATTGGACCAGCAAAGTATTCTTTTTAAATCAGAGTTCAATCATGTCTAACTTGCAGCTTATACGAACTTGAGCATCGTCAGCATACAAATCGATTGAAGAGTATTCAGATTGGAGCGGAAGATCATTAATAAAGATCGTAAATAAGAGTGGACCAAGTATGGATCCCTGAGGAACCCCACATAAAAGATTTAAAGGATGGGACGTTTTATTACCAATAACAACAGCTTGGCTTCTTCCACTAATGTATGATAAAATCATTTTTGCAGCTGTGTATGAAAACCGAAACTGTTGTATTAGTTTTTTAATAAGTCTTTTATGATTGATTTTGTCGAATGCCTTCGAGAAATCTAAGAGAACTAAAAATGAAACCAAGTCATTATCCATAGCATTTCTAATATTATCTGAAATCTTAAGAGTAGCGGATATACAACTGTGGTTTGGTCTAAAACCGGATTGGTTTTCACTTAAGAGTTTGAATGTCTTTAAAAAGGTTGAAATTTGATTGTGTAAAATTTTTTCCATAATCTTTGACAGAAATGACAAAATTGGATTGGTCTAAACTCTTCTTGAGATAAGCGAGTGGCTGGTTTTTTTAAGACTGGTATAACTTTAGCCACTTTCCAAAGAGATGGAAAAGAAGACGTTGTTATTACAGTATTAAAAACATGTGTTAGCACTGGAAGAATGTGAGGTAGGATCATTTTGATGAAACGTGGATGTATTTCATCAAAGCCAGTAGCTGACGATTTTATTTTAAGTACAGCACTTAACACATCCTCATCATCCACCCTTTGAAATTGAAAGGAATGTCCACTACCGGGGTCCACAACCCGGTAGGTTTCATTTGCTTCATAAGTGCTTTGTACAGGGTCAACAACCGGCAAAATCTCATTCAACGCTCCACTATAAGTTTGAGAATCATCATTTTCAGGGTTAGTTTTATCTACAAGTGAAGTATTTTGATTACTGCTGCTTTGAACTTTGGAGAAATGTTCATTTAAATAATTGGGACATACATCCAGGGAACAATGTTCTCTTTGTCGACCAACACCAAGCTCACGAATATTTTTCCATAAGGTTTTTGATGGTATGTTTTTGTTTAAGCGTTTTGAATACAGTCTACATTTTGCTTCTTTTATTTTTTCGCACACATTTTTTCGTAAGGCTCGAAAGGTAGAGAGCATTTCAGGAACGCGAAAGCGCTTCCATCGCATATACGCTTGATCCCTTTGTTTAATAGAAATAAGTATGTCAGCCGTAAACCACGATTTTCTTTCCATACCAGAAAATTTTGTTTTTAGCGGTACATGCATATTAAAAAGTTGGTTTACTGAAGTTTGAATAAAATCAACTTGATCGTCCGGTGACGCCATTGAAAAAATCATTTGCCAGTTTATTTCGTGAATACTATTTTCTAGGGCATTTACATTAATAGCCTTAAAGTCCCTATATTTATAGACTGTTGATTTAACCTGTGGAGTAACTTTAAAAGTCGCAAACATAAAATCATGCCTTGAGAATGCAGGTGCCTCAAGTTGCGAATAAAGCAGAACGTTGCCGATATTATTGACACAAAATAAATCTAAAAGTGTAGAAGTAATAAATAAAATAAAGAAAAATGTGTAGGATTTGAAGTGTTGACTATTGATAAGCCAAAACTTTTTATTTTAGTGAGAAAACTAAGTGAAGTATCTTTCTGAAGTAAATCACAATTGAAATCTTCACAAAGGATCACTTCTAGGTAAAGAGACGAGAAGCGCTCAAGTTCAAAATATAACCTGGAAAAGTCAATATGTTTATTCGGACGATAAATAACTCCAAGCAAAGAACTGCTGGATCTGTTTGGAATATCAATGAAACAATATTCAAACAAAGATGACGCGTCTGATTTTACAACTAATTTAAAATGTATGCTTTCTCGAATATAAATTGCTGTACCACCGCCTACACGATTACATCTATCTGCACGCATTAATTTGTAACCAGATAAACTGTATACAACATTTTTTATCTCAGTTTGAAACCAGGTTTCAGAAACACATATAACATCTATATTAGACCCCACCAACACATCCCTAAATTCATCAATTTTTGCATGCAGGCTTTGAGCATTTATATAACAAACCTTTAGGCCATCACATTGTTTGCACAAAACTTGAAGCATAACTCGCTATTTTTCGCCTCCATAATAGGCTAGTGGAGCATTACTATTAATACATTTAATGGTGCTTGTAAGAGATCAGACGCATAAAACCATGATTGTGTGTACAGTGTATGTGTACATACATTTTTTTGATCAAGGCTGTATAAGAACAATGATTAAGTACAAGTGGTCTTAAACTTTTGGCCGGCAGTGTATGTAACAGTCAATGTGATGATTTTATTTGAAGCCAGCGTTGCCTAAGTTAGAAATCTATGTACTTTTTTTTGAAGAAAAATTAAAAGTAGAATTTTAAATTTTATTTTTGACTGAAAAAATTAAAAGTCAAATTTTAACCGTATTTTTTTATCTTAAAAAGTTAAGTAAAAAAATAACGATTATTTGTTTACTTGTTTGGAAAAAGTAGCAAAACTAAAAATCATTCTTGATTATTCTTCCTAAGCTAAAAAGCATCACACTGACATATTCAAATATTAAATCAACAACTTCTTTCCGTCTGACTTTTTGAATTAAAATTTAGAAAATAATTGTTATTTTCCATAGCTGCATATAAAGCTTCTTGCGTTGACACTATACGACATCAAATGAATGATGATCTAGCTATCCTTAATAATTGGTTTGTTTTTCATCAAATGGAGCTAAGTAACAAATCGAAAGTCATGCCTTTCTCCGTCGCAAATAAATACTGCATTGATGGAGTAAAAATTGCTTGCATAAAATTAGTATCTGTTTTAGAATATAAATATCTAGGTATAACCTTAGACAGCTAGTTAAACTAGAAAGCACATATAACAAACATTAGAACATGTATATATATAGCTTTAAATAAAATATTTCGTCTAAGAAATTTAGATAGATAGATAGATATTTATTTCGTCTGTAAAATTTGTACAAGGTTTGCCAACAAACAATTTACACACAGAGATATGATATTTAATATATCTTTCAACTGATAAAAAACTTTACAATATTGTTTACGAATTTTTTTGTATTTTTGAATATTTTTAAAGGGAAAATAACAATTAAAAACCCTCTTATGAAAAAAAAATAAATAAATAAACAAATAATAATAATAAATAGGTAATAAATAAATATATATATATAAATAATTAAATAAATAAATAAATTAATAAATAAATAAATTAATAAATAAATAAATAAATAACAAAATGTAATAAATAGTTAAACAAGTTGACAAAAAACAAGAAAATAAATAAATACAGAGCTATATATTTACACATTAACTATTATATTTATATATTAACAACAAAATTGCAAATAGATAAGAAAATAATTTAACAAATACATAAATAACGATATACTAAGAGCGATTCTGTTTTGTATTTCAACTTAAGTTACGAGGGGCGTTCAATATATTTTCGGTATCGGTATGAAGGAAAATGCGAATTCAATTTAAATTGTTTTTATTTTTCAATATAATCTCCCCTAACATCAATGCATTTGTTACATCTTGAGATAAGCTTTTTTAAACCCTCAAAAAAATAAATTTCCTCTTTCTCTGCAAAATACCCATTTATTGCCGACTTGAGTTCTTCATCATCCGAAAATCTTTTTCCACGAAGACATTTTTTCAAATCCGGAAACAGGAAATAATCACTAGGGGCAAGGTCTGGACTATAGGGTGGGTGTTGGATTTCTTCGAAACCACAATCTCGCGCAGCAGCCTTGGAAACTCGTGCCGTGTGAACAGGAGCGTTGTCATGAAGAAGCAACACACCCGCAACTACCCCGTCTTTTCTTTTTAATTTCCTCCCGCAAATTATGCAAAGTGGAAGCGTAGGATGTGGCGTTGATGGTTTCACCTTTTTTTTGTACTCAATGAGCAAGATTCCCTTTGAGTCCCAAAAAACTGTGGCCATGAGCTTCCCGGCAGACGGAGTGACTTTGAACTTCTTCGGGGGGTCTGTTCCTTTTTTATGCCACTGCATGGACTCTTGTTTGCTTTCAGGGTCATAGTGGTGGACCCATGTTTCGTCCCCAGTAACAATTCGATCCATAACACCGTCCGCGTTCTCACTACACATCTCCAAAAGCTCTCTACAGCATGCGATTCTCACTTTTTTCTGAGGCGCTGTGAGCATTCGTGGCACCCACCTTGCACTGACCTTTGAAAGGTTAAGATGGTCATGAAGAATGGTGTGAATGGTACCAATTGAAAGCTTGGTGATCTCTGCCATCATTTTCACCTTTATTCGGGCATCCTCAATAACAAGGTTTTCGACTTCTTTGATGCTTTCTCCCGTACAAGCAGTAGCCGGGGCGCCGGAGCGGGGGTCGTCTTCAATGCTCTCTCTGCCTCTCTTGACCACTTTTGCACAGTTGATAATGAAGGTGCGGAACCCTGGTAAACAGCCACCATCTCTTCATGAATAGTTTTTTGACTTTTTCCTTGCTTAGTGAGAAATTTAATTACAGCGCGATGCTCAATTTTCACCATCATCGTCTCAGTTGCCATTATGATTCTGTTTAACTAGAGATAAAACGCGAATTAATAATCACATTTATATGAAATTTTACATGAATGCACTAAAATAATAGTATTACTTGATAAATAAGTCAATTTATACATACAACCACAGCTTCACCCCGATACCGAGAATATATTGAACGCTCCTCGTAAGTGTCATTTAACTCATTAACGAGGGGTTTTCCAGGTATACTATATCTCATAACAAAAGAGTTAGTTAGCCTTTTTATTCTGTCAGAGACCAATTCAACACTGGCATGTCGATGCAATTTAGAGGTAGAATAGTACCAAGGTAAGTTTAGCATCATTTTTAGCAGTTTATTTTGCTGAATCTGTAATTTTTTAATATGACACTTCACACATTTTCCCCACACAGGACAACCATAAAGCAAGAGTGCTTGAAAAATGACTTTCTGTATAATTATTTGATTTGCTTATATGCTCCTGAAATATCAATCTTTTATCAAGATGTATACCCAGATATCTAACTGGGTTTTCCCAGGCTATCGGCTGTCTAATGACCATGATTCGTTCAGATGGGAGGAAATAATGTTTTATTTTCCTAGAGAAAAAGATAGCTTGTATTTTTCCCACATTCAATTTAAATTTCCATTTTTTACAACAATCACTAAATACTTCGGCCGCATATTTAAGATTCGTCTCAATGTTTAAACTGAACATATGCGACGAAAGTATCGCTGTATCATCAGCATATGTTGCAAATTCACATCCTGGTAGATCTGATAAGTCGGATATGTATATATAAATTATATAGGAATGGTCCTAGGACAGAGCCTTGGGGGACACCAGCGGGCACACCTAATAAACTAGATGAGCTATTATTCACAAGCACTTTAAAATTACGGTTTGACAAGAAACTTTGAATAACTTTGCACAAAAAGGGAGAAAAGTTAAAGCTAAGCATTTTGAATACAAGTCCATTGTGCCAGACGTAGTCAAATGCTTTCTCTATGTCGAGGGGTAGCATGCCCGTCGACTTTCCTACACGTCGATTTTTCCTGATAAGATTGGTGATTTGAAGTACTTGATGGTTGGCACTGTAAAATCGTCTAAACCCAAATTGTTCATTTGGAATTAATTTGTGTACATCAATTATACTTAGCAGCTTGTTCTTGATAACTTTTTCGAAAATCTTGCTCAGGCTGCTGAGCAGGCTAATTGGCCTGTAGCTTTCCGGGCTGTCGGTTGGTTTTCCTGCTTTCGGAATTGGAACTACTTTAGCTATTTTCCAGACAGCAGGAAAGTATTGAATGTTGAGGCATACGAGTATGTACATGTATTATAAATGTCAAATATTCAATTCCAATCTTAAGTAGATGTTTCAGATAACAATTTTTGATATTATCCAGGCCAGGTGTTTTCCAAGTCAATAAGTTTTTTATGTAGTTCTTTGTTGTGTTCTCATCAATGAACGCATTTACTGGAGTTTCAACTTCGATTAATTAAATGCCTCCAAGGAATCGCTTACTACTTTAATTGTATCCACATCCCCTAAGCTATCCGAAACAATGTAATTTTTGGCAAAAGTTTGGCTGAATAAGTTAGCTTTGTCATTATCCGTGTAGTATGTAGTCAAATTATCTTTAAGAATTGGAATTTTTTTATTTTTGCTTTTGACAATCCTGACAATATTCCAAAAAAAGGTTTGGAAGCTTTGTCAAGGGGATTCAACTTAGTATTCCATACTTCATTTCGTTTATTTTGTATTAACTTCGCGATTAACTTGTTAAAATATTTAACTGATGGTGTGAGAAATTGTCTGCCTATACCTTTGCCAGTTTCTTCTATGTTTATTTCTTAATTTAATAAGTCCAATGACGTAATTTGGAAGTTTAATATTCTTTCTTTTTTTGTGATACTGCGGTACGCAGAGTTTACGAAAATTCTTTTTTAGGTCGTTTAATTTCACCGAACCATTTTCTAGAGAAATAAGATAGAACTTGTCGTTTAACTCTCGTATTTCTTTATAATTTTTTTTGATTTCGATGCACTTTAGTCCGCGTTCAATCAATTCGCTTTTAAGCAAATCCACTTCCATATTGTCGAGTCCAAACAAAACAACTTTCAACATCGTGTGTAAAAAATTTACAGTTTTTTTCTTTAAGACAACGAAGAACCGAGTTATTGTATATGAATCCACAGTTTCGCAAAAAATTTTTATGCCGATATTTACTGAATATGTGGAGATGTTTAAAGATTTCATCAGATTATGCACGAATTCACTGGTTTTTTTGTAATAATTTGATTGAAGGAACATACACTATTTTGTTAACAGTTGACGAGATAATTACGTCGTCCATTTCATCACTATCTAAACACTACAAGGGACTCCAGTAATTATGAATCGAGTCCCTTTTCCCCGAATTTTTTCTTATATTACGAGGCTTTTTAACCGAGGGATTAGAAATGCCCTCGGATTTCGGTGATCTATCGCGTTTCGGATTTTTTTTTCCTTTTATCTAAGGATGCACAAAATAGGCCGGTTAATAAAGTCAAGCGCGGGCAAAAGCTCGTCGACGACTGATCTAAGAAATTTAATACCTTTTAACTTATGTCTGCTATATATTACGCACTGGTTAATTCGGCTAGAATATGGGATTTGCTGTTGGTGTAGTGCTTTTCAGAGTAACCTCCAGCCCCTTATAACAACTCAGAGAAAGATAATCAGGGTTACTCTTTTTAAGCCAAGATGGGAACATTCCAATATCACAATGCCTTACCACTCAGACATCTATAAGCCTTTAAAGTATTAAGGGTATTCTACTTGCGAAGCAGTTACTTTACTCAAAGTAGAAATACAGCCTATTCACTAAGACCAAGACCAAAGTAGTAGTTCCACGAGTAAGTAAGGAACACTGCAGATGCTTTGCTACGAATATAGCTCCCTTTATTTACAACAAACTGATTCTGATATATTAAGGCGTGTCCAATCCAAATCCAGATTTATAAAGAATTTAGGAATCTTCTTACTATCCAGATCGAGTGTAGATGATTTAATGTAGTTCTTAATCTAATAAGCTCTTTACCTATTCCATATTTATCCCTTTACTTCCTACTCTTTACCCGTTTATTATTTCAAATAATAACGTTTCTCTCGATTGCTTCACAAATCATGACTTTGTTTCTCAGCGTGGCTTTCAAAACCTTTAAACAATAATATAATCAACACACTTGTCACTTGTATTTCTTTTACTACAAAGTGTGGAAGAACAACCATTCCAACTTAATTCTATGCAAACTGCAGTAATTTGGTCCATCTTCTCCCTTAGAGCTTCCATGCCAGTCTTCATATTCACTGCTCAATTCTCCGACATGTCCGTTTAAATCTGTACAGGTAAAATCGTTTCCTACCTTGATATCCTATTAAAAACGCGTCGAAGTCGCGCAAAAATATTTCTTTCTCTGATTGCTCCCTGCCTAATAGTACGAGTATTTCAAGTTTTGTGTTCAATTATTAGTTTCAGTTTCATTGGTCACCTATCCGGATAAAGACAAGTCCTTATTAATTTTTTCCATTCGTTAATAATACATTTTATACGCTTTCGTTTGCAAGCTTACGTAGTGCGCTTTGTTTGACATTTCGCTAATAGTTTACTTAAACGCGTACTAAGATTTTATATTTTAGATTTTAGATTTAGATTAGTCCGTTATTGTGCCGAGAGTTCCAGCATGCGATACGTAATTTATTTCTTAAAAAAACATCATATTGTTTGCTCCTGGAAAACAATCGACCTCTGGCATGGATGTTTCTATTCGTCCGGAAAAACTGCTTCACTGAATAAGGAGTCAGGACCTTTAGTCTAGGTTGGCTGTAATAGTGCATTTCATCATTATTTCTATATTAAATTATTTAATTATATTTCTAATCTTACAATCATGACTTAACCTTTCAGGAACCCAGTTTGTGTTAGAAATCATTGAATGCTTCATCGATTAGGCAAGTATTTCCCTTTTCAAATGTATCCTACTCAAGTTTTCACAGCTACAATCTTAAAGACCCAAAACAATGTAAACCATCGTACACATCGTTTAAGTAATGAGTCATTCCGTTTTCGTTCTTTGAACCCATTAAACCCTTTTTCTATTAATTGAAATTAATAGCAAACCATTTCTCATCCATTAATCCAAAACAATCGACCTCTGTACAGAGAAGGGACACCAAGGCTGACAGCAGGACTAAGACCGATAGTTGAACCGATTTTGGAGTGGAGGCTATCTTTCCCCATTCATTCAAATTTTATGTATGGAAAGTCATAGAATGATTTAATTATATAATTAATGAAGAAAGTACCAAGCAAATCTGAATCTTTTGTCCTGTGAAATGCTATTAATCGTCCTCGCCACTTTCTGGTGAGTAAAATCGATAGTTGCTTGTTTTTTTGTTTTCATAACTCTTATCCAATGAGTCCGAACTGCCCACATTCTCTTTCGGAAAAAGAGGGCAACGAAATTTTATGAATTTTATCTTCCATTAAACTAAATCTTCTTTGACTAAGCCAGCGGGTTGTAAGTACGAAACCGCAAAGTCTTTAGTCCCGACTGGTATTCTTTTTAAGTGCAACGATTCGGATGCCAATGCACAGGAAAGGAAAATGAGAGTAGTCCTGGTGGTTCGGTTGGCTTTTGCCTACACCAAAGGGAAAACGAGGATAAAAGTATTCCCTTTTCCGGTGTTTATTTATGGAAAATATAATAGTACATTTTAAATCATATCCTTTCTGGGAATCTTCAAATGAAAACATTTCATTATCCTTTGGTCCAGTTATAACCTAGCACCTAGCCCTTCATTGGCTTCATTTGCAAAACATTTCTACGGGTATATCCTCTTATGAACAAAAAGAAAAAGAATGCCATCCCCTTGCATTAGAGTTGTCGTTGGTGTTAAGCTGGAGGGGAGTCGAAACGTCTATTTAAAATTAATACAATTGCTAAAATAGTATTAAAGTATTTACTAACAAATACGCCAACTATTATTCTCTGGCTAGCTGCCACCAGTTGTGCAGCCCAAGTTGGTTGGGGTTCCGTTCCACTTGTGCTCGCTACCTAAGGCGAGGTCTTAATCTACTCGGGGTTGGAATTGAAGACTCTTCAGGTTTGAATGTTGGCTTTCATTCGTTCTACATGTCCTAGCCATCTTAGGTGACTAACGTGCATTTTTCCGACCAGGTCAGTAATCACTGCACAGATCGTAGAGTTCGTCGTTAAATCGCCTAATCGAAGGCAGATGGTTCTATAATTCGCACAGTTGTGGATTGGGCAAATGAAGGCAAGGTCCCATTCTTCAGCCATATTTTCTGCCGATTAAATCTTGCAAATGAGTTGGCGGTTGTCCTCTACCAAGTCATCGCCCGCTGCCTTAAATAGCTCGAAAAGTAGGCCGTCTGGTCCGTCTTGTTGTGTTTAAGCTTGGATATTGCTATTGCCACTCAAATTTGGTCGGTTGGACGAATCCTTTGACTTTTATCGTTCGGGTTGAATCCGTTCTGCTTGACAGTAGGATTTGGTTTGTGCTTCCCGCTTAACAGTCGGCAGAAATACCGATTGCGACTATTACTAAGTCTCCTTCATCTCTACAGGCCTCTGTCCTTACACCTCTCTATTTACTCGATTGCGCGCTTCTCACGCTATTTTTCCTCCGGTGCCGATGTTCTTCCCTTCTCTTTTGCTCGAAGAGCTCAGAGGTAAGGCACGCATCCGGTATTCTGGACGTCCGAATGATCCAAGCAGCCAACATTGACTCGGATCACCACCCTGTTGCAGTCAAGGTGCGAATGCGGGTTTCCCAAGCGCCACAACAAAGAATAAATACTGTGAGAGGATATAATGAAGAAAAAAGCTGCAATCGCAAGAGACCGCCAGAATCTTCGCCAAACACATACCCCGAAATCTCTCAACAACTACTAACATCAAATTCCGAAGACCAGTGGCAAAGCTTCCAAAGCGCAATCAGAGACGTCTTAACTGATGTGCTGCGTTTCACCTGATCACCATTAAGAAATCCCTGGTTTGATGAAGAATGCCGGCAATCACATGAATATAAACCGGCGCAACGAAGTACGAGAGCCGCTTGTGAATTCTAGTAGCTGAAGAGACGGGCTTCTCCAGAAGAAGAACAAAGCACGAGAAGCTCGCGAGCGAAGATACTGAGAGTTTGTACTACAGAAATAACCTACGGAAGTTTTACCAACTGGTAAATAAGAACGAGTCAAGGCAAGAATACCTGCACAGAAGCCTATAGCGATGGAGAAGGAAACCATATAGTAGAGTTACAGTCGGTGCTGAGAATATGGAAAACGTTTTTCTGCAGACAGCGAAGAACTCCAAAATCCCGCCGTTAGACAGAATAGGCCATTCAACTTCGACGATGATAGCCAAAACTTCCGTCCACCTGACCAGAACGAAGTAAGGATAGCTAAAATCCGACAAAACAGCTGGACTTGACGGCTTACCGGCCGAGGTATTCAAAATTGCTGAAAATAGCTCGTTGGAGAGAATGCTCTCACTCATTTCTTAGATCTGGTCAGAAGAGCGTATGCTCTGCGCTAACTATAAGTCTCCTCAACATCGTATACAAGATCTTATCTGCCATATCGTCTGAAACCCTTAGCCAGAAACCTGACTGGTCCCTAACAGCGAGGTTTCTGACCAGGAATGTAAACAATCGACCAAACTTTCACACTCCGGCAGATCCTCGAAGACGCTCAAGAAAGCCAAATTGATACCCACGATTTTTTCATCGATTTTAAGGGCGTATATGACAGCTTTTATAGAGGCGAGCTATGTACATATATAGAAACATGTCTAATTTTGGCATCCCTGCCAAGCTCGCTGCTGCTCCGCCAAAGTCGGTAACAACTTAACAGAGACATTTGATCTCAAAAAACGTTTGAGATAAGGTGACGCGCTACCATATGACTTCTTTAACATCATATCTGAAAGAATTGTGCGGAACTCACAAGTGAACACTGGAGGCACGATCTTTCAAAAGTCTGTGCAACTACTAGCGTACACCGATGATAGCGTTGAGATGGCTAGGATAATGCTTCGTCAATTCGAATCTAACCCGGGGGGAGAACGCAGTAGAGCAAGACCGCACATTAGGTGGTGCGCACAAATAGGAGGGGGCCTCAACCGACTTGAAGTGCGCAATAGGAGGCAGCTAAAGACCTGACTAACTGGAGAGGCTTGTTAGCTGCGGCCCAGGTTCTCCCCGAATTATAGCGTCACTCAAGTAAGTAAGTTAAATTACGTAGCCTGTTTAATAGGACTAAGGTGGAATCAACTGTGTGCACTGCTTCCAGTTTGTTAGACCGGGATGTCTGTCATCGGCATCCTTTGAACCCGAAAAAGAAATGGGAATCAAAAATTCTCTTGACGGGAGCAGTGATGCAAATTTGCCCGATATCATCGTGGAATTGTGTTCATCGGATTTTAGCTTTTTGCTACATTCACAGAAATGAGCAGGAAAATTTAATAGCAGAGTCACATTCTGCAGGCTGTTAAACGTCGAGGACGACATAAGCGAACTAAAGACAGCGACATTCAGAACTGCAATTGGAATGTTCAGACCGACTAAGCCACGTGCAGCTGAACAAATAGCAGTTGTCTTTAACTGCTATAAGCAGATATCACTGGTAACAAAGAGGGGCCAGACAAAAAGAGGACGAAGAACTTGACACGTGCTTAGAGACTTTACACTTAAGAAAGTTGTGTAAAAGTAACAAGTCAACATTAGACGCATAATAATAATAGAGAACTATAAGAGCTGTAAAACCACATCAGATTTGTTAGAAAAGTGCATATCTGTCATATCTGAGATAGCTAGAACATGTAAAACGTGTGAGTATCAACGACCGTGCTCGAACAGGCTTCGAAGATCTCACTTTAGGTGGTGCGCATAAGTACGAGAAGACTTCAACCGACTTGGAGTGTACAACTGTAGGTAGTTAGCTAAAGACCGGACAAACTGAACAATCTTGTTAGTTGAGTTTCAGGTTCACACCGAACTGTAGCACCACCACCTAAGTAGCTCAGTAAGTAAGCAATGCTGTAACAACCTGCTGAAGTTTCAGTATTCAATTTTGAATACGCTTAAGATGAAAGGGACTGCTTTGTACCTGAACTAATTGCTAGGACTTCTGCTAGGATAATTGCGCTTTCTGCGACAATTTTTCTGCGTTTTCAGCACTCAAAAGATGTAGACATCTGTTTACTGTCATTCAAACAGCTACAATAGATATCTACTTATGTATCGGCCGGTACTCCGGTAAAAAAAACTTATTTTGTACCATTATTTCCAATTTCTAGCGGGGGAACTTCAATTACTAAATCCTGTCCATTAGGACTACTGCAATTAGGAAATGGTAAAAGCGTTGTTTTTCCGTTTACTTGAGTGCGTCTTTGTGAAGGCCTGTATTATTTTATTTTGTCACTCTGCCTGGAATCACAGACCATATACAACAAAATGTTTCGTTAACTGGTTCATTGAACACAACAACAAGGGACAATGACTTTTCCAAAAAATAAATAAAATTGCAGAACAGTAATGAAATCGCATATATATTTCAAGAGAATTTCAAGAGATGATAAAGTCCAAGAGATCAATACCATTCACATTGGATTTGGTATTGCCCCAAAAATATTCTGAGCATGAGCATCGTAGTCTATGATAAGTCCTACCTTTCCGGTATGACTAAATATTGGTTGAAAAATTGCCCAAGTTTAGACGAATTAATGAATTAATTAAATGCGAATTAAGACAATAAGACAAGCTCTCGGTCTTTTCAACCGCCCTCGTAGAGCGATGTGAAACAATGCGTTCAGCGTCGTTCAGATAGTCCTCATTGCCAGCATTCCCAATTCAAAGTGTCAAAAAAGCGACAGCGGCACCCATATTGGTAAGGCAGCCTTGTTCCGTTTGGCATTACGGAGTTTTCTGGGAGGCGGATGTATCGACGATATCCAAATTCCGTCCATTCGAACGAAAATCCATCGACAATGGCAGTCAATGAAGCTTTATTCCTTTTCACCTTGATCGAAATGGAAGACAAAGTAGCCAAAAAAAGAAAGATGCACAAATAGTCAATGGTGAAGAGTATTATTAATTAATAACTTAGTTCTGTTGTTTCTCAAGTGGATGGTATGGATCTGGGAAGCGTATGGTTTTAACAGGAACAGAAATTACACAGATTACATGACCAGCAGTATAGTTTTCGTAGCAACAGGTCCACGGGTGATTTGATGGCATGTCTCACCGAAAAGTGGAACCAAAGCGTATTATCGACGACTCTCTTCTTCAATGGATTAGAAATTACCTTTCAGAACGTTCACTTCAAGTTGTCTTGGACGGTTTTAAGTCTGATATTCACAAAATAAATGCTGGTGTGCCCCAGCATTTCTTTGCTGACGACAGTACTCTCTGCTTTTCATATTCATTCACGGACCCACGTCCCGGCTCTTCGGCTGTAGGACGGGAATGCCAGCGTATGTTAAGCTTATTCAATTCTGATATTAACAGCATAACTAAATGGGGAACTATCAAAAGAGTGTAATTTAATGCTTTCAAAACACAATGCTGTCTGCTGTCGTTAAAGAGAAATTTAATCACCCAGCCGTTATCCATGAATTCCACTTGCATAGTCGAAACCTAAAAACTTTCCATCCTCGGTTTGTGTGTCAATGACAACTTACGTTGGAATGACCACATATTTGATGCCGCCAAAAATGCTGCGAAATTTTAGGTTTCCTCAAGCGATGTAAGAAATATTTTACAACCTCTGATCTGGCCTCAATATATAATGCATTCATCCGCCCAAAATTGGAGTGCAATGCCCACATCTGGTCAAGTGCTCCTAAATCATCTCTGCACCTGCTAGATAGGATTCAAAACCGTGCGATAAAACTTATAGATGATAGTAATATCAATTGGTGTCAATTGATTGACACGCTCGAACACCGACGTAATGTCTCCTTTCTCACTTTGTTTTATTGCTATTTACGCGACCAGTGCTCCACTAAAATCGCCAGTTGCATTCCGCGCATTTAAACTTTCAACCGCAACACCCGTCTCGCTATGAATGCTCATCAATATACCCTCAAGCCCATTATCGGACGTACTCTTAAATTTCGCGATTCCCTCCTAAGCAGTACAACTCGCTTATGGAATGCCCTACCGATCTCTGTATTTCCTGGTCGTTATAACTTGCAAACATTTAAAAACAATGTACATCGGTACCTCTCTTTCCTTTCTCTCTAAAATTCCTTTGCCCGCGCTGTGTATCGGGTAAGCGGGTACACAAACTTAAGCGCGCGCTCATTATAAAAAAAAAATCAATTGTACTGTCACGAGCAAGTTCCTAGTCGTGTGATATCCCGTTTGAGCAACCCTATATGGCCGTCTAGATCGTGCGTGTTTGAGGTCTAAAATGTATGCCAAGAAGCTTTGAAGTACAAGATTAGACACTGAAATCCTGTCACATTTATGACAAGCCATGATTGAAAATTTCGTCAAAAGAATGGAAATTGCCAGGATTGTTCTGACCCAATCGGCTAACTTTCGTCCTTACTTTGACTATTTGCCAGACTTAAGTTTAGCAAGTAGAAAATGCTACATGAGGCCCTCCACGGTTTTGAAATGCTAGCGCTCCTTACATATTGCTCTTTCCGAAACTTTCAAGTCTTCAACGTCGATTGAGAGGAGGTTAAGCATTGTTTAGCCTGCAGTGATATAAGAGGAAATTAACGAGTATATTTCAAAGACATGACAATTGTTGAGTATAGTTGAATGCGTTCAATGCGTTCAATGCGTTCAATGCGTCGAATTCCGCAAGCGTTATGCAATTAGTTCTTGTTCACCGAAAGGTCCCTGGAAGACGTATTGTAAAGTATGATAACTTGCGCCTCTATAGTTCAAAACCTTAAACTGTCAACTCTATTTTAGTGACACAGATCATAGAGACCATTGTGTTCACAGCAGGCTGTCTGTTATATAGGGTCATTCAATTCGTGTTCCGGATTTGAGATCCCTGTTTCAATCACATACGTCAGGCCAAACTGTCATGCGGGACTGTATATGTTTAGTTTAAGGTTTGCCGTTTTACAATATGGATCATTTGACAATCGCCGAACGTGTTAAAATTGTGAAAACTTACTACAAAAATAGTGATTCATAGTAGGTACGTTTCGCGCATTACGAGCAGATTATGGTCGGCATAATCGTTCATCTGAGCTTACTATAGGTAAAACTACAAAAAAAGTGAAAGCATTGAAGAAGATCCAAATCTATCGATTTTAGGGCGAGCACAGCATTTGGGCTTATCCTCGGGGCACACCACTAAAAAAAATCGTACAAAAATGCATCAAAATTTACTTGCGCGACCGTAATGGAATGCTTTGTGCAATACTGCCAAGAGATCGGTATGCATACCAGTGCTAGACAAGCAGTAAAGATTCTCTTCAGTGTTGCTAGCAGGTTTTTTTATACCTTTCTGCTGCATAATATCATCAGTGACATGAAGCCATCAAAAGAAGCAACAGCATAGTCAATGAGTTTATCCGCCACCATGTGTTACCCAGCTCACTTTTATCAGGTTGCATGGGAAGTGAGTCTCGAGTCTCAGATAAGGAGGAACATTGATGAATTTACAGAGCTCCTACATAAAGCGTGTTCAGTAAATTTTTCTCGTATTTCTTTGCTGAATCAGATCAGAGGACAGTATAAAGTCCAAGAGATGATTGCCTCTCATCTTGAACTTGGTATTGCCCCAAGAATCTTCTGAGCATGAGCATAGTAGCCTATGGTAAGTCCTACCTCAAGTACTCAATAAGTTTAGTTATTGCATTTAGTGGTTGCAGCATACCAAATCATTGGGGAAATCAGCGGACGCATCGACGGCAAAGGAAAAGAATGAAGCTTTCTTCCTCTTGGCCTTGTTCGAGCCTGAAGACAAAGTAGCCAAAGAAAGGAACATGCTCAAACAGTCAATGACGAAAGGTATTGTTGATTGATGACCTAGTTTCGTTGTGCCTCAAATTGATGGTATGGATCTGGGTAGCATATGGTTTTAACAGGAACAGAAATTACACAGATCACATGAAACAATGGTATTATTGCATGAGCAAGTTCCTGGTCGTGTGATCTCCCGTTTGGGCAACCACATATGGCCACCTGGATTGTGCGTGTTTGGACCTCTTACCCGGTGTTTTTTGATTTCATTTTCATTTAATATGCATTTTTATTTTCATACTTCATTTACACTTACAAGCTAGACAAAAAAATGCTTAAAAATTAGCTTAAATAACTTACAAATAATCTTATTCTATCTTACTGGCCCCATGCGGGCACTCTAAGTTAAACATAATACTTAATCTATGTCTTTCGACGTTTCTTACAGACTATTTTTATTTTTGTTTTACATTTATGAAAACTAAAACTAAGAAAATAAAATTTAAGTGGAAAAACTTAGTATAGCTATGGACTTTTTGGTTATACTATAAAACTTAAAACTAAACTATAAACTACCTAAAACTACATCTTAACTACTTAATCCTACTTAAACTATCTAATCCTATACCATATTTTAGAGCGTGTTACCCACCTCTGTTCTAAAATTTTTTTTTCTTTTTGTTTTTTTTTTATTTTTTTTTGTGATTTTTATTTTTTATTATTTTTTTTTTATTTTTTATTTTTTCTTAAAACTACCCTAATTCTACCTAAAACTATGTAAGCCGGCCACGGCTAAAAAAAAATATGCAGAAGACCGACTTTGCTCCCTATGGAGCTACGTAGGACTGGAGGAATTCGACGACGAGACTTCCCCTCCTTCATCTAGCCACCAGAATTGTTGGTGCTGCCGAGCAACATCCCATATATCGCGACTCCCTACCGACCTACTGAACCGGAGACGCTCCGCACTGCCACGTGCGACGTCTCTGTCGTAGTTGAGTCGCCTGTCCGCAGCTGTTTGAGCAACGTGGAAGATTAGCGGCACCGCCAATCTGTCCTGGATCAGACCTTTCATATCTAGGTAGAGGAACGCTTCTGGAGGAACAAAGCCGTCAAAGCGAACTCTCTCATGATACATATAGTTGGGGTAGTAAGCCCCGGAGATCAGGTTGTTCGATGAGGTCATTGCTCTTGCAATGTGTCTTCGAGTCAATTTAATGACGAAATTGTCCACTCTTATTAGGTTCGCCCTATTGTATAAGACCTCATTAGGATAGAATTTTATGTACTCAGACTCTGGTGTTCTGTATAAGCGAAGACAAGTCCTAAGACAAGCCCTCTCAAACACCCGAATCTTTTCCAATAAACTTGCTCTTACGTTGAACCACACGGGGCAACCAAACACAAGCATAGGCCTGATAAGGGCCATGTAGCAGATAACCTTTACCCTCGCATCGAGTTGGCTGTTATAAAACAGTTTCTTTGTAAGGGCAAAAGCACCTTTGGCTCTGGCCAGAGCAACATCTATATGTTTGTTAAAATACAGATATTGATCTAGCCAGATCCCAAGGTATCTGACTACATTTCGACAAGCAAGTGATGCCCGTGCTGCCCCACGATCGAGAACTTTCGACAATTCTTTCTGGTATCCCTAGAGGCCCCAGACAAAGGCGTCCTAAACAAAATGGTTTCCGACTTCTGAAAATTGATTTTCAACTTCCAGTCATCGCAATATCGTTTAATTTTATCGAAATCACGTTGCAAGAGTATATTAATAACCTCAATCTTTGGACCTGATCTGTACGCGATTAAGTCGTCTGCGTACGCTATGGCATGGTGAAGTGAACCTATCAGATCACTCGTGTAAATGTTGAATAGGATCGGCGAATTTACCGCACCTTGTTGCAGACCGTTTTTAATGTTAAATGTTCCAGCAGAAGTCACATCGCCATTTTTCACGATGAACTGTCTACTGGAAAGCATATCAAAAAGAATATACAGCAATGGTTTACTAATGCCCAACCTGTCCAGCTTGAAAAAGAGTCCCTCTAACCATACGGTATCGAAGGCTTTTTCCAAGTCAATCAGGCAGGCCCCAGTGCACTGATTCTTGCCTTTGTTCCATTGGATATCAGAAACCAATTTAGACGCAGCATGAATAACATCATGCCCCGCCTTGAAACCGAATTGATTATCCGGAACTATATGTTTGTCCTCAACCCACTTAGTCAGGACTCTATTGATCACCTCCTCGAAAACCTTACTGATGTTTGGAAGAAGACTTATCGAGCGGAGATTCGCCGGATTGGAAGTGTCTTTATCCCTTTTGGGGATGGGATGTACCACCGCAGTTTTCCAATGCGCTGGATAATGTGCATTATTCATTGCATTATTAAACAGGGTAGTGTAAATGTCCACCGCTTCTAGAGGGAGATGTCGAAGCACAATGTTCGGTATTTCATCGGTTCCCACTGATTTCTTACTTCTAAGTGATTCGAAGATCGTTTGGAGCTCGTCCTTCGAAATGAACGGGGGTAGCACCCTATCGTTGGTGATGACATTATTTGCCATATTCTCGTCACTGAACTGGGTGAAACCCAAGCTCTCGAATCGCCAATTCACAATTTCATTTCGAAGGTAGAAATTGTGCACAAGGACTCGATTTTCCAGGTCGTGGTTCGGGCCAATGATGTCTTTCGCCTTGTATACTTCCTGGAAAGTCGCTCCTATAGCCTCTACCTGCTCCTGCGGATCCTCGATCACAAAGAAGTTGTCATCATCAACAGCCTCATTTGGATCGATGCCTGCTGTTATAAGTATGTTCTCGTTGTCAGTCGTTCGGGCGATTTTAAGACACGAAAGGTCGTTGTGATCTTTCCTCCTAAATATTTTATTTATTTGCGGAAACATATTCGGGTTGCTGGTGTTTACAGCCCGAATTTTGTTGTTCCAATACAAACTTACAGATGCTCTGTAATTTTCTTTTATTAGTACTTGGAGATTTTTGATCGACGACTTTAGCGTCATAATCTCCGGGTTACGTCTGTCAGTAAACTGTCTGCAGAAGGTTTTTAGCCTTGACAGCAGTCTACTTTTATGTCGGTGCAGTGCGTCAATGGTTGCGTTGCGGAATAAGTCTTCGTTGTCAGTGTATTGATACCGAGGTATCGTTTTGTCCATTGTTCGTTTAATTGCCTCGTCCATTAGTTTTAGATACCTGTCAATCTCCTCGTTTGACAGATTTCTATTGGACGGTGGGTAGAGCGAATTCGAGGAGAGTGCTCTCGTCAGTGTTCTGGAGAAGTGTGTCCAACGCACCCTACTATAGTTGTAGGCATGCCTTTGAACAAACTCGTCCAATTCCGCAGCTTCATTCGGAACGGTTATTTCGGTACTAAGTCCGCAATGGTCACTGTCATACACAAAAGTGCGTAGACAGTTTATGGTTTGTTGGTTTGTGCATGTCAGGTGTATTCGTGTGTCGAACAGCAGGAGATCCAAATAAGACCCGTGTCTAGGAAACGACGGACTATCCGTCGCCTTAAGGCCGAGTCGATACATAACACTGTGTTGACCCCACCAATTGAATAGTAGGTTCCCTCTAGTATTTGGTGTATTATTTCCCCAATCACTATGTTTAGCGTTGAAATCTCCGCCGATAATAAAATAGTTGTCTTCCAATTCCAGTCTCAGAAATCGAAAAAGTGTCTCGAGCTCTGATATAAATAAGGTAGATTGAGTAGCCTTAGGTGCATAAACAGACACCATGTACAACCGCTTTCCACTACGGAGAGGGAAATACACGATGCATGCTTCCAGCACCTGGAACCTACGTACTACATGACTGTATACTCTTTTAAAACGTATGCCTTTTCGTACGAAAATCGCAACGCCACCTCCCTGAATGGAGTTGGGTCGGTTTCTCCGTACTATTTTGTATCTTCTGTGCCTCATTTTGTGTCTTTTGGTAAGCTTAGTTTCGCTAACCAAAAGCACATCAGGGGATTGGTCGTTAAGCAACTTAAATAGTGCGGCTCGTCGTTCGAGCCTTATCAGTGAATTAACATTCACAGCAAGGACCTTCAGGGTTTGCTCTGCCATGTACGTACCCATTACGACTGGAGGTGCGTTAGGCCCGGCAGCAGCGCGTATATTTGATCTACCCGCTTAGCCTGTTCCTGTATTTGACGCTGAAGCTGAGCCATCTGCCCCTGAATAGAGAGCAAGATACAGGTTCCGGTGCTCTAGGCGCTGGGGCCTGAGAAGCTACCTTTGGTTGCTGTACCGTATTTCCCCTACCTGCCGCCATTTGGGCGTAGGTAACGTGGGGAGTAACGGCTGCTGTTTGTGTCTGCACGAGTGGACGTTTAATTTCCACTTTCTGCTGCCGAGCCAGATTTACTCTTTTGATGTATTGGAATTTGGGACAACCCCGATAATTTGCGGTGTGTCCCGTGTTCCTACATAACGCGCAAGAGAGTTGGCTTTTTTCTGACGCTCCGTCCTTGCCTAGAGCGCATTCCTCGGACTTGTGGTTCTTTCCGCACTTCACGCATCGAGGCTGCATTTCGCAGTTCGACGCGGCGTGCCCGAACCTTTGGCAGCGAACACATTGTAAAATGTTTTCGCTCCTCTTTAATTTTTCCCAGTGTACAACCTGGTAGTCTAGGACTTTGATGCTCCTTAGACCATCCAGTTTGCTGTTGGGACTTAGCTGAACCAGGAAAATCGGCAGTTGCCGCTTCTCCCTTTTGGCCCTAGCCGTGACGAATGGCTTAACCCCTACGAATGTGAGCTCTTCGCACTCCTTCTCTTTCAGCAGTGCAAGGAGCTCCTCCGGATCAGTCGACGGTTCAATAACCCTCAGCAGCATTGTTTGCAGCTTGTCCCCCTTCGGGGTGTAGGAGAAGAACTCTGTCGTCGATTCCTTCAGTAAGTTTTTTATTTTAGTATAGCGCTCCACTGTGTTACAGTGGATCGCATGCCTATCTAAACTAAGTCTTTTAATGTAAAAATTATTGCCTATGGCCGACTTACATAGTTCAATTGTTTCTTTTAACTCCATCTTAAAGGTGTTGATTGGAGGTACCCGCTGCTTAGTTGATTTTTGTTGTTGTTGCTTCTGTTGTTGTTGCTTCTGCTGTTGTTGTTGTTGTTGCTGCTGCTGCGTTTTTTGTTGCTGTTGTTGTTGTTGTTGCTGCTGGTGTTGTTTGATGTACAAAATGTATGCCAACAAGATGTCAAGAACAAGATTAGACACTGAAATCCTGTCACATTTATGCCAAGCAATGATTGAAAATTCCATCAAAAGAGTGCAAATTGCCAGCAAAACTGAGAAAGGCATTTATCAGATATGATGTTCCTTACATAATTGCCATGTGCAGAGTCCCTGAAAGTTTATACTTTCATATACTATATGTTACATGCACATATATAAACGTCTTTGAGGTCAAGATATTGTTGGTGAGCTTAGTCCTTTTCAAAACATATCTCTCTGATGTTCCTAGTAAGTAGCTGCATTGGTGCACCCTTGCAGCAAAATATTTATTCGTGTTTTTTTGAAGGTTGGCCATAGAGAGCCGACTGTCGATCGAGTGCAGTTTCGCTCTCGTTGCAGCCTTTGAAAACTCCCTTGGCAGACTTTTCAATTCAACGACTTTGTCAATTTTCATCTTTGGAATAGCTGTGGTAGGTTTGAAGGCACCTGCCAGTTGTAGGCGATCTGCATGGTATGGTCAAGCGACTCGGGCTAATGCAACTATGGTACAGCAAATACTCCGATTGTAGTACAAATGTCAACACTGAACCTCACAGTGCTTAGCCTATGTCCTTTTGCTCCCCTAATTCTTGGCCAGTTTTTGTTGATTTCATCGCACAAATGAATACATTAAGATTCCAAAGCGCAATATTAAACCAACCATGTTGTTGCTGGGTTGACAATCCACAGGAAACGGAATCGGAGTAAGTTCCTCCCAAAGGTTCCGTGTCTCGTGTCTCGTGTCTGGTGCCTCGTGCCTCGTGCTTCGTGTCTTCTGACTCCCTCTCAGACACAACAATAAAAACCGAAAGCTAATGGCAAACAAGATGCCTTGGATGGCACAGAGAAAAGTCGACATCATCGTCGTAGTATCCATATGGTATATACCTACTCATCGTCATTACCATCATCATCATCACCATCATCATCATCATCATCATCATGATGGTATTCGTCGTCGTAGACGCAGTCATTGTCGTCTTTACCGACAAAAGGCCTCGAGGGCAACTTCGTTACTGTTGATGAAAAACGAAGCGTATCCTTGTTGCTTATGTGTTCATTCATCAGCCATGAATTTGTTGGTGAGTATTTCCTATGTAATATCTATGTCCTCCTGGCTGTCGCAGCAGTGTATATTACTAAGTCATCTTGAGGCACAATGTTAGCCTGCTTGGCTGTGTACTCTTGTGTATTTGCTTAAAGAAAAGGACCATACAATGTTGCAATTCAATCTGTTGAGCATAAAGTCGGGACTCCATACATCCTCTGCACGCACGCATACACTATGACAAACCGACGACGAGCAGGAAGTTAAAGACGGAACATCATTCCTCCACCAGGATAATAATAGTAATAATAATAATAATAAGAGCTGTAGCAACAGTGGCATACATGTATGTAGGAGTGGGTGCGAGAGAATGGAAATCGTAGCATGTCAGATACATTATGAGGAAAGAAGACGTGCTGCCGCACACCATTAAAGACACAGAAGAAAACAGAATGAAATTACATTTTACAATAACTACGCCCTAGGCTACATTAAAGTCCCTCTGTGTTTACCAAAGTGTAAGCGCGTATGTGTGCATGTCAGGATAATAAAGATATATACGTAACATGAAGTCACAATATTCGAAAGGAATTAGTACTGCACAGATGGTTTGGGTGTTACATACGCGTGTTTATGTTCTTTCATTGCTCTGTCATCCACTTCTTTTTTGATTTTTGAGTTTGCTCTAAGTTGGACCATGCAATTTGACTCGCCAAGGAGGTGGAGATCTTGTCATACATGGTACAAAACTTGAAAAGTTTTTTGTTTCATTACATTCTCGAGAGGGAGTAGGATGCCTCCTTGATTATGACAAGAGCCGTATAAATGTCAATTAAGCTTCTCTCTGTCTTATTTGTTTTCACAAGTCGAGAAATATTTTCCTGTTTTTCTTTTCCTGTTATCCTTGTCAAAAAAAAAAAAAAAAAAAAAAAAAAAAATAGATATAACGCAAAATGCTCGTTCTTCTTGATGAAAAAATGCAGACAATTTGGAGAGCAAGTACTCACTAATGGGCTATCCGATTAAGGAAGCCCATAGAGCATCGTGCTGGGCTATATTTGCCAGCATATGTATGTATGTGTACTCGTATCAACGCAATATTACTGTGATCTGGAATTTAAACAGCGTGGAATATTGTCCTATTTCATATTCATAGGCCCAGTGCTGACGTCAAGTGTTTCAATCACAAAGCACGTACTCGTAAGTGCAACCCTAGAGAAATTTAGGTTGCGTAAGATAAGTTGGCACGTTGCCACTGTATCAAGATGACTTAGGACGACGGAATGGTAGCTCAAGATCTCAATGTCATTCCACTTATGCTTTAGACTTTACAAGTTCGACGCTCGTGTAGTAATATATCTGGATGTGGAGAAAATGCGGATTTTGAACAAGGTAGTCAACCTTGTTGAGAGATTAGTGAGAGTTTTGCTAAGAAATAATTCAAGAACTTAATAACTCCGTCGCTGAGAGCGTAGATCCAGATAACGCTAACAGTCACGAGAAGGTCTCTTAAATTTTCTATCGGAAATATTCTAAAATGGTTTGGGATACAGTTTCCACTTACTAAACAGAAGAAAAACGTCGACACTACCTCTTGATTGATTCTCGAGACATTAGTGTATACGTATGTAGATAGTCTCCCCTACTGGGGATTCTAACATATCTGACATCGGTTCTGTGTTTTAGGTTATTGCAATATGACATCCGTTATGTGACAATATATGAGTTTGATCGCCCTATATCAATGGTCAAGTTAGAAACAGTAGCATGCTTCTTAGATCTTAAGGCCGACGAGTCTAAACTATACTAAAGCAACAACAAGGTCATGGTGTTCCAAGAGTACATTAATGGGATTTTATAAATTCCATAGATCTCAAAGTGTTCTTCTCTTAATCTTCGAAATTTGGAAGATAATTTCAACACCCATCATTCCAAACTACAGTCATGGTCAGATTTTTTGCAACTGTTGTATCGTCGTAGAAAAATCTTAGAGGCAGGGTAGAACCAAATAAAAGTCATAGTAATGATCGCAATCATTCTCGAAACATGAATATAATGCAGTCGGCCAATACCTCGTTGGTTGTGAACAAAGCCATGTGTGAGTTCTGTCAGTCAGGTACGCATTGTATAGTTGAGTATCTAGATTTTAACCAGCTTCCGGTCTCCGAACGTTTCCCAGAGGAATGTTCTTAGCATAAACTGTTTGGAGAAAGGTCACTCTGTAGGAAGGTGAAATTTGCGAGAGTGCACTCTTTATTCACTGCCACATACCTAATGGATTACTTCACAGATTTACACTGAAACAGGTAACTGAAAAAGCTTCAGATAGAGAAGCAGTGGCAAACACAAGCACCAATTGTACCACTACTATTATTCCAGGTGCACATTGCAACGCAAATATTACTATAGCAACTGCTGCTACTGCTATTGTCTACAAAAGAGACAAATGTGGTAGATATCAACTAGCTCGCGCCTTGTAAGATTCTGCATCACAGCTGAACTTTATGAATAACCGCAGATATGGTTCGGAAACTTAAGTTGCATAAAGTTCAAACCCGTAAGTTTCCGGAATAGGAAAATCAAATTCTTTCATAAAACAGAAGCTAATTGCAAGTCACGAATTTCTAACTTTGAACTTCTTGATTCTAAAGTCAATAATAAAATTCAATCTGAAACAAAAATGGATATTTATGAATCTATCTCTGGTTGATTCTTATTTTAACATTACCAGCTATATAGATCTCTTAATTGGCGCCGACACATTTTTCCATCTTCTCTGTGTTGGGCTCCGGCTACCTCTTTTACAGAAAACTTTGCTGGGTTGCATAGCCTCTGGGCTATCTGACATGTCCCAAGCTTGCATCACTTTTGAAGACGCTTCATTGAACGAGACTGGAAGCAAGTTCTGTGAAATGGAAATAGGAGACCGAGGTTGCAGCTGCTCGAAGAAGAAAAATGGGAGACGGAGTTTTTCAGTAAAATCTTCGAAAAAGTTTATAAAATAAGGATTTTATCGTTATAAAACAAGAATAGGTTTTTTTAGTCCTGTGCAGTATGGCTTTCAGCAGGGAAAATCAACTGAAGAATCCCTACTGAATTTTTGTTCGAGTGTCTATTTGTGGATATTACGAAAGCATTCTATATGGTTAACCACACTATATTGCTGAGGAAACTAGAAAATGCTGGTGTTGAATAATTATTTTAACATTGTGTTACGTGCAAATCACGCCCCAAAAATCCTCCATTACCTTTGGTCCTGTTGTTGTCTGTTTCACGCCTCTGCCCTCCTGCTTTTTCTTGTTTCGTCCCCGTTCTTTTCTTCTCGTCATGCTCTGGATGCCACGGACGGCACAGGTGGGATTTACTAGATCCTTTGGATCCAGTTCCCTCCCCCGGCCTACCGCTCCAGAGATGACCATATAGGTACCCCGGATAGAGTCAGCCGGACGGCCTGGAGACTCTAGCGGACGGGCGGTCTGCTCCCCCCGTGATGCCCGAAGACGTTGACACCCCAGCAATGGCCGAGAGCCCACTCTAAACTCGATATTGTTTGCTTCCAGTGACATGAATTTGTAAAACCCCCCCAAGACCGCAAATTCAAACAAAACAATAATTGTGAAAGAAAGCTCACGATTCCCCACGATCCGTTCCCCTCATTCGTGTCTGCAAGGAGACTTACGGGCCCCGCAGTAAAAGTTTTCTTTAATAAATGTTTCCTCCCTATTTGGCGGGAGGATTTGAGCTCCCCTTAATTGTTCCCCAAAAGTGTTCCGGGTCCGAGGGTGTAATATGGACCCAAGCAGTCACTCGACAGACAGAACGAACGGAACGAACACGACAAAACATCGACTGGTGTGATTGGGTGGTTTCATAGGGAGGCTGTCAGAGCTCTGGAAGTGAGTCCCTTTGTTCTGACAGCTGAATTAGTGGAACCAGGCATGAGTGTGTGTGTGCGTGAGAGGCAACTAGCCGAAATGCGCGGCTAGGCAATCAATATCTAGCCGTCATAGCGGAGAGTACCCCAAAAAGAAAAAAAAAGGAAAAGTAACGAGACAAAGACGATAACCAAAAAAAAAAAAAAAAACAGAGAAAGAAATTACAACTACCCAACGAACGAACAAAAGAAACCAACAAGAAAAAAAAATCTAAAGGAAAACCACAAGACGAACGAGCAAACATAAAGAAACCAACAAGGAGGAAAACCGAGTTAAAACTACACCACGAACGAACAACGGAAAAAAGAACCGAACAATAAAGAAAGACGGAAGCCCGACAGACAAGAAGCCAACGGACGAAACCTACGACGAGAGTGACAGTGGCGGGAAGTACCCACTCCCCTCACCAACCCCAACAAACAGATAGGAGCGACTCCAAGTAGGCTGGAAAACAGATAAGTACCCCTCTTAATTTTTTGATATCTTTTCAATTGTGTGATTTACCCCAGTTGGGGTTATTTGTAAGTTATAGAGTCCCGTAAGGCTCTTTCCCGTTTTTGTGGCAAACCCCGTAACCGTTTAGCGGTTGCTTTTAAAACGTTCGCGACCCCGCTTCGCACCATTGCTTCGTTGGAAGTTACTACATAAAATTATGCAGAGGCGTTAAGTATATTAAAGGCTAGGTTCAGTAACAAACGTTTAATTTTCCAGGCTCATATTAGTGAATTATTTGAACTACAAGGGATATCTGCGGTATCAGCACATGGTCTTCGAAATTTGTCGGATTCCGTTAACTCACACTTACGAGCATTAGAAACTCTTGGAAGCAGAGATCAACTCGCCGATGGCTTACTACTGTTTCTAATTGGGAACAAATTGGATGGACAAACACAAGCCAGATGGGAGGAAGAGGCTCCACTTAATGTGATTCCGTCTTGGACCGAAATGTCAGCATTTTTAGAAAGAAGATGTTAAACGCTTGAAAATTTGGAAAACGCTTTGCCTCAAGGCAAAAGGAACGAGAAAAGGAAGCAACTTTGAGGTTAAGTCTAACATACGCAAGGTATTTTTTACTTCAAGTTCTAGTAGTGCATGCTTATTTTGTAACATAAGTGATCATACCATTTAGAATTGCCAACACTTTATTGCACTTTCTATCGCAAGACGTATATCTGAGGCCAAACGTTTAGGGCTTTGTTTAAACTGCCTGCGAAAGGGGCATTTGATGAGATTCTGTAATTCAAGAGGTTGCAAACAGTGTAAAGGGCGACATAACATATTGCTTCATTTATTTACTCGTAACACTAACCCAGCTGATTCTCAGGAAAATATAGTTTCTTGTCCGTCCACATCAAATCAACTGCCAGGCATATCGTCAGATTATAGTAATAACAAAAACGTTTCAGTTTCAGTTTTTTTTTCAGTTTTAAAGCATTTTATTTTCTTAATCATTAACTCTTACATACTAACAAAAAATGCTTAAATGCTAGCTTAAAATTACTTAACAATCTTATACTAACTTACTGGCCACACACAGGCGCTCTAAGCTACTCTAAATTCTTATGACTATGTCTTTCGACTTTATGTACATTTTCTTTACTAATATTTATTTACTATAATTAAAGCTAAGAAAAAAATTGCTAACAAAAACTTAGCATATGGACATAATTTTTTATTTTTTATAAAAACTTAATATCTAACTTAAAATAAACCTTAGCCTACCTAACCTACATGCACAATACACACATAAACACACATAGATATTATACACAATCATATACGAGTACATATATCAGTATACACCTTTGTATACACTGATATATGTATATGTTTCTTAAATGCTAACCTAAACCTATGCAAGCTGGCCATCGCTGTTTACAGAGAAAACAGATTGGTCAGCTCTGCCTCATTAGTGAGGCTGGTCCATAATTGACGGAAACGACGTCGAAACATCTTCTCCATCATTCAATCACCAGAAATGCTGGTGCTGCCGAACGACATCCCTCTTATCGCGATTCCCCACCGCCCTAATGAACCTGTGGCGATCCACACTGCCGTGTGCGACGTCTCTGTTGTAGTTGAGACGCCTGTCCCCAGCTGTCCGAGCGACATGGAAGACTAACGGCACCGCTGATCTATCCTGGATCAACCCTATCTGGTGGAACGAAGCCGTCAGAGCGCACACTCTCGTGGTAAAGGTAATTGGGGTAGTACGCCCCAGATATCAGGTTATTCGTCGAGGTTATTGCTCTTGCAATGTGCCTTCGAGTCAGCTTAATTACGAAGTTGTCCACTCGTATTAGGTTCGCCCTGTTGTAAAGGACCTCATTAGGATACAATTTCTTGTACTCCGACTCTGATGTTCTGTACAAGCGAAGACAAGCCCTCTCAAACACCCGAATCTTTTCCATTAAGCTTGCTCGTACATTGAATCACACGGGACAACCAAATACCAGCATGGTCCTGATAAGGGCCATGTAGCAGATTACCTTTACCCTCGCATCGAGTTGGCTGCTATAAAACAGTCTCTTTGTAAGGGCAAAAGCACCTTTGGCTCTGGACAGAGCAGCATCTACATTTTTGTTAAAATACAGAAACTGATGTAGCCAGATCCCAAGGTATCTGACTACATTTCGACTGGGAAGAGGCCGTTCGCATTGTCCAATGATCGAGAACTTTCGCCAATTTTTTCTGGTATCCCTAGAGGCTCCAGACAATGGCGTCCTAAAGAGAATGGTTTCCGACTTCTGAAAGTTGATTTTCAACTTCCAGTCATCGCAATCTTATCGAAGTCACTCTGCAAGAGAGTATTAATAACCTCGATTTTTGGACCTGTTCTGTACGCTATCAAATCGTCTGCGTACGCAATAGTATGGGGAAGTGAACCTATCAAGTCGCTTGTATAAATGTTAAATAGGATCGGCGAATTGACCGCGCCTTGCTGAAGACCATTTTTAATTTGAAATATTCCAACAGAAGTCACATCACCATTCTTCACGATGAACTGTCTGTTGTGTAGCATATTATAAAGAATGTACAAGAGTGGTTTACTGATCCCCAGCCTAGTCATCTTATAGAAAAGACCCTCTAACCATACGGTGTCGAAGGCCTTCTCCAAGTCAACAAGGCAGGCACCAGTACATTGTTGTTTGCCTTTATTCCATTGGATATCGGACACCAGTTTAGACGCGGATTGTGAGACATCATGTCCCGCCTTAAAACCGAATTGATTATCCGGTACTATATATTTGTCCTCAACCCACTTAGTCAGAGCTCTATTACTTTTTCAAAAACATTACTGATATTCGGAAGGAGACTTATCGACCGGATATTCGCCGGATTGGATATATCCTTCCCCTTTTTGGGGATAGGTTGAACCACCGCCGTTTTCCAATGCACTGGATAATGTATTCATTGCATTATTGAACAGGGTGGTGTAAATGTCCACCGCTTCTAGAGGGAGATGTCGAAGCACGATGTTCGGAATACCATCGGACCCCACTGATTTCTTAACCCTGATTGTGACGAAGATCTCATGGAGTTCTTCCTTCGAAATGAACAGGGGTAGGTCACCCTCTCTGGCAATGACATTATTGGCCATATTTTCGTCGTTGAACCGGGTGAAACCAGAGCCCTCGGATCGCCAGTTCCCTATTTCATTTCGAATGCAGAAGTCGTGCACCAAGACGCGATTGTCCAGGTCATAATTAGGACCAATGATATCAATGGCCATAGTTTGTTTAATTGTCTCGTCCATTTGTTTTAGGTAATTGTCGATCTCCTCGTTTGACAAATTCCTATTGGACGGTGGGTGGAGCGCGTTCGAGGAGAGCGCTCTTTTCAAGATTGCGGAGAAGCGTGTACATCGAGTTTTACTGTAGTTGTAAGCATATCTTTGGACAAACTCCTCCAATTCCGCAATTTCGTTGGGAACTGTAATTTCGGTGCTAAAACCGCAATGGTCACTATCATACACGAACGTGCGCAGACAATTTAGCTTTATAGTCGTATACTTTCGTCATACAGCAGTAGATCCAAATAAGACCCGCCTCTGGGAAACGACGGGTTATCCGTCGCTTTAAGACCGAGTCTGTACATGACATCGTGCTGACCCCACCAATCGAGTAGTAGGTTCCCTCTAGTATTTGGCAAATTATTTCCCCAATCTCTGTGTCTAGCGTTGAAATCCCCGCCGATTATAAAATAATTCTCCCCCGATTCCAGCCTCAGAAGTCGAAAAAGCGTGTCGAGCTCCGTAATGAATAAAGTGGATTCTGAAGGCTCAGGTGCATAAACAGAGGCCAAGTACAGCCGCTTTCCACTGCGGAGCGGTATGTAAATGACGACTGCCTTCAACACCCGAAACCTGCGCAACACGTCCTTGTACACTCTGTGAAATTTTATACCTTCTTTAATGAAGATCGCGACACCACCTCCACGTTTGGATCTGGGCCGGTTTCTTCCTCTAACAATATAATTATTGTACTCGTACTCCAGTTTGTGATTATCGGTTAGCTTGGTTTCGCTAGCGAAAAGCACATCAGGGGTTTGGTCTTGTAGCAATTTAAACATCGCGGCTCTTCGTTCGATCCTAATCAGTGAATTAACATTCACCGCAAGGACCTTCAAAGTTTGCTCCACCATGTGCGTACCCCTTACGACATGTGTTGCGTTAGGCCCGGCAGCAGCGCATAGATCTGGTCCACCCGCTTGGCTTGTTCTTGTACCAGCTGTTGCAGCTGAGCCATCTGCCCTTGGATTGCGAGCAAGATGGCCAGCATGTTAGGTTCAGCTTCCGTTGTTCTCGGCATTGGCGCCGGAGGAGCAACAGTCGCTTGCTGTACCGTAGCCCCTCTACCTGACGCCATTTGGGCGTAGGAAATTTGGAAATCCACTGTATTACGGTGGATGGCATGGCGATCGTTCCCCAATCTCATAATTTTAAAATTATTACCAATGGCCAACTTACAAAGGTCCTTGGTTGCATTTACCTCTAATTTATAGGTGTTGATAGGAGGCACCTTCTCCTTCTTCTTCTTCTGCTGCTGCTGTTGCTTTTGTTGTTGCTGCTGCTGTTGTTGTTGTTGTTTCTGCTGCTGCTGTTTTTTCAGCTGCTGTGGTTTCAGCTGTTGTTGTTTTTGCAGCTGTTGCTATTTCTGCTGCTGTTGCAGTTGTTGTTTCTGCTGCTGCTGGTTTTGTTGTTTCTGTTTCTGGGAGCTTTCTACTTCCAGTTGCTCCCTCTGCCTGCGTGCAGTTTGTCTTTGCTTAATAGCAAGCACTTTCTCATTCAGCTTTTGTATGCTGCTCGTAAGGTCTTTTAATTCTTCATCCTCATCTTCAGACTCGGATGCTCCTAGAGAGGCAAAGTTGTTGTTGCCTCCCTTATTATACTCATCAGAAATGTACATCGCCGATTGTGTTTTCATTTGTTGTCTGGGTTTTACTGTGTCAGCTGCTAAAGCAGCACCCATTTAGATTACTCGTAGGAGTGGTTTTTAAAATCTTCCGCCTTTTAATGGCTTTCGCCACGGCACCGGCAACACTATTGTTGCCTTTGGCAACTACCGTTATGGGAAGAGCGGAGCGCCCTCCACCATCCATCACGCGATTTCCTTATCACTTTTTGATTTGTTTATCCAATTTAAGAAAAAAAAAAAAAGAGAAAAAAAAAAAGAACAAAGTTGTTCCGGGATCGAACCCGTATCCCGGGATTTGCTTATCGACGCATATAAAATATCGACGACGATATTAAAGTTGCAACCAATTTGCTTTATTAGCAGAACTGTATCACTATTTTTTATTTGTATTTTTTTTTTTCACTCTAGGAAAAGTCGAACACGTTTACACTCTGCGGAGATCTGCGAACGACTGAATATAATAACAACAACGTGTTTGCGTTATCATCACAACTGAATTTATCTACTAGCCATCCCCCCTCATCTAAGCGCTTTGTATTTCTTGCTACGGCTTCTATTCTATTTCGCGATAAATACGGCAATTGCTCAGTTATTGGCAGTCAATCAAACAAATGTAGAAATGTCAGTTTGTGGAATCGACATCACAAGCGCACCAGTTAAGCGAAAAACCAGCATCACGTTCCGGTCAAGAATCAATGATTATACGAGTACTAATACAATTGAATGTTATAATCTTCCGTCAATAACTGATTGCCAGCTTAATGATAGTTTATATCCTAATTCGCTGAACCTACCTAAAAACATCGAATTAGCCGATCCACTTTTCTTTGAAGCCAATAAAATCGACTTACTTATTGGAGCTTCATTACTTTTTGACTTACTTTGCGTGGGACAAATTCGTCTTGGAGAAAATAAACCTATTTTGCAAAAAACACGTCTTGGGTGGATAGTCTCTGGAGATTGTTACTTGAGTAGTGTTAACAAAGTCTGCCTTGCTATACGTTCTCGCGATTCAAGTGAAGAATCTAACAAGACCTTCGATGATCTTTTGAAACGTTTCTGGGAAATCGATTCACAGGATCAGCTCAGTCAAACTAAATCACCTGCAGAGATTGATTGCGAAAATCATTTCGTCCAATCACACATACAGCTTCCAACAGGCTAGTATGCAGACAAGTTGCTGTTTAGGTTAACGCCATCCAATTTAGGATTATCATATGATTTGCCCAAGAAAGGATTTTTTAGGCTTGAATCAAGATTGGATTGAAGTCCTCAAATTAAACAGAAATATAAAGATTTCATGAAAGAGTATAAAGAACTTAAACATATGAGCTTAGCATCTCCAAACATACTTCAAAGTAACCACTATTTTCTAACGCATCATTGTGTCTTCGTGTTGTTTTTGATGGTTTGGCTAAAACCACCACGGGTTTATCACTAAATGACATTCTTACGGTTAGGCCAACTATTCAGAACGCTTTGTTTACAACTTTATTAAAATTTCTTACGCATTACTTGGCAGCCACAGCCGACATTGCAAAAATGTATCGCTGCGTTAGCATTCAGAGTCCAGATCAAAACATGCAATGTACGAGTATCCTTTGGCGTGAAAATAGTTCCGAAGATCTTCAAATTTTTACGTTAGATACCGTAACCTATGGTACAGGATCTGCTGCCTTTTTATCTATTCGTACCTTAATTCAGCTCGCTCGAGATGAGCAACAAAATTGTCCTCAAAGATCAAATGATCAAAGATAGTACTTTCCGACTTCTATGTTGACGATATGTTGACAGGCAGAATTGCTGCAAATGAAGGATCAAATCAACTCGTTGTTGTCAGCAGGCGGATATTACCTACGTAAATGGTGCTCCAATTTCAAGGAACTCTTGCTCTCGATTTTCGCAGAAAACAAAGAAGAGTTTCTGCAGATAGATGAAAATGATGTCACGAAGGCGTTAGGGCTTATCTGGGAGCCAAAGACAGATGAGTTGAGGTTTTCAAAGAAGGAAATTTCACCGGTAGGGGCTGTAACCAAGCGTTCGGTTGTTTCATCTTTAGCTCGTCTGCTAAGTTATTTGTGGAAACCTTGTGGAAGGAGAAATTTAATTGGGATGAAACACTTCCTGAGCATCTTCACTTATCTTGGCATAGCTTTTTGAATGAATTAAGCTCTATAAATCAGATACGAATACCACGCTATACTTTCCATACAAAGGCTACGTTTCAATTGCATGGCTTTGCTGATGCAAGTCAGCAAGCATATGGCATATGGAAGGGTGCAAGTAAGGCTTCTATGCTCTAAATCAGGGATTGCTCCGATAGATACGATTTCGATAGCTAGGCTTGAGCTTTGCGCTGCACTTATTTTGGCGGAATTAATTCAACGCGTCATTCGAATCATACCTATAAACTTCACATATGTTTTTTGTTGGTCTGACTCCACGATTGTTCTTGCATGGCTTGCTTCTCCAGTATGCAACTGAAGCACTTTTGTTGCAAATAGAGTATTAAAAATTCAAGTTTCTACGAAAAACTTCAGCTGGCGGCATATTCGAAGCGATCAAAATCCAGCCGACATTCTTTTAGGTGGGATGGGTCCCTCGAATCTATGTGGAAATGAGCTCTGATTTCAAGGACCATCATTTTTACTTAAACCAATGCATAAGTGTCCAATGTTAGAACAGTACCATCAACAAGACATACCTGAGCGGAAAAAATCGAAACTTTGCTTAATATCGACTAACATAATGGATCTTACTTCTCAATGTAAATTCCTTAACAAATTTTGCCGCTTGGTTTGAACATTTGCTTTCGTCACACATTTACTCAGACGCTAGTAACACACTTTCACATCGTGAACAAACACGCGGGATGTCAAGCTCTTACCGCGATTTTGAGAGAGCGATTTTGGCCTTTAGGAGGGAGACACAATATTAGGAGGATCATTAATAAATGCGTCCAATGTTTTAGAGCACGACCAGTGGTTATACGTCAGCTTATGGGAGAATTACCAGTGCAACGCGTAAAACCGTCGAGGCCATTTCTTCAAATTGGAGTGGACTTTTGGGGAGCATTTTACATCAGGTAAGGGTCAGAGGAAAGGGTCCTATTAAAACATACGTGAGCCTTTTCATCTGCATGTGAAGTAAGGCTGTTCACTTTGAACTTGCAGCAGATTTATCTTCTGAATCATTTTTAGCCGTACTTCGACGCTTCGTAGCACGCCGAGGAAAACCATGCAAGATATATTCGGACAATGCCACTAATTCTGTTGGTGCCAATTCACAGTTGAAATATATAAGAATATTCAAATGGTTTATTCCCACGCGATCTCCGCACTTTAGAGGCCTTTGGGAGGCCTCAATTAAAAATTGCTAAACATCATTTGCGTCATAAAGCTTCATACTTTAATTCGTCAAATAGAAGCTGTAATAAATTCTTGCCCTTTATGTCCCATTTCAGATGATCCAGAAGATCTAATCGCCCTAACACCCGCGCATTTCTTGATTGGCTACGCAAAAAACAAGTCGACTTGTAAATTGACAGCTGGTCCAGACCATGCAGCACACCTTTTGGAACAGATGGGTCAAGGAGTATTTGGGCAAAGTCGCTAAAAGTGGACGTCAAAAGCAAAAAATGTACTAGTGGGCGCTTTAGTCTTGGTAAAGGACGAAAACTTACCGCCGTTGAAATGGCCGCTAGGTCGGGTTGTTAGCACCTTTACTGGATTCGATAATCTAGTTCGTGTTGTAGGCATCAAAACCCACGGCAGCATCATAAGAAGGCCATTTCAAAGATATGCCTAGTACCAATAAATGGCAACAACGACGACGACAACGATGATGTTATTGAAAGCAAGGGGTTTCAACGCGGGGAGAATGTTGATTAATTATTTTAACATTGTAACAAGCACATTTTGTGGATTCAATTGAGAAGCACTAATCTTTTCATTATTATGTAAACTTCTACATAAGCATACTATGTAAATAATAAACTTTGTATAACGGTCGTTATATTTGTCTTTTCTTTTGTTCATTCGTTGTTTTTCCATGAAGCAATAAAGTTGTTAGTTCCTTTTTAATTGTCACATTCGGGTTTATTTTGTATTCTCTCTAAAAAATATTAGAGCGACATACAGCTGGATTCTCGTGATTCCATGCTCAATTGGTTCAGATCATATCTTTCAAATAGATCTAAAGTAGTTAAGAACTGTGAAACCAGGAGCGATGAAAAATTTTTAAATTTGGGAGTACCTCAAGGGGACCTGTATTGGGATCTATTATGATCCTCATATATATTAATTCACTCTTTGACCTTGATTTTAAAGGTACACTTACTGCTTTCGCAGATGATGTGGGCTGCTCCTACGGTTCAGATAGTGCTTTAAACTTGGTTTCTAATATCAACTGGGATCTAGGCATTTTCATTCCACGGATTGCCAAAAATTCAAACCTGTAGGCTCATATGTACCAGCTTCCTCTCTTCCTAACTTCAGTAATACTCTTCACTGCAGTAATGAGTGTTTTTTAATTGAGAGCGTAGAGGAGTTTAAGTACTTGGGACTCACTATTGACTCTAAAGTGTCATTCACATATTTTCGTTCCACTCTCCGACATTTGTTCTGCCTTAAAAGTGCTTGCTCTGACAAATTATTAAGAATTATTTATTATGGAATTTTTTATTCGAAGCTCCAATATGGTATTGCCTGCTGGGCCGGCGCATATCAGAATAAAATACAACCTCTTTTAATTTTTGCAAAAAAATGTTTCGAAAAAAATTTGTCGGAAACACCGGACACATCCTAGTTTTCAATCAATCAGATCAGAAACCGTTCCTGGAAAGCTTGTGAAGTGTGTCAAACTTTGGCTCTTACAATTAAATTACAATAATTCAGAAGCCATTCTTTCCGACATTCTGGTATACTCGTAACTTAAGCCTATTCTTCTTCTTCTTTTTTTCTATATATTGAAGATTCATACTGAATTGTAATTTTTAAATATATTCATATTTAGGGGTCACCCCACCAATAAATAAAAATGTTTATTGAAGTGGCATTTGACACTATTTTAGTACGTATAGTATAAAAAATACAAAATGTCATTAAACTATTTCTAAAAATCAGAAAATAACATCATTAAAATTACATCATTATGTAAGGTCAATAAATTAATAAATAGTTTTCCAATAGGGACTTGGATTTTAATTTGTGAACGCACTCTTTCACTAATAATCAAAATGTCACTGTCAATTTATTCAGTAAACTCAACATTTTCATCATGGTAAAGTACACGAACGAGCAACGTCTGCAAATTATAAAAATTTTCTACCGAAAGTCGGAGTCGGTGACTGCAACTTTAAGAGTGTTAATTCCAATTTTCGGTCGTAATTCTCGCCATAGTAGACAGGCAATTACAAGTTTAGTGCACAAATTTGAGTCTACATATTCGTTGTATGATGTTGCCGTGTCAGTGAGACAACGGGTTGGTCGAAGTGTCGAAAATATCGCTGCCGTTCAGGCGTCCGTAGTAAACGATCCAAATCAGTCAATTCCACAGCGTTCTCAAGAATTGGGCATCGCTCAGACCACATTATGGCGTATTTTGCGTAAGGATCTTGGTTTACATCCATACAAGATCAAGCTGGCTCAAGAATTGAAGCATTTGAAGCGACGTACGTTCTCCGATTGGGTTCTGGAGAAGATGCGCCAAGATGATGAATTTCATCGCAAAATCATCTTCAGCGTCGAAGCTCATTTTTGGCTCAATGGGTTCGTCAATAAGCAAAATATGCGTTATGGTTCGGGTGAAAATCCACATGTGCTTCATGATACACCACTTCATCCATAAAAAATAACTGTTTGGTGCGGTTTGCATGACGGCGGCGTTATTGGGCCATATTTTTTCGTCGACGATGACGATCGTCACGTTACTGTGAATGGTCAGCGTTATCGAGCCATGATCACCGATTATTTTTGGCACGAATTGGAAGATATAGACTTGGACGACATGTGGTTTCAACAGGATGATGCCACAAGATATACAGCACATGCTACAATCGATTTATTGAAGAGTAAGTGTGGTGAGCGTGTTATCTCAAGAAATGGGCCATTCGATTGGCCGCCTCGTTCGTGCGATTTAACGCCGCTTGACTATGCTTGACTATTTCCTGTGGGGCTACGTTAAGTCATTGGTTTATGCCAACACGTCGACGACGTTGGAAGAGCTCAGAGCCAACATTGAACGCGAAATAGCGGCCGTTTCGGCCGAAATATGTGGCCGAGTCGTTGAAAATTGGCTCCAACGAATCGACCGCTGCAAACGTGCCCGCGGTGGCCATATGAAAGAAGTCGAGCTCCATTCATAAATGTTTTGATTGTACTTCAATCCGATAATAAAGTTTTTGAAATACCTCAAATGATTTGCGTTTGATTTAAAAAAAAAAATTATCAAATCCTTATTGGAAAACCCTATATTACTTATGTAGTTACATTGGCGGTTACAAAGAATGAAGGTGTTAAAAAGTTACGTGACAAAACTGTTTGTGTAACATGATTTCTTACAAGAACTTTAGTCATATGTTTTTGGTATAACGGTTGAGTGTGAATGTTAAAAATGTATTGAAACAAATAATTTAGACACCTAGCCATTTTCATTGGTATAAACAATGAAATTTTACTTTCGAAAAAAAGATTTTTGAGACGGTAAGTGCTGGTTGGTCCCATAGTGCACCGTGCCGCTTGAGTGGAACTTATCACTGCATTACGCACGATTAAAATAACTGTTAAAATATTGTACATGCACTTCCGACAGCTCCGTAAAGTTCGAATGAATTTATAACTCATAAAGGACGTTGTTTTAAGAAAGTCTGTGATAAGTCAATAAGTATTCATTGATATGGTACATACTCGTACAGAGGGCAGAAAAAATAAGTTTTCACTCATTTCAGAAAAACACATTTGGATTTATTTTCTAAAACTCAAGTATAAGACTTAAAGTAATGATGAATAAATTTTACTTACATTATAGTACGGCCCGTTGTAATTTGTTGGGTGCCAAGTCAAATATAACACGTTTTACAACTAAGCCACTGCCGAGATTAGAGTTGTGTGCAGCAATATTGCTGGTTGATTTGGTGTAAAGGATTTTGCTGAATCTGGGCGAAAACATTGAAAAGATTTTTCTTTGTGCTGCACTGGATTTCTGATTACACTTCATCGTGGGAAATATTCGTTCCCAACAGGGTGAACTGCTACTTGCCATTTAGACGCATGAGAGCTCGAATACCAATGCAGGGGATATAATATCTAGGGGTTCAGATGTTTCTGAACTCATCGACAGCGTATGGTTCAATGGTACGTTATTTTTATACTTTTTTGGGCAAAAGAAAATGCAACTACTCCGATTGTAGTTTTGGTAACAAAGATAATTTTGGATGAGTAATTATATAGAAATGGAATGAGGTAATTTCTATGTTTGGATACCTTGTTCGATTTATAAGATCACTTTAAGTCAATAGCCCTAATAGCAGAAGAACTTGACGAATCCCTTCTTAGAATCATCTGGAACATCCAGCTCATTCCTAGGAGGAAATTGAAAAATAAGATAAGCCCAAAAAGTGTCATCAGCAACCGGAATCCTGTCCTTGGTGATGAGCACTGTATACAACTCTTACGTGTGGGTAGATATTTCTTGAATGCGAACATGTTTTAAAATTTCAAATGTCCCATTCTCCTACTAATGACAGTCTCAGTACTAACACTTTTTTGAATAAAGCCAGTTTTAATCCGGACGTTAAACAGAACACAAGTGATTGACTTTGCTTTGCATTACATGGTGCCGAAGCCCGGCGTTACTCAGTCTGCTTATAGAAGGAAAGAATCTGCTAGTGACAAACAAATTCACTCCAATACATAAGTAACACATAATCAAAAAAAAATAAATAACGGCGGTACAAGTGAATTTATAATATAATTATTAAAAAAAATAGTACACACAAAGAGTTAGTGAAAATTTACACAATTCCTAAAAACTAGAAGTCATAACAGAGACAGTCTATTTTCGTACAAGTACAAGTGATTGCTTTTTTTCTTCTTGGGATAAAGTGCACATAAACAAAACAAAAAAAAGTAAAAATAACAAATAATTCAGATCCAACCTCCGAAGGGTCGATCTGGGTAGATTTAAATTAATTCCGGGCACAATAATACTATTGATATCTGTGTGAGAATTTGAGGATATAGCTTTAGAGTTTGAGTTCACTTAACGAAACCAAAATGTGTTTGAAGACGCCAAAACCCCTCATTGTTAATAACGATATTGACATGGCTCAAGAATGGTGCGAGTGGTTTGAAGAATACCAACATTTCTTCATTGCAACAAAAATTACAGCAGAAGAAGCAAATATTCAAGTTGCAAACTTCAAAGAAAGGAACAAGACATATGAGAGATGTCAATTTCATCACATACGACAACAACCAAATGAATCGTTTGAAGATTTTCTGCAAAAACTGCAATCGTAAGTGCAAAGGTGTGGATATGGAATCAATGCAGATGAATTTGTTATGGATCAAATCGTTTTGGCCATAAATTCATATGCGATACGTCAAAAGTTATGGATTGAAGATGAGCTGACCTTGTGAAACGAAGAAAATTTTGCAGGGCGGCAGAGAGGGCCAACAAACAAATCTCTGAACTAAACAGTGAACATCCAAATACATAGACTAGTGCAAGCATTAACATAATTGGAAACAATAAATTATTTAACTGTGAACGATGTGGCAACAAGCATGGCTACAGAACCTGTCCAGCTAACAACGGGATAAAAGGACATTTCAAATTAATGTGTCGTAAACACCAGAAAAATGAAAATACAAAAGAAGCACATAATAAAAGCCAAAAACATAAAAAATCCAAAAGAGTGTACCTCGTATCCGCATCAAGCAATGACGCGAGTGACAGTGGTACAAAAAGCGACGAATCTAGTGATGACTATCAATTTGTGGGCTCAATAGAAATGAAAGGGATCAATAGAATTGAAAATAATAAGTGGTAAGCCACCCTAGCAATTGGTTCTCAAAAACTCAACTTAAAGCTAGACACTGGTGCAGAATTTAACGTCTTGTCAGAAAAAAACGCAGAGAAGCTAAAAGCGAGAAATCGACAACCAAACAATTGATTGCTTACAACAACGAACACATCAAAGTGATTGGTGAAACTCGATTGTGGTGTAAAGAAAAACATTGCGAGGGTCTAGTTACTTTCAAAATCGTTCAGGGCGATCTTCAACCAATATTAGGCGGAACCAGTGTGAAAAAATGGGGTTCGTCGCACGAATTAACAAGATCGATAAGGAAACAGAAAGAAATTTGAGTATGATATCGATTTCGTCGATAACGCCAAATTCAAAATAATACCATCAAGGAAAGTACCACACACATTGCGCAAAATATGTAACTAAACACAAACTGGACAAAATGGTAAAACTTAAAGTGATAGAGCCCATATCAGAACCAACGCCAGCAGTCAGCCCTATGGTCACGATTGAAAAAGCTGGAATGCTGGTATATGTATGGATCCCACCGAACTTAACAAAAACATTAAACGACGACAATATCCGATAAAAGCAGTGGAGGAAATGGCTGCAAAAATTAGACGGCCAAAACGGCTTTTGGCAGTTAAAAGTGACGGAAAGGATGTCCAAGTACCTAACAATCGGAAAACTTTGAGGACGTTATTGTTACCGTCGACTACCCTTCGGTATATGTTCAGCACCGGAAGTATTTTCTGAAATTATGAATAAGACTTTGGATGGAATAGACAAGTCTGAAGTGGCTATGGATGATATTTTCATATACGGTGACTCGATAATAGAACTCAACAAAATCACACAACGTGTCTCACACAAGCCGGTTTTACATTAAATAAGGAAAAATGTGAATATAACAAACAACGAGTAAATATATTTACATATATTTGCTTCATATATTTAAAAACAACGTATACGAATTTGACAACGAAAAGATTAAACTAACCGAAGCGCTAAAAAGACCATCATGCATAAAGGAACTGCAAAGACTGCTGGGAATGGTCAACTGCGTTGGCAAATTTATCAAGAATTTTTCCGAAATGACAGACCCATTACGGCAGCTACTTCACAAGGACGTAGCTTGGTCCTGGGATTTTGAACAGGAAAAAGCATTCGCAACACTTAAATACTATGATGTGAATAAGCCCGTTAAGTTGTCGGTGGATACCTCGAGCAAATCTATGGGAGCCTGCTTAATGCAAGACGATCAACCGTTTGCATATGTTACAAGAGCATTCACATTTTCACAACAGAAACAACCACAGATTGTTAAAGAAGCATGGGCATGTTCCATGAATACGTCTATGAATACGTCTATGGAAAGAAAATTACCATCGAGTCGGATCTCAAACCACTCGAAACCATATTTAAAAATCCACTTCATAACGGCTCATTAAGATTGCAACGGATTCTAAGGGATGTGATGCAGTACTCTCCAGAGGTTTGCTACGTCAAAGGCGCTAAAATACCAATCGCGGATACCCTTAGTCGCGATTGTATGGCAGAGGAAACAGACACCGAGGAGGAATACTCAGTCAATCTGATCCTGTCAATCAGCGAGGAGCTAAAAGATAGGTTCATTAAGGCGACAAGGGACGATTTTGAACTCAAGCTGCTAAAAAATGTGGTGCAACACGGATGACCAGACAGTAACAGAAAATTGCCACAAGTCGTTCAAAAATATGTGTCTTTCAATCAAGAGATTACTTTCGTATGTTATTTAAGACTAATAAAATCACAGTACCAGAAAGTGAGATCCAAAACGTGGTAAAGCAATGTCATACTGGCCAAGTAGGGATAATCAAGCCAATATCTAGAGTGCGATGCTCTTTGTATTGGCATGGTCAGACAAATGACATCAAAAAGTTTGTAGAAAGGTGTAATGATTGCCAGCAACCACAAAGGGCAAACACGCGCAAGCCAACAATTTTGAAATCGATGCTGTACTACCCATTTCAGGTGGTGTCGTCTGATATTTTCACATTTCGTGGAAATGAATATCTGATAATCGCAGACCATTATTCGGGCTTCATCGATTTCAAAAAATTAGAAGCAGCAACAACCAATGAAGTAATTCTCTATTTTCGTCAATGGTTCTCAGTACATGGTATACCAGAAGTCTTAGTAACAGCAGACGGTGGCTCTCAATACACACCACACAGGTTCACCGAGTTTTCCAAAGAATGGGGCTTTAAGCATCAAATATCATCACCATACTACGCATGCTCAAACAGATTCGCAGAGCGAAATGTGCAAACAGCGAAAGCTTTATTAAAGCGCTGCTGTTTGGATGGAATAGACCTGTACAAATCGCTATTGATGCTACAAAATACAGAACGCAACGAATTATTAAAATCACCGTGTTAAAAAGATCGAGAACAATTAAAACCAAAAGTAGTCGTTGGTGTAACGAAGGAATTATTAAAGTTGCGAGAAAAACAAAAGATCTATGCAGACAGAACGTCAATTTCAAGAACCCAACCAAAACCAGGAGACAAAGTGATGGTGAAAACTAGTCATCGTGCGTGGAAACCGGCTAAAGTTATTGAAGAGACCGAATACCGGAAATAGTAAGAAATATAGAAGAAATACGATTCATTTAAAGAAGACTAAGATGATGATACCAGATCCGGCGCCAATCGAAGAGGAAACCGCACTAATCCCAAGTGAGGAACATATACCAAAAGAAGCATCTGTTTCCAAGGAAATATCCACATTAATTACTCCAAAAGCTAACCCCGAAAGAAATAATGATCAGGACACATCTGGAACAAACCAATCATCATCTGTAAATTTCTATTTCCCTCTATTCGAACACGCCAGGGACGAGTTATCAAAAAACCAATCAGGTTCGACCCATCGAGCTACTCGTATTAAATTGCATTCTCAACTAACATCATTATTGTAATTATTATTATTCATGTTCTGTAATTACTGTGGCAATCTAAAATTTACAAGTCGATTTTTCCTAGTTAACTATTCTACGTTTTCAATGTTGTTTATTGAAAAATGGAAAGATGTCACACTAATGACAGTCTCAGTACTAACACTTCTTTGAATAAAGCCAGTTTTAATCCGGACGTTAGTGATTGATTTTGCTTTGCATAACACCTACCCAACAATTATTTATTTTTAAATAATCTTGTTGTCCATTTGCATGTTACTACAATAATTTTCATGCAGATATCCAAGCTCTGGTCGCCATTATGAGACAACGGATATTATATGACAACGTCATGAACGCATAAAGTATAGCTAAGAAGACGGTATTTGCTTGCCATCACTGCCAAGGTAGTCCAACATTCCAAGTTAGACATCACGACAACGGTAGAAAAAAAAATTATTCAAGATATTTGATACCGCTTTAGGATCATCGATTTATTTATTCTTGGAGAATACCCATCGATAACACCATTTACGGTCCGTTACTTCTTTTTGGTGTTACCAAGTGCACTTCCTGCTTTTGAATGGTAGAAACTATTCGGAGCTATACTAGTATATACGAGTAGCACAAAATGGGGGTAGGGAAGAGAAAGCTGTTGCGTCATTTTAATACTTGACTTCTATACAAGTGTACGTCGATGGTTCTCCACTAGTGACAAGGATCAGGTTATGTTTAGGGAAAATTGGAGCAGAAGGTTAGGTAAAGAATACCTCCTGACAATTGCCAGTAGTTATTACGAACAAATAAAATAACTTGGAGACTTTTCAGATCGGAGTAAGAATTTATTTAACACTTGTTCAGCTTACGAGTATATAGGAATTTTTATGTAAAGGGTGACCAGATAACAATGATAGTTTTTCCAATTGTTATGCTTCAGCAGCTGCCAAAGTTACCAATGACATCCAGCTGTCAAAATATTCAGTATGGTTTGCCATTGCATCATGCATCGTTTTACGCTTGCCGAACGTGCGGAAATTATTAAAAAATATTATCGAAATTCCGGCTCGGTTGTAAATACGCACCTTAAACTTCGTCGTGAGGTCGGTCTTTATCATGGCTTCAGTGTGCAGGCAATTCGTCGAACCTGGAAAAGTTTGGGTGTGAGTACACTCTCTTGGATCTTATGTCACCAACCAGATAGAGATTGGTGCGAAATGAATAAAACATAAACATCGTAGTGGCCAGTACGAAAGAAGACCTAGCAATGTCGATTCGGCGCCGATCAGCTGAATTGGGCATCTGCAGAGAGTCAACCCAGCTTATTTTGTAGTTGGATTTGGGCATAAGATTGTGTTGATGCAAGAATTGAAGCCGGACGACCATAGACAACGATGTAAGTTCGCTAATTTGGCCAAAAATCATCTTCTCGGACGAGGGCCATTTCTGGCTCAGCGGCTATGTCAACAAGAAAAATTACCATTATTGAAGCGAACACAATCCAGAAGTGTTTGGCAAAGCATCATTGATGCATGTATAAAGATTGACTGTTAATAGCAAGGCGACATCATCGACACTGTTACCGTCAATGGAGTCAGGTATAGAGCGATGTTAACCGACTTTCTGTGGTCAGAGCTCGACAACATCGATATATTCGAGCTGTGGTTCCAACAAGACGGCGCTACATGCCATACAAGCGTCGCAACGGTCGAGGCTGTGAAGGAGAAATTTGGCGGCTGGGTCATCTCACAAGCCGTGATTATGCGATTTGATACCACTCAATTATTTTTTCTGGGTCTACGTCAAGTCCTTAGTCTACGCTAATAAGCCAACCACTTTGGACGAGCTCGAGGCTAATATTCGATGCGCTATTGCCGAAATAACGCCGCACACATTGGATTGACGGCTTGAAGCACTGCCAGCGAAGCCGAGGCTGCCAAGATAAAGCCAGAATCAATTTTATATCTCACACCGTTGTAGTTTTATTTTAATTTATTTTCCTATCGTGTTTAGTTTTGTATTACATATTTGTGTGTGGCGATTTGGTACAGCTATTACGGACTACGGATTCAATAAATGGTAATGGATGGGTGAACGGATTTTTAACAGATCAAGAGGTGTTAACCGTAGATCGCGCTTTAAAAAAAATTAAGAATTCTATCCTTTGTATCATTTTTGATACATTGGTAGTTTTCTATGAGAGCGCGCTGTAAAAATGTTTTACGTCAAAATTGTTATATATATTTATTTGAAAATAAGTGTCTTTCAATAAAATACAAATTTATTTTTGTTCAATGCATTCTGCAAATAAATTCGGCGTGGATCTCCCTACAAACATGTCTGTTGCACACACTCCAATGAAAAGATGTTTGTTTTGTTTTTTTTATGGCTGAATGGTAGCACTTATAACATCTGCCGCGCTTGTTCGGTATTGCTGTGGTCTTCTATCTCTTTGACTCTGGCGAATGTGATCGGGACGATGAGCCAGAGGGACCATTATCTCCAAAATCAACAGAGTCATGAGTTAAAAGTACTGACATTAATGATCTAGAAGAAGTAGTTCTTGATGTTTGAGCTCGCTGCTGAATGTATTTTGTTGCCAATGAAATAGCCAAATTATGTAGAAAACATTTTCGTTTTAAATGCTTTTGTCTTGGCTTCCAATTTGGCTTGACTTCGTTCAATATAATGTAAGCGTTCAAAGCCGAGATGTCAATAATATTATGGAAAACAGCCATTGTCCATCGGTTATTTTTTCTTTTGGTACTGTAGCAGCTTAGCATCTTATCAACAGTATCAATACCACCCTTTGTTGCATTATAATATACTCGTACAATCATTTCTAGTAATTTTTTTGGATTGTCACCAACATTGGGTTTATTGTGAATCGTGCTCATGAAAACCGTGCATTTATTTTTGTGGCTCACATATGTGATAAGACATGTATCCTCAGTAAACGCAAAAATGGATTCGTAACTTGGAACATTCTTGCAGATCAAAAGCCTCGGGAGAATACTTCTCTTATTTCGGCGCATAGTTCCCACTATGGTTAATTTTTTTTTGCAAACGCTTTTGCGCTAAAGTGTGCGATGAAAAAAAATTGTCCATCGTGATGTTATGGCCCTTCAGTCCATCAACCAAATCAAGTACAACCCGTTCTCCTTGATTTTTCTCCGAAATTCCTGCTATTCCTTTTCCCAAATATGGTTGTATTTTCCTTACGTAACAGGTTTGAGCGCAAACAAGAAGCCAGAATTTTATGCCATATCTTTCTGGCTTAGATGGCATGTATTGACGAAATTTGCATCGACCATGAAAGCCAAGAAGCTTCTTATCTACTGTAACGCAGTCATGTGGGTTATAGTATATTTGAAGGAGCTCACAACATTTTTCCCAAAGATTTCGAATCGGTGCAAATTTATCATCACTTTGGTGCCCACGTCGGGTTACTACATCATCGAAACGCATAATTTTGTGGATGTAAAGAAACGTCCTCTGTGACATTACTGAACGAAATATCGGTGGTCCATAGTTAGCATCGAACAAGTCGTGCATCGTTTCATTTTTAGATCTGCAAATTATTAAAAATGCATATACGAGGCGCGTTCAATATATTCTCGGTATCGGGGTGAAGCTATGGTTGTATATATAAATTGACTTATTTATCAAGTAATACTATTATTTTAGTGCATTCATGTAAAATTTCATATAAATGTGATTATTAATTCGCGTTTTATCTCTAGTTAAACAGAATCATAATGGCAACTGAGACGATGATGGTGAAAATTGAGCATCGCGCTGTAATTAAATTTCTCACTAAGCAAGGAAAAAGTCAAAAAACTATTCATGAAGAGATGGTGGCTGTTTACCAGGGTTCCGCACCTTCATTATCAACTGTGCAAAAGTGGTCAAGTGAGTTCAAGAGAGGCAGAGAGAGCATTGAAGACGACCCCCGCTCCGGCGCCCCGGCTACTGCTTGTACGGAAGAAAGCATCAAAGAAGTCGAAAACTTGTTCTTGAGGATGCCCGAATAAAGGTGAAAATGATGCCAGAGATCACCAATCTTTCAATTGGTACCATTCACACCATTCTTCATGACTATCTTAATCGTTCAAAGGTCAGTGCAAGGTGGGTGCCACGAATGCTCACAGCACCTCAGAAAAAAGTGAGAGTCGCATGCTGTAGAGAGCTTTTGGAGATGTGTAGTGAGAACGCGGACGGTGTTATGGATCGAATTGTTACTGGGGACGAAACATGGGTCCACCACTATGACCCTGAAAGCAAACAAGAGTCCATGCAGTGGCATAAAAAAGGAACAGACCCCCCGAAGAAGTTCAAAGTCACTCCGTCTGCCGGGAAGCTCACGGCCACAGTTTTTTTGGACTCAAAGGGAATCTTGCTCATTGAGTACAAAAAAAAGAAGGTAAAACCATCAACGCCACATCCTACGCTTCCACTTTGCATAATTTGCGGGAGGAAATTAAAAAGAAAAGACGGGGTAAACTCGCAGCGGGTGTGTTGCTTCTTCATGACAACACTCCTGTTCACACGGCGCGAGTTTCCAAGGCTGCTGCGCGAGATTGTGGTTTCGAAGAAATCCAACACCCACCCTATAGTCCAGACCTTGCCCCTAGTGATTATTTCCTATTTCCGGATTTGAAAAAATGTCTTCGTGGAAAAAGATTTTTGGATGATGAAGAACTCAAGTCGGCAATAAATGGGTATTTTGCAGAGAAAGAGGAAATTTATTTTTTTGAGGGTTTAAAAAAGCTTATCTCAAGATGTAACAAATGCATTGATGTTAGGGGAGATTATATTGAAAAATAAAAACAATTTAAATTGAATTCGCATTTTCCTTCATATCGATACCGAGAATATATTGAACGCCCCTCGTAAATACAACGACAACATAACCCAACCATTAACATGAAACACACTTGCAAACTCCAGCCAATATCAAAATAGCCAAGTAAGCATGGAGCAAATCAACATCTATTTCGATGTGTTTGTTTCCATCTAAATACTTGCCATACTTATTTGAGTTCTCAATTATAATTTTTTCAATTGGCGATGAAAAAAACAACAAAAATGAATCCAATATGCTGTCAACTCGGCTCGACGCATATCTTGTCATACCTGAAAAAAATTAACAAAAATTAAAATTAAATTTGTCGCTTTACAGTGAATGTTCAAATACATACTCGTACAAGCTGGTTGCAAGGTCATCACATTAGAAGCTCGTAAGCGACCAGTTGGAAACGGTGTTGGACTCCAAACAATGCCGTCTTTAGCCAGGAATAATGGATCAACGGTCACATGGACCTGATTATCTTCTACATCAGTATCATCACTTTCTGATGATAGCTCTTCTTCCTCTGGCACGAAATCGGTTTCATCTCCTGACACATCCTCCTCGTTATCATCGATAGCTACTCCAATTTCTTCGTCCGTCAAAAATTTCGGTCGTAATGCCTTTTTTTTCAAGAAAATTGTATAAATAGAATATGTAAAATCTTATGAAGAACACGAAAGAAATACTAACTCATTTGAATAACGGTCCACATATGAGTAAACATAACTGTATCGAAAGTTGTTCATATGAAAAGTTATTTGTAACAAAAATGATACAACGATAGGATTTATGAAGTTTTCGTTTTGTGGGAAGACCTCTGTTGGAAGCTTTTCGAAACTATGCGGAAAACAAAAAGTACAAAAAACAGACAACGTCGCAAAAAATGGCTTCAATAACGCCATTTAGAAGAAAGTTATTAGCATATGAAAATCAAAATGTATCATTTTTGATCCAAAGCGCGATATACGGTTAAGGCAATATTTCACCCACTATCGTTGGGCCAAGCCACGGCTCAGAAATACACACATGTTCAGTACTAAAGCCAAAATCAGACATTTTAGCTTATTAATTTGAATTACGTCTGAATTATCATGTGAGATATTCACCGGTATCATCCATTCATTAGCCATGTCCAACAGAGTGTTGTAATGCTAAAATTGTATTATTTGTACACAGTAGTTGTTAGGCAACTTGTCAGACCACGCTCACCAACTTCATAAAATAGTCTGAGTTTGCAATCCTAGTAAGAGATGTTCCACCCAACCGTCATCGTTCATGGTGCAGAGATTAGAATAGCACAAAACTAAACTTATCAAATGTGCATTGAACGCGAAATAAAAGCAGAACAACATGTGCATTTAATATGCCACCGTCCCTATCTGAACAGAACACATCAAGCCGAAGCAAGTTCACCAAACCCGCTTTAGTCCATTCTCATGGCAACATGACTAAACTTCACATTCAAAGAAATCAATATCAGATTAAGAGTCTTATACTATTGTCAGAGATCAGTCACCTCGTCACCGTCAATAATACTATAACAATCATGCAAATCACACAAGTTAATGAATTGCTCCACTTTTGGAAGTCAATTACTCCCCATGCTTTCACCAGTTTCCGGAGGAAGATTTAACTCGGTCTCCATAACTTTTTCCCTCAATATAACCTACCTTAACCGACAGCAGATCCAAACCCTCAACTTTGTTAGGCCGAAGTAGCAACTTCCGAGCTTCCTCCTTTCTGGCGTACATAATTCTTTTCCACAAATCCACTTAAGTTCATTCACTTTATTCCGAGATTATTATTTCCTCTATTTTCAAACCTGGCTATGAACTTCCTGCATCTGGGTCCTTCATTAAGCTCACCTCAAAGCAAAAAGACTTTCCGGGCGCGTTCCCCCCTACATTAATTGCAAAATTATCCTAATGGCCACGAATTAAAAATTCCTTTGATTTTCGTTTCTCCATCCATAATTCATGGCGGACGGGTTGCCATGCTTTGTGTTACCCATTCCTGGTTTCGGGTTCCTGGTTGTTGGTTCCCAGATTCACCCTCCTTCAATCCTATTTGTTTGAAAAGAGTTCACATGTAGTGAACTCCTCCCAACACCGAGTGCATAAAAAAAACGCCAAACATTCTGAAAAAGCAAACCAGACACACAAATATTTCTACCTAGCTTGGGTGCCTTTAAAATTGACTTTCTTGTTGTACCTTTCAGACCAAAGTCGAAACAAAAAAGGACTCACATCTGGCGCTTAGAGTCTTTTGGGCATTTCCGTCATAAACGATGCTACAGGGACGCTGGATTTGTTCTTTGGCAGCGGTCGGTGGTGGTATGAAGGATGGAAGTGACGCAGTATGCCAGAATTGTGGAGTGTACCCAAGCAGATTTATCAATTGAAGATTTTTAGGACGCTTTTATACCCGTTTTCCAAGTGCCAATAAATTTTCGCATTCATGCGAAGAGGAATCGTATACTCTCGGACTATGGTTCAGGGTTGAGGGGGATTTACGAGTATACATAGATCAGGGAATGGCGGTGAACTGGGGAGATATAAGAAGACGTTACTTTTCCAATTGGCCATTTGTCTGTTGTGGCCACTTTGTGATTGTTTGCAACCAAGGCGCGGTGGAGGTGGTGGTTGTGATGGTATTGGGGGTAGCCGTTCAGAGAGTTAGCAATGCTGGTCTGGTATTGCGTGGTAACGACGCAATTAGGCTGGTGTATATTGCCCATTCTATGTTTAAACCAATTGGTCGATTGGACTGGCTGTAGCTGCTGGCAATGGTAGTGAAACTGGTTAGATGGTTGTTAGACGCACCACTCACTACTCCTTGGCTGCTGCTCGTTGCTCGTTGCTCGTTACCCTGTGTCGAACGAATTATGGGACTTGGGGATTTTATTACCATTTATTGCCGCATCAATTCTTGTTTTCGTAGCAATAGAAATATTATTGTAAAGGATTGCCAAGGATGAGTTTATTGCGTACTCTTCAAGTGAAAGGAATCGATTTGACAGGGGAGCTTGGTGCTCGAACTTGGAAGCTGGAAACTGGATGAGATTCCAATGTTTGGGGGGCAGATTTAATGTCTTTTATTGGCAATTGGAGATGTACTACGGCCGAGTATACATTGTATATCAGTGCCAGTGTGGGCGCTTATGTGCAAGATGCTTAGAATGAAATTGCCCATTTTTGCTGGCGAAGCAATTAAATTGAGTGTTTCGCCTATAAATTTGATTATCAATTTCCACAACTTGATTTTCTGTTTATTTACCCATGAAAATAGCACGAGTTTATCGATTACATTGCAAAAGAAATATTTTATGAAAAAATATCATAACGAACCGGAGACATTGAAATAAATAGAAAAGAGTCGTGAAGGATGCTTAATACGCATGGAGGGTTCATAAATTGTATTTGGATTTGTGCATAAAGAATCCAACCAATATATTGTATCTCTTGGAGAGTGGAAGCAATGAATAAATTTAAGACTCGTTTTAAGATAGTTAGAATTGCGCTGGGATTTAGAGCTTAAGACGTCAGTATAAATTCGGAACATGCTTTGGGGCAAATAATTATTTCAAGCAACATTTTTGGTTCCTCTCCAAATCAGACAAGGCACACTTGTCTTTTGGATTAGATAAGGGGGTAGTTTATTATTGGGTATTTGGCAACTGATTGTCACTTCTCTGTCTGTGGGGTAATGTCTAGGTAAACTTGGCGGTTTCTTTTCCGCATAGTAGATGGTTTGGCATATGTGAGAGTTTAAACAAACTTACCGAGATCTAGAACACCTTCCTAGCAATATTACTGGGCGCTGTTCTTGACAGAATTACTCTGGTTGCTGTGCACTGACCATGGCAATGTTATGCAGTTTGAAAGACGGATGAGGTTGGGGAACTAATTCTACTTAAATCTCCAGTCCAGAGAATAACCTGTGCTTCCGCGATCATTGAATGGTTTGCAGTCAGCGGTAACCGGCTGTATTTCGGATTCTCTGTGTTGCTTTACCATGCTCTATAGCATCTGTCGTGACAAACAAAACAAAAGAAATCAGAAAGTAAAGTCCCGTACAAATTGTTTGTGGAGCATCAACATCTGTGACGACCGCCTTCTTCGGAATATACCTGAAGTTGAGATTAAACTTTAGGCGAGTGGAACCCAGAGCCAGGTTAAAACTGTCAGACTAACACGGCGAGTTGTTGGCGTGTCGAATGACCAGAAAATAGAAAAAGCCTCGCATTTGCAGACTAGTGGTACTATTAAGAGCTTTAGTTGCCTCCTTCCCTGGTATGATACTCATAATTCAGAGAAGGAATAAGCAACTGAAAACAGCTCAAGCACTGAAAACCTATAAAAATTCTAGAGCCGGAGTGAAGATAAGTAGCAGATGCCCCGTCGGAGGTATGGCCTATCAAACAGGACACCTTTCCTCCAAGAAAAGGATTTTAAACTGAGGAAGTAACTAGTGCTCATCATAGGGCTAAGTCCAACAATAGAGAACTGGGTCCAGGAAAACGGACCTTACTTTAGAGCCAAAAAAAACGAAAGGTGAGAAAAGCTTAGCTTACGAAAGTCAGCTGCTCGATGAGGTGGAGAAAGCAGCAATCCTATGAAACATTCGTGCAGGATATAGACCTCACGGCAATAAAACTCTCCATTTTATGTTGCTTGGGATGTTGCTCATCTGTGCAACATCTGTGTTGAACAGTTGGAAGGTGGGATAGACATGAGCCGATTTCATTACAATTTGACTTCCATGCAGTGCTATAAGCAGGAGCTTGAAACTTCATTGTAATTACTGAAAGCGTAAAATGAGCGACTAAACGTCAAGGCACGGATGATACTCCGTATTTGAAACAAGGTCCTAGGCAGGTACTTGTCATCGGTATTCGATGACATATAGGCAACAAAAAAGAACCTCGAGTTTCGGGTTCGGGGAAGCTGCGCTGTGCTAACTCAAGAAATCTGCTTAATCTGGAATCCAATTTCTAGAGGCGGCAACGTACTACAGCAGGTTGTAACTTCGTTCTTCATTGCCAAATCGACGGTTTGAGTCCATGCTAATCTCAGGGACCTCAATATCGGAGAGACAAATGGACAACATGGTCATCGGTCTTTTCCAGTGCATTAGTATTCGCCCCGGAGAAGCAATAACATGATGAACATTAGCATAGATAAACATCCACCGCACTACAAAGTGGTTTGGGGCTGATCTTAATTCAGAGGGCATGGATCATGCAGGAGATGAGTCAATGATACCATCGGTGATGCAGTGACTATTGGAGCATTTCAACAGGCTTCGCATTCCATTGTTAATAGGGTGTTGTCCAAACAATACCAATACCAAGGATAAGCACTTGGTAGGATCTATTTTATGTTCATCTCTCGATATTGACAATGTATTAACTCTCTCTTTTTTACCTAGTAGACTCAGACTCATAATTAGGCTGATTAGCAAATTTAGTTTATCTAGTGAGCCGTCATTAACTCATCATATGATTATAAAAATAGTACTCGAATTGAACAATATATGTATTACAAGAAATCTAGTGAGAAATCCAGATGAAAGGCCCACCCACACAACAGAAATACACTCCAAGTACCTACTCTTTTAGCAAGGTAAAGAGCAGAAAAGGTATCCCATGGTGGAAGAATTTGTTTAAAGTAACATTCATAATGCGAAAGAAGCTTCATGGGCATTGGGAACCAAAATGCAATACTGCTCCTAGAAACTCACTTTCCGGGAAACTTTCCTAGGACTGGCACATTTGGGATCAAGACGAATTCATTCCTCGAGGAAAAGCTGGGATACAGTACGAGTATCAGCAATTTGATCCAGGGGAGGATAGCATGGGCTTAAACGTTCCTTTCAGCTCATCATTCCGCTGCAGGCAACATTTTTTTTACCAGCTCTTTTGCAAAGGTGGCAAAGTGTGTTAATACCGCACCTAGTTAGAATTTGGGTCGTATACCAACACAGCGGGTACGAACTGTAGTTTATATCGAAAACGGAAGAAAAAAGACCTAATACAAAACAGCTTTTTTTTATTATTGGCCCGGGTCTACCCCGGATAACTTTATTAAACTTATTAACAAGCAAAAACTTAAAGCTAGGCTTAAAAACTAACAAAGATATTCTTAACCTAATAGGGCGCGGAGAAATGGTGGACGGGGGAGATGTTAAGGGAGTGGCATATTGAGCAGTGCTTTTTTTATTTTGTGTTTGCTGCCATTTACGAGTAGGTCAAAGACTTCGGCGTAGTTGTCCGTTATACGCAACAACCTAGATATGGGTTGAAAGTGACCGTAGTTGGTGCAGTCAGTTCGGATCAGGAAGAGTGGGACAGATCTTAGATTACAGGGATTGGGAGTGAATGAAATATTTTGCGTTATTCTCGGGCCGTTGATATTTCCAGTCAGTAATTGGTGGATAATCAGCGAATTCACGACGGTTTTTTAGGGTATGTATGCTAATTAGTTTTAGCCTATTTTCATAGGGGGGTAATCCATATGGATCGGCCCAAGGTAGACCACGAAGTGCGAAACGGATAAATCTGCGTTGGCCTGCTTTAATTCTTTGAATGTGGATTAGTTTATAGGGTGACCATCCTTTCTGATACCAAAGATGTTGTTATGTTTAACGAGATGGATGACGTCTCAGGATAGTTTCTCATATAGCTAAAGTACCTAGGATCGGGTTCAGGTGTTTTCTTAGAAAAGGATTTGTTAAAATGGCAAGCAAAGACATTTGCAATGGTTTTTGGAAATTTGAGGGTAGATGGGTAGCCGTCTGACTTTCTCTTGGTATTAACAAACTATTAGAAGCGTTTAGGGTACGAGACTAAGCTAAATTGCATGCGGTAGAAATACTCAAGGTAAAGAGACTCACAAAGTTCAGAAAAACGATTGTATACCAATCGATAATTACTGTAGTCGGAATTAAATCGAGTACTTAAGAATTTGTGCCACAACTTGTTTCTGTTATTACGGAGAGAGCGCAACTCCTTGTTGTGCAAGGGAGGCGCTGACATGCAGTCCCTTCGGAAGGTATACGGAACCGATTGGGTAAAGCAGGAGAAAATTAACGAATAGAACGTTGATAGGACAAGATCAATGTTAGTTGTCTCAGCCTTAAAGTCAAAGTTAATGTTGCTAATGTGAGGGAGGTTGAAATCTCCTACTAGAACAATGCAATCTTCGGGTTGTGCATCATCAGTTAAAAAATCCATTGCGTGAACTACAGGTCGATAAGGCTCAATTGGTTGAGATGTGTGAATGTAACAACAAAATACGTAAAGACACCGTTTGGGGAGCGTAATGTTGACACATACTATCTCAAAGTTGTCAGTGTGGGGAATATCAACTGGAGTTGCGTGAAAACAGTTCCGGATTGTTGGTTTTGTCATGCAAGTAGGCAAGGTAGAGCCGAACATTTTCATGAATGCGGTGGTTTCTCAAACGAGATACTACATACTACGACTGTTTAGTGAGTTTGACAGTTGGTGGAAGGAGTGGGTCAAGTTATTTCGGGTGAGAATCGGGGGCAGGGGAAATAAGAGAATGAGCGGATGAAAAAGGGTCAGGTTGGTCAAGCACCCCGGATCTAGAATCTTGACTAGTGAGCGGGGTTGTATCAGTGGGATTGGTAGATGAAGATGATGAAGGGCTGGTTGGGTTTAGTATATGGGAGCTAATAAAATTAGGATATTTGTCTGATGGGGCAACGTTAGTTGGAACTTGGGTAGAAGGCTCAGGAGCAAGGTTAAATGAAACTCTTTTTTGAAGCGGCTGTAAAGGTTTGGTGATGGAAGAGAGAGGATTTGTTGTCGCGATTCTGCCATTCTTTATGGATTGCTCCATCTTTATGGAAGGAGGGAGGAGAATCTTGGAAAGATTTGAGTCTTTAATGACCAGTTTGAGTCGGGATGTTTATTGGATAGGGCTGAATTGTGAGTTCTATCTTTTCTTTTATCATCTTTTCCGAGATTAGTATGCCGTCCGATGATTTGAACATCCAATCGTACTTAGAGGGTATACGTATTTCAAAACACTGGCCGTTTTTGCTTTAGACTTTGCCAACTTGTTTACATTTGACGTTTTGTATACCAAATTTCTTTCTAGAAAGGTCTTTGATCCAGGACGGGCTTGCGTGACGTGGGGCAGCTTGGAGGAAGAAAGTAGACAGTTCCGGTTTTTTGGTGGCTTCAAGATTCATTTTATTTAATTTTTGAATTTTGTTGGTCCATTCAGGGAGAGTCCAGGATGTCCCAAAAGCCGTCTTGGGACGGGATTGGTGATCGAAATTTGTGCTTTAATTCCTCCAATATCTGCATTTTGGTTAATCTAGTGGATGCAGCTTCCTCACTAAGAAAATTGAGATCCTGTTGGATGGATCCGATATTTTCGGTATGTTCAGCATGCTTGAGATGTAGAAGAGTGGATTAGTCAGTCAACGTTGACATAATTTTTTCCAACTGAATTGATGTTGACTGAATCGCTGGTAACATGTTTGAGCAGTGAAACTTATCAGAATCTGTTAACTTAGTGATTTTAGGGTGCAGGGATTGCACTTTCACTTCATTTTCATTCAAGGATGGCAAGAAAAAGCTGTGTAAAAGTACAAGCATAGGTTTATTCGCATAAACCTTCGTTAGCATGCATATACTCGTAGATCGGGCAGTTCGTCAGAAACCGCCCTTCATTTGCTGTAAAATTAAAATCGCCCTGACCACAAGAACACTGTAAGCTTAGCTATCCTTGATATTGAAGATCTGACAATTACAGTATCCATGTGGAAAGTATTAGCTGCTGAACACCTGATAGAGAAAGCTCGCCTTGGCATCACCTGGCAGGCATATGCTGATGATATGGAATCGATTGCAAATGGGACAAGAATGGTTACATAAGGCAATACCTAACGTCAACTCGGAAAAAATGACTATTGACCAGAACGACAAAAATTTAACGACTTAAAACACTCTGACTATCAGGAACAACAGTGATACCAGTCAATGAAAGGATCGGATTATAATTAGACAGTAAGCTCATCGGGCGGAAAGATGCCGAGGAGATTTTACAGGGCGGCATCTCTGCACTCTGCGATGGATGTATATGACAATGGACATATGTATGTATTGCGAATCAATTTTCTGGTTGTTCCACACTAACCACTAATCACTGCAGACAGATTCTCAGTAAAATGGAGAGACTGGCTTATCTTTGCACCACCGAGTGCAATACGCATATAGTTGCTACTTAAGTTTTGAGAAAAACAAATATTTGTCATCGAAAATGGCTTTTGTTTGTCAAAATATTATCCACAAATATCAATGCACTTTTGCATGTGTTTGAATCGGTTTTCGAAGCACAAATTAACTCCAAACCATGCGTTTTAAGTGCATCAACTGTTTTGTCAGGTATCGTGAGAGTCCATTGTTGTGATGGAGAATCTCCAAAGACTTCTGGAAAACAAATGGTGGTGTATCATTTCAAATTGACCGTTCTATGTTTCTCTAATGGCATGGTGCCGACATGTTCGGTTTTTCCGTAAAAACAGGCTTCAAAGTGCTTCCTGCGCGAATAACTATTTTTGAATTCGACTCATCTTGAGAGACCCATACAGCTGACTGCCATTTAGTTTCGGACTCATATGCATAGATCCATGATTTGTGGCCCGTCACGGTATTACAGACGCCTTTTGAAGTACCGCGATCGCATTTTTTCACCATTTCATAGGACCAAAAATATACGAGCCTTGTTAAATAACACTATCATGTAAATTTGGCTGTTGTAGAGTTTCAAGCACAAAACAAGCGTGAAAATTGATAACCTTCGAACCATTCCGAGTGAAGAAAAAACTCTCCGTCCTATTCGGACTCCCACCCCCGGAGAGCTAATATCGAAACCAAATACACCTGAGTTTCAAACCACTACATCACAACAATGTTTTCCTTCTATCTTTCCGCCCGTTCCCAGGCAACAATAAAAGGGTATTATAACGCATTAGGCGCGCGTAAATTATAAAAAAAGGGAGTGAACTACGACCAGGACTAAATTCGTAAGACTATCAAACTACGATGGACCAGGATGGTGCTTCATCACCAAATGACGAAGCGAGTTGATCGGCACACTTGTGTTGAGTTAATCCACATTGAAAATCATAAAAAATCGTCGCACGAAGATGTTCACTATTTAATTCCATTTTTTGGCTAAGATGAATTTTTGAGGTCTCTGTAAAAAAACGCAAATAGCACTCGTATGGGAAAATGTTGTGAGCACTTGTACCACTAAAAATGTCAAATTTACGATTCTGCCGTCTGATTTGACGTGTCTACACCGCTATTGCCATATCTCAAAATCTAAGTGGCAACCTACGTACTAGGAAAACTTCCAACACGGCCTTTAGGAAATTCGGCTTTGAAAATAATTTTTTAACGAAGTTCAGGAAGAACGGTGATTGGAGCGACCATTATGGACTACATAAAGTAGCGTACAGACTGATAAAAACAGTATTTAGGCTACTGCTTCGACTAGAAACACGGAGGTGGTCGACATGGTGACCAGTTGGCTGCAAAGAAACGGATTGGACCTGGCGGCACAGAAGACCGAAGCAGTCTTCTTAAACATAAGGAAAAAGGGAGAAGTGTTTTCCTTCCAGAGTGGCGATTTTACGGTCACATCGACGCCTTTCCTACGATATCTGGGAGTCTTCCAGCATCTAAAGCAAATAAAAGGTAAAGCCGAAAGGATCACGATGGCTCTGTCCCTGATAATGGAAAATACATCGAGCATCCGGTCTAGTAAGCGAAGACTACTCGCTAGGGTCACCAGTTCAGTGTTTTTGTACGCGGCAATGGCTAAGGGCTCTTACGCGGCCGGAGTAACTTCCATACACCGCTTGAGCGCGCTCCGTGTAGTGAGCGCATATAGGACCGTCTCTGATGACGCTGCATGTATCCTGGCCTGCAAGCCGACGATCGACATGATCGCGGAAGAGCTGCAGAAGATCCGACGGGACAACCTGCCAAAAGAGGATATCCGGTGTAATACAATTCGTGCATGGCAAAGTAGATAGAGCCGTTCTCAAAAGGGTTTTTTTATTGTTGACCTACTAGTCTGTTCATTTCGAGACAGTGCGTTTAAGGCATTTTTCATTTTTTTCTCCTTAATTTGCTTTTTGTTTTCCTGGTCATGTCTTCTTGTCCATTAACGACAATAATGGTGAATTTGTTGCCTGTAAAGGGATCTGCGGCAAAACATTCCATGCTATTTGTGTCGGCCTAAATAAAAGAAACACAGTCTTCCTTAAAGAGTTCTCCGACAATCGACTGTTCTTCTATGATGAGTGTATCAGTATTTCTCTTTCACATGTGCTCCTTGCAATCAAGTGCCTCGTCAGACTGATAACGGACAAACTAACAATCTTTGAACAAAGTGTAAGATGTGCGGAAGACTTTAGTTGCCCGTTTAATTGAGCTAGAAAGTGCAAGATCTAGAAATGAAGAAATATATAAGCGCCACCTCGATACAGTCTTAAGTGAATTTATATCAATCGGTTCCGCAATGATGGACTCAAACAAGAAAACATAAAAACATCAACTCTCTCCGGGAAGACATCGATATTCATCTCCAATCTCCATCTTGAACCTGCAACAAACAATCAACAATTCTCAAATCATTACGGGTCCATGCTTGATATGATATTCGATAAAATCAGTGAGCTTAAAGATGAACTCACTACGAATAGAACAGTGTTGAATGATTTAGTAAATATCATTGGAACAGTATGCCACAAAATTAATAGTCTTCCAACCGCACAACAGTTACAATACTTCAATTTTGGCTGAATTGTTACAAATTGAAGCTGAATCACTGCCAGATCCAGTGCCGACAACTTCATCACCACCTCGCACCAGCCCTTTGATCCAAAAATCGTATGGTGATATAATTGCTACAACGCCCTCCTGCCGCCGCCCCACGAAAACTTGTTACACAATTTAACACGACGTGGACATCTTCAAAGTAGAAAAGCAGGATAGACTCCGACTCCGCACAACGAATCAGATGTTCACCACCCTACTCATCAAAGGTGCTCCAAATTATGCAGATGTTGCTTGGATTTCTGAATTTTTCAAAAAGAGCTATGGAATTTCAAAATTAATTTACCGGATAAATATGAATGGTTATTTGTTAATTCATCCAACACCAATCTCAAGCTAGGAAAGATGCGGGTCTCCAAATGGACGGATCAACCAACCAACAAAAACGTAGAAAAAAAAAAACGAAGCAACGTCTCATCAAAAGATAATTATAAATCGCCCAGATCCATTACCCATCCACATCCTAAACCTGACCCAAACTGGAGCCTTAAAACCAAAATATTTCCCAATTTTCACCTCCCATCCCTAAGCAATCCATTTCACGTATCTCCACAAAAGCACCAAGTGCCTCTCTTCCATCCAAGCCCTAAGGCGTTTCTTTTAATTTAACAACTGCCCCTGATACCGTCACTGCTCAACCACCCACACCCCCTCCCACGAATACTAGCAATTGCTTTCCTAATTTTGACCTTAAAACAGGAGCTAAATACCCAAACTTTATCAGGTCGCATATCTTAAATCCCGCTTCTAGCTCGCCTTCTCCCTCGGTTTCACGAGCTCCAGTCCCTATTTTTGATCCCCTCTCGCCCCATAACGTTAAATTGACCTAAAAGAATATAGACACCACAGAATGCTGTTTCGCGCTCTCTAGGCTAAAGGGAAAAAAGATATACGAAAATATACGTCTCTTTCTCGCATATCTTTACGACAAATCCGACTCTGTTTACTTTGAGGGAAAAACCAAAAGAAGTATCATGGTCTCCATCCAACAGGAAGGCCTCCTACGGATTTAATTAGTCTCAGAAAGCTTTACAACAGGTATCACGAAATCTTCGACACACCTCCTCAAAAGGTTGCTGACGACCTCGCTGGTTTCCGCAGCTATGTACACTCTAAAAGAGTTTCTCACCTTCAGCTCAGCTGAGCTGACCACGACAAATTTTTTCGTTCCTAACTTGCCTTCTTTGCCTGCATCTCATCTACACTCCCCTACTCCTCCATGCAACAACTTACCTCTTACATTTTACTACCAAAACGTAAGAGGCTGGCCTCTTTCGACGTCTATGCTCTTACAGAAATCAATCTGTTCCCCGACATAAAGAGCTAGGAGCTATTCCCATCTTCAATACCTATCTTAGCAAATCTTCTTTTGATTTTACCAACCTATCGTTATCTGATGCTGTCTCCATTTTCTACAGTGGAATATCTAATTCCATTTCTCTCTGCGTCCTCTTTTCACGGCATAAAACATCATCTATTTCCCCTCCATGGTACAACAGAAGACTTCGCTCTTTACGTAATAAAATAAGCATAGGCAGCTTTTCTTCGCACCAATTCTTATTATGACTACTCTAACCATCTTCGAACTTACCTGCATTTCACCCAGCTATAACTGCCTCTATCAGCGCTTTTTCGATACAGCGCAGACCAACCTTATCAATGATCCTACAAAATTTTATCAATTCGTCAACTACAAAGAAAATCAGACGGTTATCACCCCTCTCTCTCGTTCGGTAATATATCATCGACCGACCCACATATTATTTCCAACAACTTTTTTAAACAGTCATTTGCAGACAACCTCTTCGTACCCGACCGCTTCCCAATTTCTCCATTGGCCCATCTCTCTCTCAATCTTTTGATCCCGCCCTTATCGAAGAAAAGTTACAAAATCTCAATGATGAATTTTTATCCGGTCCAGATGGGCTCCCAGCAATATTTCTCAAAAAGTGTGTCTCCAATCTTTCGCACCCACTTTCCTCCCTATTTCATCTGTCCCTCACACAAGGGGAATTCCTCCAAGTTTGGAAGTAACCAACTAACGTCCCATTGCTAAGCTTTCTCACGTACCTAAAATGTTCGAAAGTTTTTAATATCAGGTTCTAAGCTTTCAGTACAAGCCACTTATATCACTCAGTCAGCATGGATTTCTAAAAGGTCGATTAACTACTACAAAAATTACTTAAATTCGTATCCTTTGTGCTTTCAGCCCTAGAAAATGGCTACGAAATCGATGTTATTGGTACAGATTTCGCTAAGGCCTTCGATAAAATGTGACAACAACTAATCCTTTTCAAATTGTCTTCCCTCGGCTTCGTTAAAATGGATATCTTCTTATCTGGAGAACTGTTATTATAGCGTTCGCTTTAAGTCAGCGTTCTCAACCCCGTTTTTAGTCACTTCTGGTGTCCCACAAGGCAGCCATTTAGGTCCCCTCTTTTTCATTTTAACGATAAACGATCTTAAGAGGATTATCAAACACTGCTCCATATATATTTACGCCGATGAAACTAAGTTCTCCAAAACTATTTCTTCAGCCCAAGACTCTATTCTCCTTTAAGAAGACCTCGAAAGGTTTTCCATTTGGTGTCTAAAAAATTGCTTTGAGCTTAATGTCTCCAAATGCCAATCTATGGGTTTGTCTTGTAAGTCCAATCAATCTCCCTCTCGACTTTATTTTCTGCATGATCAACTTGTACCCCAGGTTCAATCCCTTAGAGACCTTGGAATATTATACGATAGAGAGTTAAACTTCTGTCCGCATATTGATGAGATAATCCTTAAAGCCAACTCATCGCTCGGTTTTATCAAATGTTGGTCTAAAGAACTTTGCAACCCTTATGTGACAAGGTCACTTTACATTACCCTTGTCCGGCCCCTCCTTGAATATGCCATCCAAGTATGGTCCCCCTTTCAGCGAATTCATATATCCCGAATCGAATATTCAACGTCGTTTTCTTCGATTTGCTCTTCGTGGACTACCCTGGAGTGAACCATTTATCTTACCTCCCTATCGCGACCGCCTCAAACTTCTTAACCTGAATACCCTCGAAAAACACAGAGACGTAGCTGACATTCTCTTCATTCATCGACTGCTCTCCGATTCTGTGGACTGCACTTCCCTTTAAAATTATATTTCCTTCAGCACTAACCCTCGTAATTTACGCTGTACTCGTCTCTTCTATATCCCAACCCACCGTACCTCTTATGGCTCAAACTCAAACCACCCAATTTTTTATTTTAACCTGAGCACTTCTCGTCTTAAATTTGATCTCCTCCACCATTCCCTTACTTCCTAACCCTTAACTCTTGTTAGTTTTTAAGTCCTAGTTTTTAAGTTAGTTTAAGCTTGCATAAAGCGAAATAAATGGGGGCATCAGCCCCCACTAAATTTAGAGGCTATCTCCATCGCTTTGGCATTGAAGATGATCCTCACTGCGCAAACTGTGAGAGAACAATAGAGGAGGCGGAGAATGTTCTCTTCTCGTGCCAGAGATTCTAGCACATCAGGAGCTCGATTAACGAAGCAATCGGGGAACCAGCTTCAGCAATAAACCTGGTCCCCAGTATGTTAAGCAGCCCTTGGAAATGGCAGGCTATTGAAGACTCAATCGTGACAATGATGATGGAGCTGAGAGCTATAGAACGCCGCCGTTGGTACTCGTAATGTGAGCGTTTCCAGCGAGGAGTAAATTCTCCACAAACTTGACAGTGACGACTAGACGAACGCCTTGAGCTTTTGCTCAGGACATCCTTCTGACGAAATACCTAACGGTGGTTCCAAGAGAAACTTCCCGTCTGGACGATGAGGACATGTTTTTAGTGCGGTTAAAGTCCCACACTGACTTTAAGGCTTTCGGTGCTTTTGAGTCCTCGTTAAAAAAAAAGTATTTAAGCTAGCATTGGCAAATGCACTTGTAGCAAACACAACCCACAACACAAACTCAAACAATCAATTAGACAATGTTATAGTAGATCAAAGACTCTCCAACATTTTCACTGAGACCCCTGAAGCCTTAGACCACATTCTGGAAACGTTTAGGCCTTGACGCACAAGAGGATTACATGTTTTAAAAAATACTAAATACGAGACAAAGATGTACCAATGAATGGACGCACTACTCATTCTCAGATTTATAGAAGAAACTGGTCTGGACGATGTGCTCTAGTTCCAAGGTGTAAGCGGGAGCACAATATTGTATTGCATTGTACTCTCAACCCTGTGAAAAAACTGACAGTTATATTTGGTTTTTTTCAAGAGGACCTTGTCAGATATGGATTTACTGAACTTCAGTCATAATTACAGAGAACATTTCATAGTTCAGAAAGCTAACTACCGTTTTCTTTATTTCGCATCCTTCCACTTTTGCAGACTCAGAATTTCAATGGCGAAGTAGCTCGCTTAAAGATTTCTTGACTTGTGCGGCACAGAAGTGATAACGACTAAATGGGAATCATTCAAATAATCCATTCCGTACGCTACATAAACACCTTCTGCTCTAGATACTTTGTGTAAATGTCGCAAATCAACGGCTTCATTGCCATTTGGTGTATAAAAGTTTGCAAAATTGTCCTTGCGCTTGTAGCTCCTTTACAACCTCTCATAATGTGCAGACCTTGCACAGAGCGCAATTCCAATATCTTTGAATGCTTATCGACCAAACATTCCACAATTATTTGCCCAGTTTAGGGTGACAATAAAAATGTTGCTCCTTTGAATCCCTCCCCAACAATAACATGGGACATCCACTCGTATATTGCAGCATGCACCACGTTCCCATATGGTAGTTCTAGCACAGTATCGTCTGATGATTACAAACCTCCTAGAGCTGGTTCAGTTCTTCATACCCGTACATCCATATGTAGATTGTAGAGGTATAGGGTATAATTTAATTTAAAGCCCGAAAGGGACGAAAATATTTTGGTAGATTTCTCTAGGGAAATGACTACTCAATACAACTTGGTCATTGTTATGCCATTGGGTTGTCATCGTTGTTGCCGTCTTCAACCTTTGACGTCTCTCGTCTGTATGTCGCTGCATGTACGAGTAATAATCGAAGAATTGAAAATGCATACCAGCGGCATGCATGCATTAGGACCATGTGAATACCATATCCTTGGAGGATCTAATGATAATTGTTCTCAATTCGCTTAGGATGAAATGGAATTGAATGAAATTACAAAACACAAGTAATTTGCACTGGTGCCGAATTCCGCAGGACATGTGTGTGTCGTGCCAAGTGAGGAATAAAATTCTGGAAGAACCCAAGACCGATGGACCAGATTCCTGTTCGGATCGAAACCGGAATCCTCGATTGAATGAATTCACAATTGAATATGAATACACGAGAATAGATATGTTCTTGCCACGGAAATACTCGTAATATAAAACCCTTCGGCATGCAGATTCAAGGAAATAATATTTTGAATCCTTGTTTGCTTCCGTACCTCGTTTTATGGTGGAAGGAACGACAGGCTAGGTAGGTAGAAATAATTTAACTTTCTTTTTGTTCTCTCAATTGAGTCCTCGAAGTTTTCTCAAATTCCCAGAAGAGAAATATACGAGTATGTATATTTGTACTTTTAGCTTCATCCTTCCTGCCGCGGCATGTACTGTGTACTGTGTACCAACTCTGAATACTTGGTGTAGTCGGTGTGCGGGGCCCTCACAGAGCTCAGCTCTTCTGCATATTTTTCAGAAATTTTGAAAAGGAATCGATTGTATGGCAGCAGCTCTGAAACAGAGCAGGAATAAAAAGCCAGTACTTATGCTGAGCAAGTCCTTGTAATAAAAAGCTACACACCTCTACACTTGACTTTTCCGGTTCGTCTTTATTCGAAAGTTGTGAGATACAAGTATTCGTGTGCTTTTCTCCTGGGTTAAAGCAAGGATAAAGGCTTTGCCACTGAGATTGATTGATATTGTTCACACTTGCATATATTAGACGAAGAAGACATATGGCTCCTTCAACAGTTGCCACTGCCTCGGTATTTGTCTGTATCATTTCTGTGTGTGTCGTATTGTTTCGCCAGAACGCTGATCGATAATCATTTCGTGAATGAATCTGTCAATTTGGTTGAAAAGTGACGGCGTATTGGGAAAGTGTAAGAGCCCTCTTCGTGGCGCTTCAAGTGAATGAGTGAGTACTGCCACTGTAATGCATTGCTCCTTAAGTGTTTTTATTTTTTTTTTCCTGTTTTCCTTTTTTCCGTGTTTAAGTAGAATAAATGATGTTGATGATAAAGTCGTGCTTATACATACATATTCGCGAATTTACAAGAAAGTGTCTTATACTAAATGATGGCAGTTGTGTTTCACTTCAATATACCATCGATGGGGCCTTTGTGAACCTCGGAAGGATACCATTTTTGCCACAATCCTACAGGTTGGACATTGGGAAAAGTTGGCTAATTTAAACGTTATTAATACTTTCAAGGCTGGCTTCCGTTGTGATCAATTTGATAGTAATTGTTTTCCGGGAGTATTGTAAGGATAATTCCTACTTTACATCCCCTTTCTTTGGCTCATTGTCTGAAAGGTCATGATATCCAATTTTCTGTCATTCAGCTGTGGACAGGCACTTTGACCTTGTTATGCGATTGAATCCGGCCCACAACCAGCTTTTGCCAGCTGTTAGAGATTAAAATAAGCTGAGTACCTCCTTACATAATACATTAAAGTCTTTATTGTGCAATTTCTCAGTGTTTCATAGTTAAATGCTTCAGTTATAAAGAGGAGCAGTGATACCAGGACCAGCGCACATCACATCAGCGCCGAGTAGTACAAGTCTAGAGGATCGTTACCACAACAATAAAAAGTCTAAAATTCGGTTTGATGGCATTCTGAAGCATGAAACCAAAATGCCAATGGAAGCATCATTCGAGGAAGCAGGCAGTCGCTGGGGTTCACAGCCCTATATGGAAGGAATAGAAATATAACAAACCAGCTTCGGATAATGTACGGATTCACTGTTGATGACCTTGGAAAACGATTAAAGGACAACCATCGGTACGTGTAATGTAGCTATAGCCAGCACACGTTCTCTACATCTTGATATCCTTAAATGATGATGTAAGGGAACTGGCTGACCCCATTTTGGGAGCCCGAACGTTCCGAGCAGCTAACAACCACTTTGTCAAGAACCTCCCATGATATCGATGCAGACTCCGCAATAGCTCAGAACCATCGAACAATTGTGAGTAAACTCAAGGTCGATTGGCTACAATCGGAAAAGACCACCAGGTCATATTCCGATCGTGTGAATGAGTACGAGAAGCACTCAAACAAGTGCTACCAGCAGAATCAAGTTAGCATATTTCACCGAAGGCAAGTCCACCATTGATCATATTTTCATATCAGAGCAGATTTTAGGAAAAAATCCAAGAGTTCCAAAGCGATACAGACCACCAAAACAGCGCCGTCAATTTTAGTAATGAAAAACCGAGACCCTCGTTGTCAAGAGAAGACTTATACAACACCGACAACGACACCAGCGTGTTAACCATAAAAGAATTGCTTTTGCTAATCGCTGCTCCTTTGGGCTTAGAAGGCAATTGAGGAGTAGACTATTATAAAAAGCAACCAAAACGGCCTCGTACAGGGTCTTGACCATCCCCGTCATATTTTACAGGGCACTGATGAAAGTAGATGAAAATGCTATCGAGCGGTTTGAGAGCAGCAATTTTCAAGTAATTTTCGGTCTCGTTTGCTCGTCAGAAAACTCAGATAACTCTGCTTGGATGGGTAGGAAAGTTGCTAGACGAGCCCATCTTAGATGGCACACATAAGATGAAGAAGTCCTCAGACAACTTTATGTGTGTAACTGGAGGCAGCTGACAAAAGACTGCACTAGCTGAGGATGCTTGTTAGCATAGGACCCAGACTTAAATAAAAAAGTTGCTGTCACTACAAATGCAGATATTTCGCCAATTCTTCCAACTCTTCAAAATATATTTCACTGCCATCAAATTCTCTTGGAACGTAGAAGCAAGGGAAACCTAATATTGCTGTCCTCCCAAAAGCCACCAGCACCGAATTCTATTCAACCCGACTATAAGTATTTCTGCTCTGGCTCAGTTCAGAAACTATTCTTGGGCACAAAAAAAACCCAACTGGATTTCTGGAATGATGGTTGGGTGCTGTAGAAATATGGTAGACACTGAGAGTTGTCAACTTACCAGGGGCTACTCCGACGTATTTGGACCTCAGGTCGGTAAAGATTTTCGTGACTAAATTTGGGTTTTGGAAAAGGGAGCGTGGCGGATAAGCCCTCAATGGATCAACGGCAATACTCACATCCCCAAACGGGTTACTGGTTTTAATCTAACCGACCCCTCGTCCTAGGGGTATCTAGAATGGAAATGGCCCTCTAGGTTTCGGGTTGTGTGGTCGGGGTTACTGCCAGGCCATGTTACGAAGCAACAACAAGCCTCGGATAAGAACTTTTGACAATCCCTGCAAACGAAATAAGGACAACGAACTTAGGATCTACACGTGGAATGTTAGGTCTCTTAATAGGCCATGTTGGGGTGTGTAGGGCTTTTTTCTCGATTCTGTACTATGTGTGGGGTAATGGGTTAAAAAAAATGCGGTTTTTAAATAAAACACGTCTTTTCGATTCAAGGGTTACAGCAAAAAAGATTTTATTAGTCTTTTCCGGAAATTACTTCCATTTTTACCTTAACAAACTGTCATACTAAATGTACTAAATAGTAATACGTAATCCTACGTTACGTTTTATAGGTTACATTATTAATAAAAAATAGAGTTCAATTTAGCTCAGTTCTAACATAAATTACAATTTTAATAATTATTGTAACAAAAATATACGTTGTTATACATTTTATTCACGAACATTCTCCCGCCCGGTGGACGAATTTCGTCCGCAAGTGTCCTCGCTCTTGTACCGTACTGTACCTCTTCTGACATAAAAGTTGTGTGTTGTGTGAGTGTGTTGACTAGACATGTAAAATGAGACAAAATCGTGTAATTATTAATTTGAAACATTACATGTAGGTGACAAGGACGACGATATAACAAACGAGCAACAAAGGGAGATAAAATATGTGTCATTGACAAATTGCAATAGTGCAACAGTTTGTTTTGATCGTTGACCAAATCTGGGTCAATTTCCTATCGCGTGTGTTGTTCGGTTCTTTTTTTTTTTTAGTTTATTTTCGTTGGTTTTTCCCACTTTTTTTTTAGTTTTTTGTTTGTTAAAAAGGTAAGTGTCTTTATTTATATTACTTGTCTGCTCCCCTTCCTTCGCGCAGTTCGATTTCGTTTTAAATTGTGTACATCGGCTCGAGTACACAATCGTATATATGTCCGTGCGTGTGTACATATTGTTATACATCGATTGGTTTTGGTTTCGCGAAAGTGATATTCGAGTGCAGTGCCAACAAAATAACACAAAAAAAAAGAATTGGGAAAATAAAAAAAAATAAAAAGTTCATTAAAAATATTTTCTCAACAAATTCTATACAATTTGTGGTGTTATTTTGTATGATAACTGTTTTCCGCGTACGCAATTTTTGGTTGTGCAGTGCGATGCTGTGCGACGAAATTTTCGCGAACGGTTAGTTGATGATGGCCGAATTAGCCTTCCTAGTGTGTGTGGTGTGTGTGTGGTATTTACATTTTTGTGTAAAGCCATGAATCCGCCTTCGTATAGAATTGTTGTTGCAATTCATCTTCAGTAAGTTTTTTTTTTTTGACATATTCATTTTTTTTTTTTTTTTTACATATTTATTATTATTATTTATTTTGTTTATTTATGTAATTTATGTTAAGATTAGTTTAAGATAGATATTATTATTGAGTGTTTATGTTGAAATGTGTTTAAAAAAAAAAGAAGGATAAATGTTAAAAGTGTTGTGTTGTATTGAGTGGACAACATTGATTGTTCAGTGAAAAATTTCAAGTGCCGTCGGGGTTTTGATTCTCCAATTCCCGTCGGCATTTTGGGATTTCGTTTCGGAAATCCACATCGTTATCCGGAATGTCTGATTTTAGAGTGATTTAGAGTGGACTGTATGTGTGTTGTGTAGTGTAGGGATTCTAGGATAGAATAAGTTTGTATTATTATATTTTATTAATTTAATAAATTGTTTTCAAAGAAAAGAAATGTCTTTAATTTTTCATGCGAGTTTATTTAAAGTGTTTGTTTTATAAATGTTGTTTTGTGTCGTTTAAATGTTGTGTTGTGTTGTTTAAATGCTGTGTTGTGTTGTGTTGTTTAGGTATTGTGTTGTATTTCTCTTTCCTACTAAGTTTTCCGGTTTCATTTCGTACGGTAACCACTTGAGCAAGTCCGTCTTTGCTTTCTGAGATGGTGTGACGAATGATTCGTCCGAATCGCGACTGCAACGGCGGTAGTTTTTCGTCCTTGAAGAGAAGTAAGTGTCCGCGTCTGCTTCTGTCTTCCGTCTTGTCCACTTTGGGCGCTGTCTCATCCTGGGCCGACATTTTTCGCTCCACTTCTCCACGGCAGTGTCTCCTTGACGAATTTCGAAAAGTCTTGTGCCGATTGCGTCTACCTTTAGTGGACCTCTGTTTCTTTTTCCAGTTTGTGCCCGGCAGTTTCGAACAGAACGTTTGTAGTATACTAAATTGCGACGAAGCTTCGTGGTTTTGTTTGACTTCTTGAATACCGCATGCTTATGAATGAAAAAGTGGTGTGGTGTATCCAGTAAGGTATTCTTTTTGTCAACCTCTTGCATCTGACGAAGCTCCTTGCATTCCTGTAAACACTTGGAAAGCTCCTTGTGCTGTGCGGGGTTTTTCTGGAACCTTCCTTCCAGTTGATGAAACCTACGTAAGGCACCTAACTTCGAGGCACCAAACCCAGGTTTACATTCCGGTCTATTGAATACCACATGGTGAGGAGTAAGTAAATGGTGTGGTGTGTCCAGTATGCTATTCGTCTCGTCAACCTCTTTCATCTGTTGAAGCTCCTTGTGTAGTGTGGGGGTTTCCTGGAATCTTCCTTCCAGTTGATGAAACCTACGTAAGGCACCTAACCTCGAGGCACCAAACCCAGGCTTACATACGTCTGTAAATGGCTGCGATACCTCATATCGACCATCAGGCGATCTTGTTATTGTGTTGTTATTCTTTTCAGAAGTTTTCTCTTCCGCAGTTTTCTTAGTGTTGAACTCCTCCAGTTCCCAGGACCTTCGCAGCTGAGTGTCGTTATCGAGAACCTGTAAGAAGCTATGGACAGGTTTTTTATTTTGTGAAATAACCTTCCCAAGGATAAGCCAACCTAACTCTGATTCCTGTGCGATTGGCGATCTTTCATCATCACGGCGTATAATGGATCCTAGAAAAAAGTCAGAGTAAACGTCGGCTCCCAGGAGAATATCAACAGTCGCAGGCTTGTCGAATTGTGGATCAGCTAACTTCAAACCTTGAATATGTTCCCAGTTTTGCAGAACTAGAGGCTTGGACGGCAAAAGACCAGTCAGGGACTTGAACACATAGGCTGGGGTATTTGTCTCGAAACGTGTTACCAGAGACCCAAAGGTAAGACTTACATACCGTTGACATGAACCACTGCTAACCTTTCCCAATCCAGATACCTGAATGATAGTTCGTCTCTGATGAAGCCCTAATAACTGGACAGCGGATTCAGTAATGAACGTTGCTTCCGATCCAGGATCGACCAGTGCCCTAAGATGATAATAATTTCCATTTGATGACCTAACTCGAACAACTGCTGTTGCCAGAAGAACACTTGGCTGATGTACTTCAGAAGAGGTTACTTTAGGTGGGTTAAATTTTGACCTTATATGGAATGTTTGTGTACCTGTTGTTATATTTTTATAATCCCTTGTAGGTTTAGAGCTGAGATTATCAACATGCTGCAGAGAATGGTGTGCCTGCTTGCAGTAATAGCAGCGCACACTGCTTTGACAATGGTTCGTCTTGTGACTGTACGCCAAACAGTTCCGACAAACCCCGATTCTGTCCACTGCCTTAGATCGTTCACAGATCTCCATGGCAATGAACTTCTGACAAGTTCGAAGGGAGTGCTGACCTCTACCACATACCTGGCATGCAAACTGCTTCTTCCTGACGCGCAACACCGTTTTCTTCTCGACCGCATCAGCCTTGTGTACAGAAGAACCGCTGACCTTGATGCTACTCGTTGCAGCTACTGCTTCCAAGGTTCGAAAACGTGTCTCCAGGAACTCTGTAAATTGTCTCAGTGTTGGCAACTCCTTCGAACTACCCAACTTCTCCTCCCACAAACGCTGAGGAAAAGCAGGTAATTTTTGCACCAGAATATAAATTAAAATATCATCCCAAGAACCAACCGGCAATCCTAAGTTTCCCAGGGCGTGGAAACATTCCTGGGATGTGTCCAGTAGAGATTTGATGTTGCTTGCCGTCTCCTTCATCAACTGCTGCTGCTCAAAAAAAAGTTGGAAATGAGCGTTTACCAACACTCGCTTGTGGTCGTATCTGGCGACAAGCAGTTCCCATGCTTTGTCATAATTGCCAGCATACAAACCTAAATGCTGCAACAGACGAGCAGCTTCACCTGTAAGACATGATTTTAAATAGTGAAGCTTTTGGATTTCACCCAGCTTTTTATTTGTGTGGACTAACGACAAAAAGACATCGTGGAAAGCCCGCCACTTCATGTACGAGCCCTCAAAATGTGGTATTTGAATTTGGGACAATGATAGTTCATTGCAAGAAGCACCTGTGGATTCACCTTCCACAATCTTCTCCTTGGATGCTAACTTGGCATTGTCTATAGCGTCGACCAATTCACCTCGGTAAGTGAAATATGTTTCTTGAAGCAGATCAAAAATTTCATCAAAATCTTCTTCTTCCAGACCTTCTTCGATTTCTCCTCGTCGAATCTTCGCTTGAAGACCAAGCGCATTCTTGAAGTTCCCTTCTAGAATAAGAAGACGACCTGACAGATAGCTGGCTGTACGACGTGATGCTCCAGTCTTCTTGAAGTTGGAGTGGTCACGAAGAATCTGCTCCAGAACACCTTTCTGATCTGCACCCGTGGACAATTTCGACATTTTTAAGGTTTTTTTTGTAAATTAATTAATTATAACCCAATGTATGTATGTATCAAGTACAATTAAATTTTATTAAATTATTAGATACAGTGTTAAATGATATTTAATTAAATATTTTATTTCAGCAACTTACGACCTTTGATTAACTTTGCCCAGCTGGTGACAGTTGAGGTTAAAGTTGAAATTAATTTTTACACGGCGCGGGAAATGCGATTTCTGCAAAACCACCGAGAGAGTCTGTAAGTCTTAAAAAGAAGAAAGACAAGGGGCAAGACACCGACCGCGAGGGAATCTGTGTATGTACTTTATGTTTTATATATATCTATATTTCTATATATATTTTTTTATTTTTTGTACACTTGCACTTGTTCTTGCACTTGCACTTGCACTTTTTCTTTTATAATTTTTGTGTGTGTAGTCTATTAACTATCTTTATTTATATGTTTTAAATTTATCCGCTTCGTAAAGGACCAAATGTTGGGGTGTGTAGGGCTTTTTTCTCGATTCTGTACTATGTGTGTGGTAATGGGTTAAAAAAAATGCGGTTTTTAAATAAAACACGTCTTTTCGATTCAAGGGTTACAGCAAAAAAGATTTTATTAGTCTTTTCCGGAAATTACTTCCATTTTTACCTTAACAAACTGTCATACTAAATGTACTAAATAATAATACGTAATCCTACGTTACGTTTTATAGGTTACATTATTAATAAAAAATAGAGTTCAATTTAGCTCAGTTCTAACATAAATTACAATTTTAATAATTATTGTAACAAAAATATATGTTGTTATACATTTTATTCACGAACAGGCCACGTACAACCGAACAAAGCAGATGTTATCGCCATCCAAGAAATGCGATAGGATGGGCCAAACAAAAAGAGAATAAAAAAGTGCGACATTTACTACGGCAATCATTATAGACGGCAAAAGCAAAGCCTATTCGGATGCGGATTTGTTGTTAGTGGCAGAAGATTTGAGTTCCCGGCATTAAGACTAATTAAGACTAAATTTGCCGCCATTAGCCTTATAAGCACACATGCCTCGAAAGAGGTGAAAGATGACGACACAAAAAATACAATAGTTTCTACGAGCTCTTGGACAAGACCTACGACCAGCGGCCAAGGTGTGATATTAAAAATGTCCTCAGCTATTTTGTATAATGCAAAGCTAAGAACGGAAGGCATCTTTGGTAGTACTGTCGGAAGGTATAAGCTGCACGACACAACCTCCGACAAACTATTCAGGCTAATCGACTGTGTGGGGGGCGAAACATTTTCGTAGGTAATGTGGGGTTCCCACATCTCGATATTGACAAGGGGACTTGCAGAACCTCGGATCAATCAATAACCAGACTGACCATATGTCTGAACGCTTCGAGGGGCCAACATCGACTCGGACAATTAGCTTGTTTTTTTCCAAGGTATGGTTTGCGAATTTCGTAAAGACAAGCTAATACTGTGAGGAAGTTCGACATCGGACGGCTACAATCGCAAGAGATTGCCAAATACTTTTCCGATCCAGTCTAAATTAATTCCTTAAGATATCCTACTCCGCCAGCATCAAGTGTTGAAGACCAGTGGCAACATTGTCACATAGCCATCGGAGATGCCGCCTCTGATGTTCTGGGTCTTACTCGGCTAACAACTAGGCCCCTGGTTTGACGACAAGTTCGCATATCCAGCTAAACAAGAGGCATACAAAGCGAAGAGGAGAAACGAACACCGGCTTCTCAATAGGAAAAGAAGGAGCATAAAAAGCGAGCGCGGGAGGAAATTGAGAGATGAGGAATGATCAAGGAAAGAGATTCGGAAGTTTTACCAAAGGTTAAAAAAAACATTCCACAGACACAAACCAAAGACTGAAGTCTGAAGAGATGAACAAGGGAACATAGTAATAGAGTCGTAGTCGGTGTTGAAGATTTGGAAAGAGCACTTCTGTAAACTGTATAACGACGATGACGTATCAAATACCTCTGTTAGGCAGTCAACTTGAACGACGTAGACCCACATAGCCTTAGCGGCCTGACTGCCGAGCTCTTCAAAGCCCCAGGCGATGAATTGGTAAGGAACGTGTACCAACTCATCAATAAAATGTGGTACGACGAAAGTATGCCCGATGAATGAAACCTCAGCACTGTTTGTCTGATCGTCAAGAAAGGAGACCGAACACAAGTTTTCTTAACATTGTTTACAAGATACTCTCTGCCGTATTCTGTGAACGCCTACAGCCGTTCGTCAATAACCTGATTGGTCCTGGAAAGGCCATCACACTACGGCAGATCTTGGAAAAAACTCATGAACTCCAAATCGATAAAACCTATTCATCGACTTTAAGGCCGCGTATGACAGCATCTATAGAGACGAGCTATGTCTCTCTATATATATGGCAAAGTCTAGTTTTTGCATCGTCCGTTTTTGCAGAATGACGATGGAGAATGCACGCTGTTCCGTCGAGATCGGTAAAGAACTCACAGAGGCCTTTCATGTCAAAAAAGGATTTAGACAAAGCGGTGCGCTGTCATGCGGTGTCTTTAACATCATTCTTGAAAGAATAGTGCAAGAGGTACAGTCTTTCAAAAGGCCATCCAATCACTCCCATCATATTGATGTAATCGGAAGAAAGCAGCGTGATGTTAGTGGTGCTTTCACTTCCAATTGCATGAATTTTGAATTTTGAACGGCTCTTCCACTATATGAGAAGCATGCTTGCCACTGGCAGTGAATTCCTCTGTAGTCATTGGTTCGTCGTCATTGATGTCAAGACCTTGCTTGATGATGTGACAAATTCGTGAAACGTGCACTTGTGGGCTGTCCAATGAGAAGCCAGATGATAGCAGAGAGGTCTCAAACAAAAAGATGACCAAGTCTTTTTGTCGTTCTTGTCATCGTCGGATTTCTGACGAAAACTTTCAATGATGGATTGATTTTTATGTTGTTCATCAGGGATCAAATGTCGCACGAACAACAAAGCACGGAACTCCAATTGACCTTCAACAGAGAAGTGCTTGACAGTAAAATGATATTCCCAGTCGCTGGTCAAGGATAGATAAATTTATAGAATTCGCCGTATTCCGCCTTCGGAAATGTCATCGGGATTTCCAGTCCAAATTGGCTTGGTTTTTTTGGCTCCTTGTCTTCGGGATACTTATTTGACAAGCTAACGTCTCTATCACGAGATTGGGATTGATTAAGAACCTTAATCATGTTCGCTGCACACGACACATATTAACTGACTGATGGTTGTTAAATGGATTTTGTGGATGCCGTTTTTGTTGGTTGGGAAGCTCAGGGTTGAATTCAAGACTGCTTTCCAACCCTCGGAATTTTCCCTTGATGAAGCCAAAAAAGTCACTAAGCCTGAGAATTTCTGTTGACCTTCTTCCTGACTGTTGGTACAATTTTCTGGATTCCGGGACAAGTTTTGGATACAACAACTGAATGACTAATGGATTCCAATAGCTTACGTAAACCTTTCAGGTATTAAATGTGTTCGAGGTTGTTTTATTTCTACATGGCATAAGTACCCTTTGTAAGAGTTACTCTAAAGCGATGAACTTGTTGCTGGATAACACGTATGTACTCCTGCTCGTTATCAGGCTCTTTCATATATGTGTATATATATAAATCCTTTAACCCCTCGGGGTGTATAGGGTGTCAACAACGAATGCGCTCCATCTTGTTCGGAGTCTGCAACGCATTTGAGTTCTCTCCAACTTATTCCTAAAGAGCTCGATTCCCCCTCGACTGTATGTATGACATGTCTATAGGTTCTTGGCCCGTTCTCTGATAAAGCTGTGCATTATGATTGGGTCAAAAAACCTCAAAATGATTCTTAGACATCTATGTACGAAGGTTTGCAGCTTGCGTGTGGTAGTGGTGTCCACCTTCCAAGTACTGCACTCATAAAGCAGTACTGATTCTACGTTGGAGCAGAAAAGTCGCAGCTTTGTTCTTAAACTGAAAACATTGCTTTTCCTTCTTCCTCACGATATTGGGCTTCCGGTTCTTTCTACTGCTGATGCGGCTGCAATCCGAGGTTTGATTGCTGTACGCTCATCAATTGGTGTTCAGGTCTCAGCCAAAAGCCATATGCGGTGACTTTACCGACATAGCTGGTCTAGTGGTCGTCCACGCAATTCTGCGTTGTGCTGCTGATTGCTTCTGCTTCTAAGGCAAGGTTGTCCCTGAACTGTTGGTGCACTTGCCGATCAATGAGACTGTATGTATTGAACCTGTTTACGAAGTCGTAAATGAGCTAACGTAAGATGGTAACCGCGTTCTTGTTCTGTTTCGAACGTCTAGAAGGCAATTTCTAAAGAGAAGACTAATCGCAATGTAATCTATCTGGTTGGCTGTTCGCTGCCTGTCAGTTGAGACCCAGCTGATCTTGTGGCAGGTGTTATGCTTAAACAGCGTACTTACAATGGCTAGGCGATCGGTATTACAGAAGTCCACAAACCACTCACCGTTGTCATTCCTCGATGGGCTATAGACAAACCGACACTTATCCTGTTTTATGGCACAGGAAACTCACCATTCGTCCTCATCCCGTTCGCTATTTCTGAAGAAATTCCCAGATGGGACCACGAGGATGAAGGGGTAGGGCTCACTAACAGAGCTACTAGGTTGTCGACTGCAGTGGCTCTTACTCACTATTTAGCGGACTAAACCCATTGGGAGATGCTGATCTTTCTATGCATTTCTTACTCATTGGCCATCCAAGCCATCGCTATCAGATTCATTTAGTGATGACATTATATCCTCATTCATTGCCGCCAACTTTATCCAGCATTCATTTAATTGACCCAACTTGAATTCGAGGTAAACTGTATTTTGACTCAAATGATGATGAAGTTGTTCTTGATAAGGTTCAGCTTACTTAAATCTTTCTGAGCTGTCTTTTTTATGGGTTACTTGAAGATTGTTTTGCTGCAGCTGGACTGAAACTTGCTATTTGTGATGCTTGAATGTCGGTATACGTACGCAATGGCATCGACGGAAGTTGCGGTTTCTTTTTAAAGTGATTCAATTTTGCCTTTAACGTAGCTGTAATGTCGAGATACCTTACATAAAATTGACTAAATTACCGTATCTCTTCCCAATGTAAAATATTTCATGGGATTGGTGATTTAGCGCGATGTCTTCTATTTCACTCATGATTGCTGATCTCAACTAACCTTGCACCTGTAATCACTTTACACTTTTTTGTTTTACACTATTCGATGATAGCGTTATTGGTGATGTACCAATACTCACTATACTAGACATTCACTTTTCACTAGTCCGGCTAACGCGGCTCGAAGGACCATGAAAATCTATAACACTTTTAGATTTTACAACACTCGTTTAATGCAGCCTCACATTAGGTAAATCAAAGTAGATGACATTTTTCCAAGTGAACCAAGAAAATCAAAACCTGCTACAAGGTGCGACTTCTGTGCCTCCAATATGCTATACCACCCATATCATCCAACCGATCAATGGCTCCGGACGTCTGAAAGTTACTGAGATAGAATGCCAATCGAAACAGCACCATCTTCGTCTAGGATGGTTACGTTATTGCGAAGTTTTTTCAAACTCGATCTACAATACTTTATGAGCCGCTATCTTGAAGGCTTTAATTAACACTTAAGCAATATGGAGAATATATTCTCGCTTCATTTACTGAAAGTTGGCTTAATGGTGCCTGGAAGACTCAGTTGAACATTAAATTACCCATTAACGCTCTCAAAAGTCTACAAATCAATTTATTGCCTTTGAAATGCCACGCAAAACAATAAAATTCCCTGTGACCGGGGAAACGAATGTCTTGCCTACCTAAAATCCAGATACCCAACAACTTCATCGTCTAATTGAATCATAACTTACCCGTTTAAGTGGCTCGCCTCATCGCTGTCATTGATTATCTCTGTAAATTCGATTTCCTCCTTCAGAAAGGACGCAGGCGAATGTTTCCTCTCTTTCCATCCACTCCACACAATCTCGACCAAATAATATTTTCACCGCAATTCACAAACAATTTTTGTGGCAAAGCAAATCGGCCGGCAAATAAATATCCTTCACCTTCAGAAACCAGAAAGGAAGCGGCTTCGTCGAACCCGAAAAAGGGCACCACTCCCATCTATGTTGAGGCTCTCCACCGAAAAAGACCATATATCAGGCTTATGTAACTGATCCGAAAGCAATTTATTTACTCCTCCATTTGTGACAATATCTTGGCATGCATTAATCTTTTTTCAGTTTTCCTCTGGTTGTGCTGTGCTTTTATGGAGCATCCTTCCCAACATGGTTATGTATAAATGCATGGAGCGAGGTCCTGCTGACACTGTTCACATTGCCCTAACTGGCCACACTGGTCATGAATGAGAATGCTTCTTCATAGTCTCGCCAAGGATGCCTACCAAAATCGAGGCGAAAAGAAATACGAGTAATAGTTAAGGAATGTTTGTGGCACTAGAGCCTGAAACCAGAAGCATGGATTTCCTTCCTTCGAAGGACTCTCGAGAAAAATGGTCATCGCATCGGTTTTGTCGTGGAGATTAGGCACGGGCACGATGGCTGAAAGTAAAATTATGTTATAACCAATGGAAAAAGTAAAGAAGCAGTACTCACGCAGGACGACAGAGGAGAATCGGAAAAGTGGAACGACGAGGATCATGACTTCAAAACAAATCAAATGAAGGAAAGTTTTCTAGTTCGATATGGTACGAGTATGCATGTATTGTGGGCGGTTGGGAGTTGGTTCTGAAGAGGGTGTTGAGATTTAAGGTCGTGATGGAAGATATTGTGAAGAGGTGGTGTTAGCCAACTACCGGTTGTATCTCTGAGGGTATCTCTCCATGCCTCCTCACTTAATGTGAATAAACTAACATACATACTTGTTATGTGGCTTGTTGAGGATACCACTAAATGTTGTAAGTCATCGGCCGAGTGAACATCGCCATTAATGGATGTTTCCGATGCCAAACACTATATTAAGCGCTGGGTTGAGTTGACTGTAGTTGAAGTAGACTATTGGCATAATGACAATTTATCGATGACTGAAAATGAATAAGATGGGTCCTTGATGCATGACTTACAACTTAGAAGGGTAAGAATTCTTGAAATGGTCATAAAACCTTATCGCATTTAGGTGTTGTGATGACTGTAGGAGGCACTTAATAATTAAGTCATGATGTCCGGATAATTTATATCATAAGAAGGAAAGAACGTTAAACTTCGCATCATCTGGTATGCAGCCTCTTAATAGTTGTAATGAGACTATTCTAAAACTGGATAAATGGAGAGACTAGGCTCTGGACTACCCAAGGCTATCACGATCAGTGGTATTAACATCAATTTACGAATTTCGCACCACTGTTCAATAGGTGTTTTATTCAAGAAAAATCAGAAAAAAGAACAGATTTCTGCTTCATATTCAGTTTCAATAATAATCACTTTGTTACAATTGGACAAAACCGCTCTCCAGGAAATTCAATTGCACACTGTAGTTCTTGTTCTGGTCGCGCAACTACACTGTCCCGTCGGTGCGGCGCAACTCTGTGTTATAATACTAGGCGGCTTCCACTGCTGTACTGCATTGTTTGAATGCTTTACAGCTGTTGTATGTATACATTATTTGCTCAACAGGGACTCAGCATCGAATATATCCCGCAATATATTGTACTTATAGAACAGTTGTGTATCGTCATTCTAATGCGCAACAACTAACCTTCGAAGTGTTTACATTTTTGTACTAAAAATATGGGTGGTCACGTCACAAAATTACGCGCGAAAAAAGATTATCTGGAGAGTCGCGAAAAGATAGATCAAGAAAAAGAAAGCAACAATTCAGACCGAAAACAGCAGAAACCGACGAAAGTAGTAATGCTGTTGAGTATAGAATTCTAAATTTTATCAAGGTGTTTGCGGCATTATCGCTGTTAGTGAAATGTAAAGAGTGTAATTGAATTTGCACGCGTGGACTTGGGTTTAAAATAGTCCTAACTTGGGACAGTAGTGAGCAACGCTCTATTACTTCGTGCTGTTATATCCGACATTCGTATGAAATATTGTAAATAGACGCTTCATTTTCACTAAGCGAATGCTGAGATTAGGCTTAGCGGGCTATTCAAAATTTTGTGGACTTATGGATATGCCACAATATCTGTCGAATTATACGTACTCAATTATCCTGCAGCACGCATCTGAAAGTGTCAAATTTATTTTCGATAAATTCATGAAGTGTCATGCTGTCAAACAAGAAAAAAAATTATCGGAATCACCGAATAAAAATGATTTCGCAGTGAAAGGCGATGGATCATGGAAGACACGCGGTTTTACATCTCTGTATGGAGTTGCTTCTTTGATTGCCTATTACAGCTGGAACATAGTCAATGTCGTAGTAAAAAGCGCATACGGCAAAAGCTCTAGAGTTTGGAAACGAAAACTAGATACAGCAGAATACGAAAAATGGAAGATCAGTCATGAGCCGAACTATCTTGTTAACCACTCAGGATCAGTCGGCGAAATGGAAGTGGATGCAATGAAGGAAATGTTTGAACAAGCAGAAAAATTATTTGGAATCAGACATTTAAACTATCTATATTGGCGATGGGAATTCGAATACCTACAGTGCTCTAGTAAAATTGTTCAAGTGTCTGTCAAAAAAAAGAATGCATTGGGCATGTCCAAAAGCGAATGGACACTCGCTTACCTTATTGCAAAAAAAAAAATAAAGGTCTCGGGTTAAAGGGCAAATTAACAACCGAAGTCGTAGGTTCAGCTATTCGCAGAAACACATAGTTTGCTTCTGGAACGAGAGATGCAATTTGGGCTACGTATTTTCACTATAGCTCGACGAATGAAAAACCTCAACATGAAAAATGCCCGGCCGGCAGTGACACGTGGTGTGAATAACAGAAAGCTTATGCTACGCTGGCCACAGGTAAGAAGGCTGAAATAGCTTCATTCCAGCACAGTTATAAAGCTCTTCCTCAAGAAGTTTTGAAGGCTAGTAAGCCTATCTACGAAGGTCTATGCAAGCAAGAGCTCCTGGAAAGATATGTTGGCGGATTTAATAACATAACACAACATAAAATAACACCGAAACATCTTTTAGGTGCAACAATCATTGTCCAAATTGCAGCCCATGCATCTGCCTGCATGTTCAATAAAGGAAACATAGCCCTGCTCAAGATATTCGAGGCATTGGGAGTGCCCTGCGGTCAAAATGCGCACGCCTACATTTCCAGTGTGGACGAGTCTCGCATTCGACTGCTGAACTACGCGCGGAGGGCTACAAGAGAGGGTATTGAATGCTTCGAAGACAGCAGCAAATCGACGCTCTCGCTCTCGGCTACAGAAGACGCAGAAGGACTACATTGCCCTGGAATCGATTACTCGGTATGAGTGTACGAAAAAGATTTAGTGTACAAAAATTAATGTTACACAAGAAAAATCTACAATCATAACTTTAAACATGATTTTCTCAGAATCGTGCTTTAAAAAAAAACACTTTGCGGTGGACACGATTTTTCAAAATCTAGACGTCGATCGTCACCAATTTTTTTTCTGCTTGTTTGTTATGATAACAGGTTGTTCTTAAATGAAGGATTTTAATTTTTTGTGGTAGACCGTTTTTTTAGACCGAAAAAACCAAAAATTGAGATCTTCGAAAATGTAACTTCGACAAATCCGTTCAAGCACAAGCCAATAGAATACACTAACCAAATCTTTTTGAAATTTTGATTTTGGATGAGCTGTTCCCAAGTTATCATGTCCAACGCCAATGATGCTAAAAAAAATGGCTCTTCCGGAGAATAGCTGACGCTCCGCCATTTTTAAATATTTTTTTAATGAAACAATTTGTACAAGTACAAATATGTACTAATCGATATTGTTAATCAATTTCAAATAAATATTTATTTTGCTGCCGAAAAATTCGAGAAATGCTCGTCCTTTCGCTCGCCACAAGTAGCTATAACCCCATAAGGATTATGTTTCATTTATTTGTGTGGTAGATTTTTCAAAGGCATTTGGTAGGGTAAATCATTTCATTTTGCGTTGGAAGCTCTAAGATTATTTCGGATTTAGTGATAGGGCAGTGAAGTTGATAAGTAGTTTTTTCTTTTTCCAAAAGATCTCAGAGGGTTATTTATTGTGAATGTTGTTTATCCTTCAAAGAACTCCAGCAAGTTGTATCACAGGGCTCAATTCTGAGACCGCTGCTATTCTGCATGTTTATTAACGACCTTCCATCCGTATGCAGACATGCTTCTGTTCACTTTTATTTATTCATTTAATCAAATAATTTGCAAAATAAATTTACAAAAATATTTATAAAGGGCATCTGGGCATCAAGGCCATAAAGGACGCCGTATTTTAGAGAAAGAAAAACTTATAAGAGTTATATATAATTATAAATAAGACTTATTATAGATAATTGATGAGTTTAGTGGAAATAATACATTTGATTTAAGAAGAGGTATTTAAAGAGTAAGAAAAGTTAAAATCATATTTCCTTAAATTTATTATGTATTGATGTAGCATCTTTTATTCGATTAATTGATCTAATGTCTGCTGGATTCAATATACTTGCTAGTTGGCTTGTTGGGGCTGTTCTATCGCTGCGTACGTCAATTTGGGTTGATAAAGGACATTCCACAAAGATGTGTCTTACTGTTAAAGTAGTGTGGCAATGTTCACATATATCCGGGGGCTCGTTATTGTATAGGTGTCGAGTAGTAAAAATTATTTTTCCCAGTCTGATCCTCAGTAATTTTATACAATCTTCTCTTGTAAACAAGTCATTGTACGGAATCCGGGAGTATTGGGGATTATGGGCCTGTAGGAAGGTTTGACAATTTTTCCACATATCAGTAAGCTCGAGTGCCTGATTGGTGAGAAAAATTCTCCGTGTCAGCTGATAGAATTTCGGTGTTTCAATGATTAAGGGGTAATTGTTAGCCTCTTTCGCCGCAAGGTCTGCTGCTTCGTTCCCTTTGATACCAGTATGTCCCGGTACCCAAGCTAGCATGATACTCTCATTGATCTTACTTCTGATGAGTTCAAGTGTAGGGCATTTATTTGTTTCTTCCTTTAGACCTATTAGGATTCCCAGATTATCTGTTAGAATAAGGCTGCGCCCATTGTAATTTTGAGCAAGAGATATAGCCTTGTTAATCGCTATTAACTCTGCGATGTAACTGCCTGACTCCTGCGGCAAAAGTCCTTGCCAGATCGTTGATGGATTTGCATTTTGGTCCAGTCTAATCACTGCATATGATGAGCAGCTATCTTTATGGGATCCATCAGTGTAAAGTAAATAATCGGCTTTGCTTTCATTTATCATCTCCCTGTGTAACATTTGAAACATTGCATTCGAGGTATTCTCCTTTTTAAATTTGGCCAGACTTGTGTTAATCTGCAAGGAGTTCCGTTTCCAGGGAGGAGGACTGTATGCTGTTGAGACTTGACCCGACGTAAAGGTTCTCTGCGAGGAAACTAGAGCTACCATTCTATTTAGTGCAGATATAGAGTTCTTTCTTTTGTTTTGTGAAGAAATAGATTCAATGGCAGTGTTGTGGAGGGGATGTGTTGAGACTGTTAAAGCCTTGCTGATCAGATTCACGGCTCTTCTTTTCCCAAAGTTCTGAAACGATTGATATCCAGTTTCTAGTCGTAAGGCTTCAATTCTTGTGCATTTTAGTGCCCCTGAAGCTGTTCGAAAGCAGTTGTTAATAGCGGCATCAATAATGTTGCTGTTTTTAACTGTGGTCCACATATAGCTTGTAACACCATGTTGCAAGGTGCCTTCGACTAAAGTTTTTGCTATTCTCAGGGCTGTTTCAAGATGTGGCCCTTTTTTCTTGGAACAAATTACTTTAAGTGCGTTATTCCGTTGTTTTAATTGATTAACCACTGTTTTGACCTGAATATTCCATTTCATATTTCCACTGAAGGTGATGCCTACAATTTTCAGTTCTTTTGAAATCGTGACTGTTGTATCTCGGAGGTTCAAAGGGATAGGATTACAATTTCTTTTCCTGCAAAGATGGAGTAATTCTACTTTGGAGGGAGGAATAATAGCACCTGTCTCTTGGCACCATGAATAGATAACTCTATCTGCCGCTTCCGAAATAGATTTAACCTTTATTGGTTCCCCAGAGGCTACTACGTATACATTATCGGCAAATACTCCAACGAAGTCCAGATTAAGTGATGGTTGCGTTATTTTAACTATGAGTGATTCTATGTATGTGTTATAGATCACCACAGAGAGAGGAGATCCTTGTGGTGCTCCGTTATCAAGTTTGAACAATGACGAGTTATAACCTGCAATATTAACCCGAAATGTTCTTCCAGTCATGAAGGATTTTATGAGTTTTAGGATTTGATGGGGAACTCCCCAATCAGCCATTTGTTTGAGAACTGGAATCATTGTCACGCGGTCAAAGGCTTTTTCTAAATCGGATGACATGACTATACTATGCTTTGTTTTTGACAAATTTTCTGTCAGTCTATTTTCAAGCAGATGTAAAAGTGTGTGAACGCCTCTGTTCTGTCTAAAGGCGTGTTGCCTCGAGCTGCATTTTTTTCTGCCAACCAGCTTATTCGTCTAGCAATAATTTTTACAAAAATTTTTGAGAGAATTGGGAGCAGTGCGATTGGGCGATAGTCCTCGAGATTGTGGCAGTTTCGAGGTTTTTTAGGTATCGGTTTGAGCTGTGCCCTCTTCCAGTCATGTGGGAAAACGCCAGATAACAAGATGGTATTATACAAGCAAACGATTCTATCTTTGAGAGTATCTGAACATTGTTTAACCATGCGGTATGTTATTTTATCTTCACCTGGGGTTGTGCCTTTTGCCATTTTCAGAGTCATGTCCAGTTCCACTCGTGTGATGTCTTCAATTAGAAGTTTACTTTGATTTTGGTGTGCTGGAAGGTGACTTGGTTTAAGGTAACTTAGATTAAAAATTAATTTTTTCTTAATAATAGATTCAGGGTAGGTGGTGTCTTCGCTATATTCTTTCCACTTGCAGCCAAATGCACAACTTAAAACTTCGGGATCGTTCACTTTTATGTACATAGATGATGTCCTTCTACATCTAGCTAAACTCCACAATAGGCTTATTGGACTTGCTGTTCGAATGAACGAAGAGCGAAAACTCATGTAAAGCTGGACAGAGCCTAACGGATTATTATTAAATCCAACTAAGTCGTGCCTTATATTTGTTACTAGTCTTGGCGACATAATAAATTGTAATTTAACTGGATACAACCATATCTACGGATGGCTTTGCAAATTGTAGCTGAGTTATTCATTTACATACTCCACTGCAAACAGGACGAAAATTGTAGTGCCTTAATAACGTAGGCCGGTATTATCTATTACATCATAATATGTTGCAAATTGCAAATAACCTTCAATGATGCGGTGTATTATATTTACATTCGGAGTCATGAGCATATTTCTCTATATACAGGGTGCGCCATCTGGAACTTCGGTATAGAAATGTTTAATAACTTTGACTGACAATTCTCAACCGATCTATTTCAAATATGAATAACTTTACACAGAAAGAACGCGCCGAAATAGTAACGCTATACAATCCATTGAAAATAATCAGTCAGTTGCACACTGAGTTAGTGTGCATATTGTGGAAACATTTCGTGGTCGTTCTGAGCCTTCCGGCAACACAGTTCTGGGTTTGGCCTCAAATTTTATTGAGCACGGGTCTGTAGCGAATCGCCAAGAACACGTTAGACACCGTCCATATCGCTTCAATGGACCTGTTGAAGCTGTTAGAGAGTGTATTGCCAAAAATCCAAATGTCTCACATCGCCGTCGATCTCAACAGTTAAACATCAGTGGGACTGCTTTATGGAAAATTTTGAAGAAATACCGTCACCTGTTTCCACAAAGTGCGGTGCAGTTGCCTTCAAGAATTCCAGATTTGACTCCTCCTTCTTCATATGGGGCTATTTAAAAAGCAAAATTTATTACATTAAGCCGAAGACTCTAGATAAACTCAAAAATAACATTCGATCCGTAATAGCGGCGACATCACAAGAGACGTTGGCCAATATTATGCAAAATGCCAGTAAAAGAGCCGAACTTTGTGTCATCAATGGAGGCGGCCACTTAATCGATATTGAGTTAAAAAATAGCTCACATAAATTGTGAAGGACAAAACTAAATAAGAACTCGCTACATTACAAAATCTATTGTTTTTTTTCGCCAGGAACCTATTTGCTCATATAATGTATAGGAATTGTATATTTATACGTAAAATTATTTATGATCATTGTCCGTCTAATCTGTATGCTAAAGACTGTAAATATTGCGTAAGATAAGATAAGATAAGCATTGTGATGGCTTTAATCACTGGCCAGTTGCTGAGACACTAAAAACACCACACTGTAATATCGACTACCTAATTGCGCAAGCCGGTCATATCTGTGCCTTACAATAGACTCAAACTGTTTCAAATTGTTTCACCCAAAAATAATTAATTCATAAACTGAAAACAAATATAAAATAAAGTTAATTATTTATGGAGTTTTAATTATAAACTATTTCTTATTTTTACGATTATGTGCCAATATTGAAGTAAGTATGCTCCTGAAGCTCACAAATGTGAGTGTCCTTTTTCAGGGACAATGAACAACCTTTTTGAACATTTTTTTTTCCAATTCTCTTCTATATATTATAGAGAGAAAAAGTTGTAGTCTACAACAGATATTGTTTTTGTATAGCTGAAGAGGGAAAGGGATATGCCAACCTCCCGTTTATTATTACCTTTTTTCGATTAACTTATTTCTCCCCATTAACCTTTCCGCTTAGTGCCTAAATCTCTGAACTTTTCTAAACCTAGATTAAGTTACTATACTATATTTTTTTTTTTTTTTATAATTTACGCGCGCCTAAGGGGTTAGGTACCCTTTTACTGTTGCCAAGGCGCGGGCGGAAAGGTAGAAAGGAGGAGAAAGGAAAATTGTTTTGTAGTGGTTTGAAACTCAGGTGTGTTTGGTTTCGGTATTTGCTCTCCAGGGGGGGTGGGAGTCCGAATAGGACGGAGAGTTTTTTCTTCACTCAGAGTGGAAGGTTATAATTCGCAGTAATTATTTGTGCTTGAAACTCTACAAAAGCCAAATCTACGTGTCAGTGTTATGCCTTCACACGCAGAATTTTTCTGTCTGAGTTTCAATTACACAACTTGAAAGACTTGTTCATGGGCAGGATTCGAACCTAGACCCCTCCGAGTGAGAAGCGATTGCTAGTACCACTACACCACGGCCACCCCCACGGCCACTATATGTATGTGTGTTAGTTTTAAATTGTTAATGTATGAAAAAGTTTGGAATTTTATTGTACAATCCATTTTCTAATAAATTAAATGGAACAAAATGAAATAATTTAGAACGGTGGAAACTTCTGAGCAGCGATTTACCACAAATACTGCTACCAACTTGAAATCTATAACTCAGATTTCCACACCCGCCAGGTACGAAAACTGGAAATTAATTGCAAGGTTCGTCAAGAGGAACAACATGCACTGTGAGAGTGCAAGATATTTTAAGAGATTTAGGCCAAACACACTCTTTTCAATATCAAGATCCGTGAATACTGTTTGAACTACGGTCATTTCAGGAATTCAAATCACAATACTATTGTAGTTACACATCGTTCAACCTTATCCCAATTTCAACAGCGGGCCCAAATTAATTTGTCAAATGCCTCAAGCAATTACTACGTTCACAATCTATCGATCCGACGACCACAAAATTAAATAATGAACCTTCAACTAGTCATAACTGTCGCGTCCATCTCAATACGCCAATTCTCAAGTCTTACTATCGAAGCGATAATTGAAGCAACAACCGGGGGGAATTTCATAACCCTTGTATCGTGGTTAATAGTCAATGCATCAATGTCTAGACTGCGAACGGAAAGCATCGACCAACTGTATACTGAAGGACGCCAGAAATCCCGAAACTGAGATCGGTATGCCAACGAACGAGAAAAACTTATCAGCGTTCCCGGATCGGGATGACGACAACCAACAGATGCCATGCACAATCAATGCATATCGAAAAGCAAAAACTCAACTAAAAGAAATGATTAAGTTTAGCAAGCGATTTGCTTTAGATATCTTTGCGAACGACTTAACCACGATGATCCCATACATCGTCTTATCATGTTGCGAAAAATAATTGCGACCTTATTTGCTTGCCAACAAATTGGGGTACTCTTTGGCCGAATTCATCACGAGTGAGCTCCCTTACCTATGATCATAAGCGAAGAATTGCTCAAAGCATGTAAACAGGTGCGCGACGAAAACCACCGGGGCTGGATGGTGCCTTAAAGATCGTTTTTAATGCACGACCGGACTTATTTGCCGATACTCAGACAGTGGTCGCCCTCGAATACCGACATAATGGATAGTATCTCACATTGTTCAATCATATTTCACCAGTGCTCCATAGAAATCGCCAGTAGCATTGATATGGTCGGAAGAATTCTTGAGCGGATTATTTGCAATAGACTCTTTCCAGAAATTGAAATAGCAGAACGTCTATCGGAACACCAATACGGTTCTTGTAAGTCGCTGTCAACTTACCGGTCATAACCATGGACCGTGTTTAAGTCAGCGAACTGGGAACAGATTATGAGTTGAGTAGTCTCCGTTAAATTATAGCGAGGTATTTCTCGAATAGCATCTTCCTCTACCACTCTGATGATGGAGTTAAATAGTACGAAGTTATGGTGGTGTGCCACAAGACTCGATGGAATCTTACGCCTACAGATTTCATACGAATCGTCGATTATCGGATTTGCTGACTACACGCAAAATCACTAGAAGAAGTCCAGCTCTACAGCAGCGAAAGAATTGGAACTTTTCGTCGCTGGTTAACAAACAAGGGGTCGCAACTCGCCGATCATAAATAGGAACATTCGCGAAATGATAACATGGAATTCTTTCTCAACAGTTTCTCAAGTACCTGGGAGATGTGAATGACAGTCGTCTAAGTTTTAAACATCATCTAGAGCAGATATGTGAAAAAATATCGAAAATTGTAAGTACATTTGCATACACGGCTGATGATTAATCTCGGAGACCCAAAACAGAATAAAAGACTTCTGGAGACTGGAGACAGAATAAAAGACTTCTGGAGACTTCCTGGAGCTGCAAGTTCTATACTCACGTACGCAGCGGAAGTATGGTCAAATGTCGTAAAGATGGAGTCTCACATGAGGGGAATCAAATCTGTCAACCGGCTTAGCGCATGATGCTACACTATTTGCTGCCGAAATAGTAAGACTCAAAAGCGAGCGAGTCCAAAATGTCCGAGTAACCAACAAATATAGAAAATACCAAATAACCCGTAGTATCGCAATCTAACAACTGCAATGAGGCATATATACATCCTCTCTGTCTTATACCAAAGATCGACGTATGAATTGATCGGAATCACGGCAACAAACTTCTATTAGACTCAGTTTTTGATGGGACGTGGCTACAATATTTCAGGGAATATCTGTTTAACGCAAACACGAAAACATGGCAAACTTGTGAAACAATCTCAGAAAATGCGGAACACGAAATTCTTTCACTGACTACAGTACGTAACCGAGAGGACAGCCTTACGGGAAAAATTTGGACAGTGGCCCCCTCTCGATAATGTCGCACATATTTGTTTCAAAACGAGGAAACCTGGACCCTTACTAGTAATATAGCAACGCATATACTTAGCGACCTTAGACGGTTAAAGCGTCAACATGACGGTGAACTAGTCGAATCGTACGCAATAAGCTTAGTGTTCAAGGTGACCCCAGCGAATTAATGCAATCGAGCGTCGGCCCATTGATGCTTAATGTAAGGTTTCCACGTTCCAACACAAAAAGCCTTTATATCAAGAGTTTTGGTTAAAGTGAGACAGCTAATTGAGACTTTTTTACGCTAAGAGCCTGAATGCGAACTAAATAAGAATTGGCTGAAACAAGGGAAACAACTAACTGCTCGAACACCATCTCAAGAAAATAAGTCTTATACAATCCGAAACATGCCGATCCTGCCTTGAAGACAACATGTTCAATGTGAACTGCTTGCCCCTACCCAGCTCTTCAGCTCTTCACATTCTTCATCCAAGAATTCGATTTTAGCTAGTAGGTCTCACCGTCAAGTGAACGGCTCAAAAACTCCTACGAAGTCGAAGTGTTGAAGGATGTCTCAGGTTAAAGATAAAGATCCATCGACTGTTGAAACAGTATTAAAAAAAAAAACCAGTTGATCATGTTGGGAGTATTTTTATTGGCATGTCCTTGGCCCAAGTTAAAGACACCCAGGAGACTAAAAACCTAGAATTTAATTTTCACATATCACACGATATGAATAGCAGGGTGGGTTGTACTCAGCCAGGAATTCATAACACGTAAAGGCAGTCATTTAGATGTATCTCAACAGGTATACGGACAGCCAGAAACAGCCGGTTTCAGAAATGGTTTTAATTATCTGAATAACTCCAAGGTGCACAAAATCGATAAAAACAAAGCACCCACAGTTGAACACTTCACAGCCACTTCTGAGATTTTCAATGAAAACCACATATTGCAGATTCAGTTTCCCAGAGGTGAACTAAATCCCTCTCATTTGCAACGCTTTTCAAAGCGAATCCATGCTGGTAGGTATCCGTACATCGGTCAAACTAAGTGAATTCCATGATCAATGTATCAATTTTCAATCAATCAAATTCCTGGCACTAAGTCTTTGTGGAAGATATAGAAACGCCATTATCCATCGGACGCAGGTTCCCATTAAAAAGCCAATTTCCTTGTACGCCGCCGCTTAAAATTGCATAACTGACCATCATAGAAGTACGCAACCAAAGGGCTTCTTCTTCGTCCGTTCTCGTCCTTCACAATCAGATAAAAGAATGATGAATGGCAATTAAACTGTTAGCTGACGTGCTTTTGTTGAATTTAGAATAGTTCAACCCCATTTCTGAGGTACATAACAGTGGCTATCTCGTTCAGGTGTTCTAGGATTTGCTCGACTCGTTGTGCAAGGTGTGACCTAGCACTTGGAAATTGCAGTAGTCGCACCTAACAGCAGTCGTAGCAGCAGACTGGGCTATAATTTGTCATAACCATTGCTTAAACAATTTTTCAGAGGAAATGTGGCCAAGGTACTCGTATGCCATTTGCAGGTTGTAGTCCAATCGTTGAGGTGAAGTTTTATTTTTATTTTTTATTTTTTAATGATACCTGTCCGTGGGATTTTGGATGTTGGTGTTGCATTCTGGCGCTCTAACTGCCAGTGCCGTGTTGTGTATGGTAGTCAGTCAGGCAATTAGGAATTGGGTTTTGCCCGGTAGTGGTGATTCAAATAATCGATCACATCCGAGTAATTGACGGTGTTTAAAGTCAAGTCCAGTTTATTTGCTACACATGAATAGTTGTATCTTGTTCGGGAGCACTACTACATGTTTGCCTTTGGCGAAGAGCCTTGAACTCTTCATAGAGCTCTGTATAATGTTGACTGTGTTAAAGTGGGAGATTTAGAAAATCTATTTGATTTAAAGGTTTTACGATTACCATTGTGTGTTTCAATTAAATGTTTTTTTGTAGAAGGAAAGCATGAGTCTAATCTTTCTGTTTACATGCGAAGTTTGACGTGTCGAGAGTACTAAGTAACTTGGACTGAATTCATTTAAAATTACCTATCCAACGGAAAGTTGGAATAATGTTACTCTAAACATAAACAATAGGAAAGGATTGGAAAGTTGTTTTTAAAGTTGAAATTCGTTTCCGTCCCACAGCGTTGTGGTTGCTACTGTCCATTTGACAATGTATTCTCTCTGAACATGTCTAGAATAGTTTCTTCCGATAATAGGCAGAAATATCATTCACTTTGTGTCTGTTTTATTTATAATTCTTCCAGCGTGCTTCCTCACTGTTTCGAAACATCTGGTGAGTAACCACCTTCTTGGAAAATATGATTTTTTTTATTGAAAGATAACCCAAACACACACAGATACACACTCAATTGTTCAAGAACATTGGAAGGTAATAAGGAATATTTTTACCCTTTCAACAGAAGAATTCTCAGAACTATGTATGGAATGCAAAACACGCGGCTTTCTACAAGGCTACAAGGAATACAAGGAGTATAAAGGGCCGTGAGGTACAAGAAATAATCCATCCTTGGGGCTCTCAACCACAACAGAGGCACGAATTCAGGGGAATTGTAGATATATACTATAACAGCAAAGACGCTGATTCACGAGCTATTATGTTTTCCGATGACAGTTATTCTTACTACGGCTAAATTTGGCGGTGCAATTAATAAGCATAGCATGCAAAACACTACGTCTGAAAACGGACTAAGGCTAATTGACTCTGCGAGGGACTGAACATCACTATACCTAGCACACGGTTCTCTACCTTAATATACAAAAAAACATGGCGATCACCTAATCGTCAACCAAATTGATTAAGGTGCGACCGATGCAAGGCATTCCTATTTATCGATGTCCGAGCTTCCAGGCCAACATAGATTAAGACCACTACTTCGTCGCAGCCAAGTTACCTCTATGGATATCTGAGACACTACAACCACGAAGAAATACTATAAGGAGATTTAGCTTGTAACAACTAAGTCCAGAGGCTTTGCCGATAGCGTATCCCTCTCCCTCAACCTCTCTAGATGCACGTGTTATGCAACCAACATCAAATGCTAAAGATCAATGACATCGATGTCAAGAAATCCCAGCTAATGTGCTGGGCTTCGACCAATCAGCTCTACGAAACCAATGGTTTCCAGAGGGAAAAGAACATAAGAAGAGCGCGATCGAGGAAAAAGAGAGATACTCTTCTAGGAATAATGCTCAGTAGTTTTTCCAAAAAGCAGAAAAAACGCATCCAAACGTTTGGCACGTAGAGATGAAGAAAAATATACAGTAATAGACACACAGTCGGTCCTAAGAATATAAAAAACCTTGTTCCTTGTTTTGTAGACTGTATAACGGTGACGATAACCACCATTCAACTTACACGTAGATTGAGAAAAAAATTCCATCCTCCAAAATCCGAAAAAAACTGCAGAACCTGGACCTGACGGCTTACCGGCCGTGGTGTTCAAAGTTGCTGGAAGTGACTCCGTTGTTTGTGCACTCCATTTCTCTCTCATTTCTAAGATCTGGTCAGAAAAGTGTATTCGTGGTGAGCGAGATCTCAGGATCGTTTCGATCGGGCGATTCACAAGAAAGGAGACTCCCATATTCAGCTTTGGCTGAATATTTTAACTGTCGGTAACGACTTTACCGAGATCTTTTATGTCGATAAAGGTTTTAGAAGCACACTCACAAGGTGGCACGTGACTTCTTTAACAGCATACCTGAAATAATTGGAACTTATAATCCAAAACTGGAGGCACAATCCTTCAAAAGTCTTCTCAACTCAGCGGGCTGTCACTGGTGAACTCACAAATATTGAAACGTAAGCTGAGAAATACAATAGGTTTAGCGGTAAATGAGGGCAAAACTAATTAAATCGACATATCGAGAAAATGGACAAAACGTCGCATTCAACAGATATACATAACTTTGAGGTAGTAAGGGTAGCAAGGATAGTAGTATATTGGCTCTGCTATTTACATATAAATTCTGCAAAAAACACCTCAGCAGAAATAAAACGAAATAGCTGTTTCTTTGGGCTAACAAGGCAATCCTGGCCCTATCGTGAAAAAGTGAGAAGACTCTATATAAGACCTTGATCGACTTTATGTCGCAGAAGAATGGACTCTATCGAAAGAGGATGGCGGTATCCTCGGTCATTTCGAGAAAAAAATTCTCCGTAAGAAATCCGATTTCGATTGCTTTGACGGCTTTTGGATGAGCGTCAACTACGAAAAATACGGGATGTGCCACGACATCAATGTAGTCAGAAAACTGCACATTACTCGCATGAGTTGGATAGGGGATATAGAGCGAATGAGAGCCATGTTCCAAGAGTCCTCGAATATAACCCGGACTAACAAGGCAGTAGAGGTAAACTGAGGCGCAGAAGTAGAAGGGGATACAACCGATTTGGGGTACGCAACTGGACGCAATCAACTGAGGATAAGGCTGACCACAAGTGCTTGTTAATTGAGGGCCGGGCTCACGCCGAACTGTAGTTTTACCTAAGTAAGTACGCATAGGGTAACCAGATCAATACGATAGGAAAACAAATAGCGCATCATTCAAATGGACGCTTCGCTGGCAGTGCTTCAAAAGGTCGGTCCAATTTTTGATGACTCGGTCCAATATGTGCGGCGTTATTCCAACAATAACGTGTCGAATGTTGGCTTCGAGCTCATCCAAAATGGTTGGCTTGTTAGCGTAGACTAAGGACTTGACGGAGCCCCAGAGAAAATCGAGTAGTGTCAAATCGAATAATCACGGTGGCCAATTGATGTACGCTCGCCGTAACATAACCCAGCCGCCAAATTTCTCCTTCACAACTTCGAGCGCTGCGTTTCTTGTATGGCTTGTACCGCCATCTTGTTGGAATCACAGCCCAGATATATCGATGTTGTCGAGCTCTGACCACAGAAAGTCGGTTAATATCGCTCTATACCTGAGACCATTGACAGTTATGTTGTCCCCTTCCTCAATTCGAAAGAAATAAGGTCCGATGACGTAGCCATTAACAAAACAGTCAATCCTTGTTGATGCATTGATGCTTGGCCGAAGACATGTGGATTGTGTTTGCTCCAATAATGGCAATCTTCCTTGCTGACATAGCCGCTGCCCCAAAAATGGGTCTCGTTCGGGAAGATAATTTTTTGGCCAAAATCCGGATCTCCGGCCAACATTTCCAGCGCCCAATTAGCGAACTCACAGCGTTGTCTATGGCCGCCCTACCTCAATTCTTGCGTCAGCACATTCTTATGGCCAAATCTAACCACAAAATAAGCCGGGTTGACTCTCTAGCGATGCCCAATTCAGCTGATCAGCGCAGAATAGACATTTCTGGGTCTTCTTCGATACTGGCCGCTACGGCGGCGGCTATGTTTTCTTCATTTCGCACCAATTTTTGTCTGGTTGGTGGGTTAAGATCCAAAAGAATGTGAGCCAGAATTTCGACAATATTTTTTAATAAATTCCACACGTTTCCCAGGGTAAAACGATGCGCATGATGAAAGGGCAAACCTTACTGAATATGTTGACAGCTGGATGTTATTGGTAATTTTGACAGCAACAGAAACATAACAATTGGAGAAACTATCATTGCTATCTGGTCACCAGCTACTGATGTATGATCAGATACAGGTATGTGCTTTTCCATTTCCACAGGATTTTCAAATTTCATATTGGCATGATAGGACTTAGGACGGAATTCTTTCGTCAAAAACAGTGATTTCGTAAGCTGAAAGATTGTTCTACAGCACCATCTGTTCCTTTTTCAGACTTTATTCCAAATGCCACAGTTTCTCCTTTGGAACCCCGTCTATGCTGAGAACGAAGATGAAATGCAAAGGAGGTGGAATTCCTCATGAATGTCAATCTCTATTCCGGGACATGTCTCTATTACTTCTTTGTGGGTGATGTTTCGGTGTTTCGCTAGACTGGTTGGTGAGCAATGAGTTATCTTCCAAACTGTTGTCTACTGCTTTACAGAAACATTTGCGGCATACTTCCGAAAAAAAGACTTCAGATCTTGGAATTCTATCTGTTTTCGTTAATTGGTTAAGGGAGTCCAAATGACTGGTATGGAACAATCTTAAGCCCATTATTGTCATTGGTTCGATTGAAATTCTCTAGTTACCCCCAGTATCTCCACAGTCTGAGTAAATGCCAACAAATTCTCATATGACCGAGTACTCCGGCAAATCGTCTGCACAGATTTTACTTTGCCTGGGTATTGTATATGAATTGCAGTTCACCCAACTTTGCTTGCACAGGTGCAAGTGACTGACTCCCTGGTTGAAACCAGCTATAGCAGACATTCGTATTCACCTGCATGGGTGATAATGCACCGATAGAGGTTTCGGGGGTTTCGGAGAGCTTGGCTGTAATTCGAATACGATTGGCGATCTGAAGCAATAATGCAAATATCCTTCAGTATTCCTTAAAATTTCTCTGTAAATGTCGTCTATTGGTCCCCTATTTACTAGTCCGCTATGCAGCTGATGTTTAAAGGGCCTCCTGGATATCGACAGCTGATATTCTTAACCAAAAGTCCAACACTACGTCCCGTGTTGAGCCAGTCTCTTCGAGGTGATTCGAGCAACTTCGTGCCAAAGTTGTTATCCAAATGGTGCAACACGACCAGAAAATCGCTACAAAATTCGCATCCAAAGCATCGCCGGTTATTTATAACGCTAAGCCAATTATCGTCCCCTCTTGAAGATTATAACAATCCATTCTTTGTCTATGAGCATTCTGAGTACTTGCCTGACTTTTGGGCCATATACCGTCAGGTGAGAACAAGAATAATCACCACAAATTACTAAACTAAGTTTTTTGTATGAAATGTTTTCCCTTTTTTCAACAAAAAGTTGGTAAAATTATTTACCTAAAATCTAATTGTGATTGTGACTCAGAATATCCTGCAGTAGCTCCGCCATGGACAATTTTTAATTGTATCAACTTTCTTTTGTGTTAACAACTTTACAACCCGAAATGTGTTTCCAACTTTAGTTATCGTTTTACACTGCCCCATATCCTTTTTTTTTATTCGACTTAACTTTCACCTCAGGGCAAATTCAAAGCCAGATACACACACAATAACAGAGCAAGCAAAACGGACAGGAAAAAAATCATTGAAAAGGGAATCAGTTACTACAAAACATGGCATCCGAGCAAAGACAATGGGGTGAGTTTGGACAGAAGGATCGACCTTATTGTAAAAGAAAATAGCTTCATCCCAGTTGTCCTTTCGTTGGAGTTTTTTCTGGCTTTTTTTTTTCACTTAAAAAATCGTGGTATGGTTTTTTTTATTATTATCATTAGTTGGTCCTCTTTAGCACAATCTTCTCGTTAACCCAGATTGAATTGTATGTACAAGTTGTGCAGTAAGGAGAGATTATTCATTTAGGCAAATGGTGAAAGTTCCGGTCTGCGCTTAGCAGGTCCGAATAGAGAGAATTTGGATAAGTGGTAGAAGTATTGGACAAATTAGGTCATCTCTCGGAATAAGCCACTGTCCTTGCATTGCAATAAGTTTTGCGTTACTTTCGTTTATTTTCTTTGATCCCTTCTTTCGTATGCATTTGATGCATTCTTTTTCAATGTTTTTTCTCTGCTTTTTTGTTTCTCCTTTTGACCAATCAGAAAGTTTCCAAAGACGGCTTATTAATAAGAAGATATCTTTCAAAGTTACTTATTTGTCTTGCTTGCTCTTTCGGGAATTTCTAAAGAATACTAAAATGTTCTTAAGCAAAGTGCTGCTCGGAAGCATAGATAGTAATGAAGTTGGAGAAATTTAACTTTGGCAAAACTTAAGCCGACCGTTTTGACAACTTTCTTTCTTTAATGACAAACAGTGTGCCATTTGGACTATGCCAACACATCGCGGAACAGGAAAATAAAACAGAAGCAGTTTGCTGTTTTCTGTTTTCTGAATAATTGAAGCTCGTTTTTTTGCAGGTCGTAACACTCATGGGATGTTTTTTTTTTTATAACTTAAACTGCAGACCTTTAAGGTAAGTTGTGAGGGATAAAACCATGAAATCGTGATCTTTTCCGTTCCGGCCACCGTACGATTCAGGTCACCTCTCATCATTGGCTGTGTAAGCTCTTATGTGCCTCAGGAGGTACCATGCACTGACAAATGATTGATTTGATTTTCTCTATTTTGATTTTTAGAGCTCACAGCGATCTTCCCGAACTGGTTACGAAGTTTTTCAAATACCACTACTTCTACTAAAACGGGGCTACAGTCCAGGGTGGACCAGAGCCTTAGCCAACAGCTAGAGCAGCTTTTTCTTGATGACTCCAGTTGCGCACCCGTTTTGAAAAGCTCTTTTCTGCACGGTCGCTTTATACAACTGCTGCTTTGTCGTATTTGTCATCGCTCCAGGGGGATATTTGTTAGGACAGATTGTACGAATAATCCAGAGGCGGCCTTGCTGGTTGCTCTTTGACAGTGATGCCGCTCGGATATCTCGAGAGTTTAACAGTAACTCGAATGGAAAAGACCCTTGAGGTCTCTTGCGATTGTAACCGTTTGACGGTAAACTTTCTCACAATGGTACGCTGGTTTTGAGTTGTTGCGGATATCCTCATCCATATCTTGAATTAAATTTAAATCCGATGGGGGCTAAAGTCACCATTTATTTCGATTAATGCAAGCTTAAACTAACTGAAAAATTAGGACTTCAAACTAACAACAGTTAGGGGGTTAGGAAGTAGGGGAATGATGGGGGAGATCAAGTTTAAGACGAGAAGTGCTCAGGTTAAAATCAAACGGGAGATTAGTTCGCTAGAGCCATAAGGGATACAGAAGAGACGGGGACAGCGTAAATTACGTTAGTGTTGAAGGAAATAGAATTGTCAAGGAAAGCGCAGACCACAGAACCAGAGAGTAGTCGATGAACGAAGAATGTCAGCCACATCTCTGCGTTTTTCAAGGGTATTGAGGTTAAGAAGTTTGAGGCGGTCACGATAGGGAGGTAAGGTAATGGGTCATTCCAGGGTAGTCATGCAGAAAATAAAGTCGAGAGGGGGATTGATTGAACTTACGAGACAAAGTCATAGATTGGCATTTGGAGACATTAAGCTCAAAGCATTTTTTTAGACACCAAGTGGAAAACCTTTCGAGGTCTTCTTGAAGGAGAATAGAGTCTTGGGGTGAAGAAATAGTTTTGGAGAACTTAGTGTCATCGGCGTAAATAGATGCGGAGCAGTGTTTGATAATCCTCTTAAGATCGTTTATAGTTAAAATTAAAAAAAGGGGACCTAGATGGCTGCCTTGTGGGACACCAGAAGTAGCTAAAAACGGGGTTGAGAAGGCTGACCTAAAGCGAGCGCTATAGTAACGGTTCTGAAGATAAGAAGATATCCATTTTAATAATATGGGGTCAAAACCGAGGGAAGACAATTTGAAAATGGTCAGTTGTTGTGATATTTCGTCGAAGGCCTTCGCGAAATCTGTAGCAATAAGATCAATTTCGTTGCCGTTCTCAAGTGCTGAAAGCCTACGAATTCAACTAAGTTTGTAGTAGTTGATCTACCTTTTAGAAATCCATGTTGACTGTGTGATATAAGTGACTTGCACTGAAAGCTTAGAACCTGATATAAAAAAACTTTCGAACATTTTAGGTATGTGAGAAAGCAATGGGACGGTAGTTGGTTACTTCCAAACTTGGGGGAATTCCCCTTGTGTGAGGGACAGATGAAATAGGGAGGAAAGTGGGTGCGAAAGATTGGAGGCATATTTTTGAAAAATATTGCTGGGAGCCCATCTGGCCCGGGTAAAAATTCATCATTGAGATGTAACTTTTCTTCGATAAGGGTGGGATCAAAAGGTTGAGAGAGAGAGGAGCCAATAAAGAAATTGGGAAGGTGCTTGAAAAATATGGGGTCGGGTACGAAGAGGTTGTCTGCAAATGACTGTTTAAATAAGTTTGCAAAATAGTTGGAAATAATATGTGGGTCGGTCGATGATATATTACCGAACGAGAGAGAGGGGGGATAACCGTCTGATTTTCTTTTGTAGTTGACGAATTGATAAAATGTCTTAGGATCGTTGATAAGGTTGGTCTGCACTGTGTCGAGAAAGCGCTGATAGAATCAGTTATAGAGCTGAGTGAATTGCAGGTAGGTTCCAAGATAGTTAGAGTAATCCTAATAAGAATTGGTGTGAAGAAAAACTGCAGATTATTTGTTTCTCTTATTACGTAAGGAGCGAAGACTTCTGTTGTACCATGTATTGTGTTTATGTAAAAGAACCCCGTGATCAATCATGCTCGTATCACACGCTTGGTTATATCAATAAAATGACCAGCACAGGATCTTTTGTCATCCAATCCTTTCTGTATGGAGAAGCAGAAGTCCAAAAGGGCATCTCCAGTAGATAAATCTGTTCTAAGACCAAATTTCGAAATTGAAGACAATAGCGAGGTCGGTCTGTAGTTGCTTTTATCTTTTTTATTACCTTTTTTAAAAAGTGAAATCACACTGGAGCATTCAACTTTTTCGGGGAAAATACCGGTCAGAAAACTCAAATTAAAAAGATGTTGTAAAATTTCAAAGATGTAAAGGGCGATGTTTTCCAGCAAAAGATTAGAATTGCCCACATGAATTTAAATGATTTGAGGGGTCATAGCCACTTCTGGCGAGCGAAAGGACGAGATTTTCTCGATTTTTTTTCGAAAGCATAATAATTATTTATTTGAAATTGATTAACAATATCGATTAGTACATATTTGTTCTTGTACAAATTGTTTTATAAAAAAATATTTAAAAATGGCGGGGCGGCAGCTGTTCTCCGGAAGCGCCTTTTTTTGATCATCAGCGGCGTTGGACATTATAACTTGGGAACAGATCGTCCAAAATCAAAATTTCAAAAAGATTTGGTTAGTGTATTCTATTGGCTTGTGCTTGAATGGAGGATTTCTCGAAGTTTTGATTTTTGGAGAAATGGCGACAGTTTTTACAAAAAGTTACATTTTCGAAGATCTCAATTTTCGTTTTTTTTTCGGTCTAAAAAAAAGTTTCCACAAAAAATTAAAATCCTTCATTTAAGCACAACCCGTTATCTTAACAAACAAGCAGAAAAAAAATTGATGACGATCGACGTCTAGATTTTGAGAAATCGTGTCCATCGCAAAGGTGTTTTTTGAAAAGCACGATTCTGACAAAATCGTGTTTAAAATTATGATTGTAGATTGTTCATGTGTAACATTAACTTTTGTACGCTAAAACTTTTTCGTACACTCACACCGAGTCATCGATTCCTTCTGCGTCTTCTGTAGCCGAGAGCGAGAGCTCTCCCTCTCTGGAGCATCAAATCGGCCCGATGATGTGACAGGAATTAGTTGTTCTTCTTAGGGCGTCCTCTTCTTCGAAGTCTTCGGATTGGGACGGCGCTTGTAGTATTCAAGTTGCTACGGGAACATTTGGTAATAGCCGATGCGTGATAGGTTCCGACTATTAGACATGGCTCATCTTTGTTTGCGATCTGATATGTGGATGAGCCGATTTTACTAATGATTATATATGGCCCGTCTCTTCGCGGCACGAACTTTGATGTTACATTTTTGGAAGACTGACTTACCACATGCGTTGTTACCAATACCTTGTCACCTACTTTTAGCTCTGGCGTGGGACGTCGCTTTTTATCGACATAGTTTTTGTTTCGATCTTGCGTCTTTTCTGTTGATTCGCGAGCGTCATGCAGTGTTTTCGACAGTGACTTTAGTTTTGCTGTTATTTGAGATATCAAATTATCAGACCCGGCAATTTTTCGTATATCGTTGCTTACATCGTTTAATATACGAAACTCACGTCCGAAAGTTAAATATGCTGGAGTATAGCCTGTGTTCTGACATTTGGATGTATTCATTGTAAATCTTATAGACGATAGATGATCTACCCAAGTAGAATGATTGTTGCCAACTAAAATCGCGAGTTAAGTCTTCATATCTTTATTTTTTCTTTCGACGGCATTCGCTTCAGGGTAATAGACTGGAGTGAGAGTTTGCTGTACTCCAAGACAATGTAGTAATTGCTGCATTAACACTGAGATAAATTGGACTCCATTGTCGGTTATCATTCGCTTGGGTGTTCCGTATCTCAAAAAAATTTCATTCAGAAGTATCGTTGCGCAGTTTTCTGAAGTGGCTTCTTTTAGCGGGAACACTTCGGTCCACCTACTTGCAACGTCTTCGACAATTAAAATCCAGTAGTATCCCTCCTGGGTTTTTGGTAGGGGTCCAAATAGGTCCACGGCTATAACTTCAAGCCCTTTGTTACTTGAAATCGTCTGGAACAACCCAGTTGGTTTCATATTTGATGGCTTGTACCTTTGACAGGCTAGGCAGTTACCAATATGTTTTATTATGTCGATCCTCATTTTTGGCCAATAATACCTGGATGTTATACGTGCTATAGTGCGTTCTACTCCATAGTGTCCCGCTGAGGTATCGTCGTGATATGTTCGCAGGATATCTTCGCGTTCTTGAGTTGGTACTACTAACTGCGCGTTTTCTGCGTCTGATTCAGGAGAAAATCTGTACAGAACACCTTCGTTCATAATATAACCCCGAGAAGTCCATCGTGAAAAGTTTTCGTTACACGTTTCGAAGGATGCGACAATTTTCTTTATCTCCAAATCTTGCAATTGAGATTGGCGAATTTCTTTTGGCTTTCGAGCCGGAATGTCAATATGTACATTGCATATTGTACACATCTCAGAACTATGTTCTGGGTTCGCGCATGGTGGTCTAGAAAGCATATTTGCGACTGTGTTCGTTTTTCCAGGAATATAGCGGATATCGATATTATATAGTTGTAACTGTAATGCCCATCTGCCATTTCAAGGGCTGGTGATCAGCCAGTAAGATGATAGTCGACCCCTCTATGTATCCTCGAAACTTATTGATAGCCCAGACGATGGCTAAGGCTTCTCTCTCTGTAGTGGAGTAGTTTTTTTCAGCACTGTTTAATAGCCGTGAAGCAGATTCTGTTGGGTGTTCATCTGAGTCCTCCCCCTGGACTAATACAACTCCAATAGCGTAACCACTGGCATCCGTTTTTAAGAAGAACGGTTTGTCCTCACAAACCTGTTGGAGAACTGGTGCTGTTAAGGATGTTTTTAATTTGTCAAAAGCGAGTTGTTCTTCTTATCCCCACTTCCAAGGCACATTTTTCTTGTTAAGATAAGAAAGAGGTTTGAATATTCCGGCAAAATTTTCCACGAAACGGCGATACCAGGAACAAGTTTCTAAAAATGAGAGCTCTTTGATATTTCTTAGTTCTCGGCGGTTTAAGAATGCAGCTGTTTTTCTTGGGTCTACTTCTATCCCATTGCTAGCAATGAGATGTCCCAAGTACTTGAGAATGTGGCAACAGAACTTTGATTTTTGTCTGTTTACTTTGAGTTTAAATTCATTGAGGAGTGTAAACACCATAGTGAGATGTTTTATATGATCGATAAAACTGCCGGAAAAAATAATGAAATTATCGATGAAGATCAAAATCCACATGTCTTCCGAAACAAGCCTGGCTTGAAATTTGGCCATTAATCTCATGAACGCAGCTGGGGCATTTTTGAGGCCAAATGGCATGCGTCTAAAAGAGTAGACCCCATATGCTGTTTTCTCTACGTCTTCATCGGCTACTTTTCTCTGGTAGTAACCACATTGAAGGTCAAGCGTGGTTTTGAGCTTAGTGCACAAATGCTATATGCTGGATTATGTCGTCGATTCTGGGCATGGGAAAGCGATCAGCGACTGTTACTTTGTTGAGATTGCGGTAGTCAATGCAAACGCGTATGCCACCGTCTTTTTTGGGTACTAGCACCACTGGAGCCGCCCACGGAGATTCACACTCTTCAATAACACCACTTTCTAGTATTTTGTTGATTTCTGCCTTAAGTTGTTTCTTCCGTGTGAACGACAGTCTGTAGGGTGTTGAAGCAATTGGTGGGTTGCTACCCGCGTTTCAGCATATGGTGTAGGTTCTGTCGGAGACTCAAAACTGGAGCTAAACTTTGCGAGAATGCCATTTATTTCATCTGTTTGTTGATGAGTTAGTTCAGTTCCTTCATCTTCCCGAAGGTTTACATCAATCGACAAAATTTCAGTAATGAAATCATCAGTTTCCATGGGAGAACTACATTTTTGTATAGGAGGGAAGAGATCCCCTTGTGGACTTCTCCTATCTTGAGTGATTTCTGCGCGTACTGAGGTACCAAAAATTGTATTAATTGAGTGAGGAGAATAGTCATTATTTTTGAAGTTGATTTTTGAAGTCATTATTTTTCCCACGGGTGGGGACCATATTGCTCTTCACTCTTTTCTGGAGTCAATGGTAAAGTTGGGTTAAAAAAAAACAGTAGATTTTGTTGTGTGTTTAGAAATTTTGAATGTAGAAGCCTGATGGTGTCTTTTTGGTGTTTTTTGACATGGCGAGATTGGTTGAATTTTATCGAGCCAGTCCTTGTACCGTTGGACCTCATGCTCCATTCTCGTTGCTGGTGAGACAACAGAGCTGTTCGCATCAAAGAAGTCAAACATTTTCTTTGGTTGGTCCTGAAAATACCAACATCGTTGCCCCAAATTCAAAACAACGCCATTCTCTTCTAAGAAGTCTATCCCGACGGCTTTAGGAAGAGCGATAAATGATATTGGTCTTAAACGATTCCCAAAAATTATTGTGGTAGAAGCCATGAAAATCCCATCGTTTTGAATACTACTATCGGCAAGAGTAACGCTTGCATTCAGCTTGGTAAATTTGGACCCATTCCTTAGCAGAAGTTCGAAAAGGTGGCGACCAGCAACGCTTGTCCTTGCTGCCGTGTCTATGTAAGCGATGCCGTTTTCCCCATGCGAAGTTATTGGAATCGTTGGTAAATCATTGCCAAGAGTATTCTTTATTAGGTTGAATGAAACCGTTTGTGGACCTTTCGGTAAATTTTTGCAGGAAGGGCAGTTAGACCTCAGATATCCAGGAGACCTTGCACTTATAGTAAAAAATTCCCTGATTGGAAGGCGAGCTCGACTGGTTTTCTGCTTCTTTTTCAGCTTTCTGCTTTTTCCTACACTCAGATGCTGTGTGACCGGAATAATTGCAGAAATTACAACGCTGTTTACCCTCAGATTTTTCACATCGTTGTTCAAGTTTTTCAGCCATGCTATGTTCCACTGCTCTGGCTTTATCGATGAGTTGCTGAAATGTTGTAATGCTTTCTCTTGGAGCGCCATCACGGATGTTTAAGTGTAACAAGCCGTACACTAAATCAAGCATCATGGTTTCCGATGGTTTGGGCATAGGCGCGAACAATGCTCTCTTTTTCCGAATGAAATCATCCGTACTCTCTTTAACTTTCTGCTTGGACTCAAAGATTTCCTGATAAATTCTGTAGGCTGGCTTACTAGGTGTAAAAGAGACAGAACATCCATCCAATTTTTTGCTTCTGTTTTCATGCCTTGCCACCAACTCCGAGCATCACCAGCAAGCAGTAATATAAGGGAAATCCCTTGATTGCGTCGGTCTCCGATATGTGCTCAACATCTTTAAAGAAATTTATCGTTGCGATGAACTCTTCTACTTTTATTGCGTCTTTTTCTCCACAAAAACGGCTGGTGCAGTTACTAAAACTTCCGCTTCATGAGAGAAGAGAGCAATTTTTGCACTTGGTCTTCTGTGTAAGTGGCCATCGTATGAGCTCACTGTTTTTTTGCAATACGGGTACTTCTGCGTGGATTCAATTTAATAAAATAAAATGCCGTTGGGCGCCAATGTAACGCTGGTAGTCTCGTTGACGATAATGCTGCCAATGAGTTGTATAGAGGCTGAGGAACTCTACTGAGCTAGACAATTGGCATTGGTCTTATCTATCGAAATCGCTACGAGACTTGCGAGAGCTAAAGTGGGTTTCAGGCAGAGGGTAAGGTTCGCTGCGGATAAACGAGGAAGGAAAATAAAAGGCACAAAGGACACTTGGAAAAAACTCTCTCTAAGGTTAATCAGAGGCTGAGGAACTCTGCCGAACTGATCAGTGGCCAAATCAAGAGTGATCATTTATTTCATAAGCTTGTCTTTTATACATTTTCACAGAGCTTTAATATTTAGCTCCTTTGTTTAGCTTGAAGAGCTAAATTTATTAAGTGACATTGCCAGTATCAAATTTAATATATAAATACAAATGTTTTAATTTTATGATTATTGTTATATAAAATGTGTTAAAATGTGTTGTTTGTGTTATGGGGTTGCTACAACACTTGATTATTCGCCCCACTCAGCATACATATTGTACATATAACTTATTTTCACCTCACTTTTATCACACACCAAGTGAGCGTCACAACCTTGTTTAATGTTTGTCTCCAACTCGATCTTTGCGAGAAGATCAAGTTGGAGTCTCACATAATACATACGTTAGATGTAAGTTACTCTTAAGCCTTTGAAATAGGATCGGTTAATGAGAACAATAAATGTTTATAAGAAGAAAACATTACGGTTATTTGAATAAACTTTAAGGTAATCTTAATATCTAATTGGCGCAGTCGGTGGAGAAAGCAAATAAATAATTAAGTTTAGCAGGAAGTTATTGGAGGACTAAAGCCCAAGAAAAGCTAGTGTAAATCAAAAAACATAATATACAATTGAATGATCTAAATCAGTTCGTAAACAACTCCACTAAATACAATTGCTGCTTAATTTAACCGGTACTCTAACGAGAAGACAAACATCACTTAATTAAGTTTAAGCCAGCGCTAAACCACCAACCTCATTATCACCAATTCATCATCATTGAAATAGCGGAAGATCAAGAATTCTGCGGCGTCGTTTTGAACCAACTACCAAAGAATTGTTTACTTTAAGATAAATAACTAAAGTGAGTACATATGTACGAGTACACACGTATCCGAATATTTAGAGTATTTATATTATTCAAGAGAAAAAAATGTTCTTAATCCTCTTGATAAATTTAAATTACGAGTAGCATTAGATTTAGTAAGTAAGATTCCAACATTTGAAACCTTTGATGAAGACACTAATATTATACTTCTAGGTTATGTTAAAGATAGAAGCTTCAAAGACACGTTAGACTTCGGACATGGTCTGAAATTAGAGAAGTGATTAAAAATAGTTTCGGAGAAAAACTTACACTTGAGAAATTAATCGACAATATAAGAACATTTAGAGTCAAGACAACAACAGAGAATTTTTATATTTATTAAAATTTGTATTTAGTATGCTAGCATGATGGAATCAAATAATAAGATTGTTTTAGAAGCTTTTAAAAACAACTTGCCTGAATCATCTAAATCTATTGTAATAAGTAGAAATCCCTGTACTTTAGATCAAGCCTATAAAATAGTGGTAGAAATTGTTTACCATAGTCAAGATTATAGGAACCAACAAGTAAGAAATTATAGTTCCAACAATTACCCCACATTCCATAATTCTAATAGACAGGACAGAAGTTATTTTTTGGGACAAAATCGAAACCAAGCTTCAAGTGGTTTCTTGAAATTCGTCAGTCGCACCAAAATTCCAGTAATAGTAAAAGTAGTCAAACACGACAAACAAATGATAACAGAAATCGTCATGATCGTGAACCAATGGATGTTTCTTTAAATGAGCGCAGAAAGCATACTATACAGCATTTTCAGAACTATTCAAATTTTCGGCGAGGTCAACGAAACAACTTCCCTTTATAACTATTCAAACTAAAGCTAGAACCCTTAGGTTTATTTTCGTTTTTGTGGTGCTGAGTACAGCATTATGAATATAAATATTTGTAGTCCAAAATGGAAAATTAAGTCTGGAAACCGTACTCTTAAGGTACTAAATCGCTTTATAGCCTCTGAATCAAAATACAAAATTCCTTTATTTAACGAAGTTAAACAAGAAAATTACCTCGTGAACTTCTTAGAATACCAATTTCATGATTTTTATGATGGCTTAATTGGGAACAACATTCTAGTTCCTCTTAACCCGATTATTGACTATAAAAAGCGACTAATTATTACGGACAATGCAAAGATTCGTTTTTACTTTAACAAAGATGAGGAAACTTATGATAAAAACTCTGAAAATAATAATTCAAAATTTTTTTTTGAATAAAACTTTTGAAAATAAAATTAAAGATAAAGTTTACGCAGAACATTTGTCAAAATCAAACGTATCTAAATTACGGTCCCTGTTAAATACCTTTAAAACGATTTTCTATAAAAGTGGCGATCCCTTAACGTTTACCAGCAAGATAAGACATTCTATAAATACAAAAAACGAAATTCCAATATACGAGTACGAGTATAGCAAACTCTATCGATATCCGGAAATACATTCCAAAAAGGTAGATAGACAAATCCAGGAAATGTTCCAACAAGGGATCATAGTTCCCAGCAATAGTCCCTACAATTCGCCTATCTGGGTAGTTCCCAAAAAACATGATCTAAATGGTGAAAAGCAGTGGCGAGTTGTAGTGGACTATAGAAAATTAAATGATCAAACGATCTAGGATAGGTACCCAATGCCTAATATCGATGATCTTTTCAACAGGCTTGGAAAATGCAATTATTTCTCCACCATCAATCTGGTAAAAGATTTTTACCAGATCGAAATAGAACCTCGGGATAGGCCTAAAATCCTGTTTTCTACAAAGAGTGGACATTATGAGCTTGTAAGAATGCCATTCTGGCTTAAAAATGCCCCAGCAGTCTTTCAAAGGTTAATGAATGACAACCTTAAAACGTTCATAAACAAAGTTTGTGTCGTCTATTCAGATGATATACTTGTGCTTTCAACAAGTTTCGAAGAGCACCTTTGCTCATTAAAGAAAATGTTTAAAACATTGAAAGATTGTAATTTAAAAATTCAAATTAACAAATGTCGTTTCGCGCAATTTTCGACTAAATATTTAGGGCATAAAATCGTCAAAAATGGAGTTAAACCTGACGAAGATAAGTTTAGGGCAATTAATGAGGTAAAACTCCAAAATACAGTTAAGGGATAAAACAATTCCTTGGTATTACGGGTTATGCAAAAGTGGCATGTTCCATGATTAAATACCTTAAAAAAATTGGAAAAAATAAATATACCAGATGCTCAGTAAATTTTTTATTTTTTTTTTGCGTGTGAAAATCGTTGAAAGACATCGCTTGCGAGTTTTACGATAGTGTGGGACTTAAATCACCCACTAAAAACACCCAGGGAAGTCATGATGTTACCACCCTTCCAGCAATGGTACCTAGTCGTCAGACAAATCAGCATAAATGTTCTAGTATGTACTTATGAACTATTTTAAGGAACTAACTTTGGTTTGTTACCTTTTATTTTTTAATTCATCATCACTTTGTTAGTGTGATTATGTTGTCACATATATACGAGTATTTCTTTTCTTTTTACCTAGTTAACTAGTTCAAAAGGTTTTACTCTACGTAATCTTTTAACTAAATTGGTATTATTAAGTAGTTGGACCTTCCAAACCTCGTCCTCTACCATTTCAGCTTTTAGATGCCTATGTAGATCAGCGTTACGTATGTACCACGGCGCATTAATAATATTGCGTAATACTTTGTTTTGAAAGCATTGTATGCTTTGAAGGTTTTGCCTTTCTTGTGTGGAGGTGTATATGTCCAGATTGGTTTTAATATTTGCTTGTAGAGAAGCAGTTTATTTTATAATTGAGAGGCATGAATACCTCCATATGAGCCAATACATTTTATTATATCGTATATTTAGTTCATCACGTTTTTTCTTGACATGAGTTTTCCAGAGCGCATCTTTGAGTCCAATGTCAAGCATAAGTATTTAGCTGAGTTCGAATGCATAACTACTTTATTATTTTATGTACCGAGGTATGTGTTGTACGTTTTATTTGTAAATTTAACATGAACCGACTTCAGTTCATTTAATTTTATTTGCCATTTTATGGTCCAATTAGATATATGTTACTCGTATCATTTATTGTCCTTTGCAGTTTTTCTGTAACTTCCTGTACGGTTTTTCCTACTGCAAGTACAGCAGTATCGTCTACAAAAGTGGCAACAGTAGTTTCGTCATTTAGTGGTAGGTCGTTCGTGTATAGGAGGAACAGTACGGGTCCCAACACACTACCTTGCGGTACTCCAGCTTTGATGTGTTTCAATGCGGAGTACTCATCTTCTTGCTTAATTCTAAATACTCGTTTCATTATATACGACTCTAGCATTTCATAGTACAGTTTTGGAAGATATTTTTGTAGCTTACGAACTAATCCTTTGTGCCAGACTTTAACGAAAGCCAATTTGTTTGAGCAAATTTGTTTTTCTTCTAAAGCTTCTTCTATTATATCAGTTATTCTGTGGATCTGATCTATAGTTGAGTATTTATTTCTGAATCCAAATTGATGGTTTGGTATCAGTGTCTTTTCTTCTACAGTCGGAGGGAGTCGTTTTAGAAGGATTTTTTTCGAATAGCTTAGACAGGATTGATAGACAGGCAGCGACCTTCAACATACGTGGAACATACCTTAGTCTGAACGCTGCATATGTTATCTGTGCTATTTTTTTCATACCTTTTTTAGGCAGTTTTTTCAGAATTTCACCCGTTATTAGATCAAATCCCACGGCTTTTTTTGGGTTGATCTTTTCTTTTATTTCTTTAGCTATTTCCCTAGAGGCTGGAATCGATCTCTCGTCTTCGTGCATTTCTTCCGTTTGTTGGGAATTATAATTATCGTCGTATGGCTTAAAGACGTTTTCAAGATGTTCCGCAAATAGATCCACTGGCGGAATGTATGCCGTTGGTCTTTTCATTTTTTTGTTGTAGCCTTCTACAGTGAGTATTCTCTACAAGCATCGCTTGTTAGATTTGTAAGGTATCTTTGCACCAATGCATTTTTAAATTCTGCTATCCATTTCTGTGCTTATTTTTTAAGCTATTATGACTACTTTTATCACTTGGAGCTCTTGACAGTTGCCATCGCTTGCGAGCTCGTCTCTTTTCAATTTTACTTTGCTATTTAATTAAGGCATTGCAGCCCATGCAGCCTTTTGTATAGCTAGGGTGAATATATACTTAATATATACTTTATATATTATATATATTAATTGTTGTGGATAGTTCGATCCGTTCATCTATTAAATATCTGAAATATATCCAGTCAGTTAGTTTGTTTACTAGACGTGGGTTGTGGGCCCTCATTATAATTTTATTACCAAGTGTAAGCAGCACAGATGAGTGATCTGAGTCAAGATCTGGCCCTTTCTTAACATGGGTAGTATTTGAGGAGATATTCTTAGTTACGAAGAAGTCGACAACATCCGGGATTTAGTTCCTATCTGTGGGCCTGTAAGTAGGATTTCCCGTTGAATGGTAGTTAACATTGTTTTTTTTTTTTTAAGATTCAAAGAGTTCTCTTCCTCTGGTATTTGTTAATCTTGATCCCCAAGATTTGTTCTTAGCGGTGAAATCTCCACCTATTATGAATTTATTTCCGAATTTGCGGAAGAGGCTTTCAAAATTGTTTTGTTTCAGCCTGTAGCTAGGAGAACAATATGACGCTGCTACCGTTATCTTGTTATCCGCTGCTTGTTTTTATGTTTACGTATTCGGCTTGTATTTCATACAACTGGTATTCTTCATCTTCATCGTGGCTAACTCCTTCCTTAATTATGACTGCGGCCCCTCCACTTGCTGTATTGTGAGAATGTGGGGTGTGGTATATCTTGCATCCGCAAAGTTTGTAACTTGTTCCAATTTGAAAATGTGTCTCGGAGACTAGACATGTATCAATTTGGTTTATATCAATAGTCGCTTGCAATTCCTTTTTGCGATTCTCGAGGCCATTGGCATTCCATAATAAGATTTGTATGTTTTTAGCCATTATGTTATTTTAGGTACAGTTCTTTTATTACTGTTTTGTTTTTGAAGGAAAGATATTCTTTCTTATCATTCTTTTCCATATCTTCTATTCTGTATGCGTATCCAGCGTATACAGTTTTTAGGCAAACCTTTTAAAACTGTATCCGATAGGGACACATGTATCTTGCACTCAGCGGTAGAAAAATTCCTTAAGGAGAACGATATTATTTTCCACAAGACAACGGCTTAGCACAAGACCAGCAACGCTCTGATGTGGAAAAGCTACATTCAACTTTAAACGAACATCTAAAAATACAAAATGTTAACTAACAGAAATCAGAATTAGATGAAAAACTATTCGAAATCATATGCATTTACAACAACACATTTAATTCTCCAACAAAACTTAAACCTATTGATTTTATCAACAAAAATATTAGTAAAGAAGAAACCAAATTACTAGCGTTAAAATTCAAGTCGGAAAAAGAGTTAAGAATAAGTTCGACCAACGAACGAAAGGGTGCCAACGACAAACTTTGTATAAGGTTAGGGTTAGGTAAGAGTGGCTGTTGGAAATACCAACCCACTTAGGGCTATTGGCCCATTGTGATGCCACGTGGATCTATGATCTTCTTACTACTGGAACCAGTTTGAGCTTATAATAAAGCGTAGGAGACTGTTAACGTCTATTTTTTCTAGATCGTTTAGGTCGTTGTAGAAGAAAGCTCCTAGATGAAGCTTCCTTCTCTGAGAGAGAGCTGGGCATGTGCAGAGTAGGTGGGGGATTGTCTCCTCCTCTTACTCGTCCATGCAGCTTCTACAGAAATCGTTAGTAAAAGCGCCAAGCCTTCTTGCGTGCTTGCCTATGAGGCAGTGTCAGGTAATGACACCTATTATGGCGCTGAGATGTTTCCTATCTAAAAGGATCAGACACTTAGATCGACTCAGATCCAGCCTTGGCCAGATCTGTTTGGTCGCTAGACATGTTTGTCCAGCAGTCCACCTAAGGTCCGTTCTTTCATTGGCATCTAGCTTTAGTATTAGTTTGCACGTAGCGATACTACCTTTGTCCGGTAGGATAGGTAGAGTGGTTCCAATTTTGGCGAGTTCATCGGCTCTGCAGTTCCCCGGAATGTCTCTGTGGCCCGGCACCCAACAGAGGTGAATGTTGAACTGCTCTGCCATCTCCATGAGAGATGATCGGCATTCAAGGGCAGTTTTAGAACACAATGAGACCGAGTCCAGGGACTTGATGGCGGCCTGACTATCCGAAAATATGCGGATATCCTTTGCAGATATCACGTTTTTCTTCAGCCACGACAGAGCTTCTTTAATCACCAAAATTTCCGCCTGGAACACGCTACAGTGATTTGGAAGGCGGAAAGAGAGGCTTAGATTTAGCTTATCTGAGAAAACACCGCCACCAACTCCGCTGTCGGTTTTAGATCCATCTGTGTAGAGATGGATTGACTTGTCCTCCATGAAAGCATCCTCCTCCCAGAATGATCTAGAGGGGAAGCTTACATGGAAGTTTTTGTCAAACCAAAGTTCAGGTATGGTGTAATCGGTGTTCTCTGTGAGGATTCCTAATGTATTAAGAATGTTGGCGTGGCCAAATGAATTATTTGTCCACTGTTTAGTCGCTTTAAGGCGAATAGCTGCAGTCGCAGCTACTAGCTTGCTAAAAATGTCGAGGGGTGTCAAGTGAAGCAGAATATCTAATGCCGCAGAGGGGGTAGACCGCAAGGCTCCGCTTGTGCATAGACATGCTGTTCTTTGGACTCTGCTTAATTTAATGCGGTTGACTGCATTTTCCAAGGCCGTCCACCAGACAACCACCCCGTAAGTAAGTATCGATCTTATGACCGAGATGTATAGCCAGTGGGTTATGCGAGGTTGAAGGCCCCAATTGTTCCCAATGGCTTTCTTGCAAGAGAATAAAGCTATTGTAGCTTTATTGACTCTTTCTTGAATGTTAGGTTTCCAGTTTAGTTTCCTGTCAAAAATGAGACCCAGATATTTTGCTGTATCGGAGAAAGCTAAACTGGTACCGTTTATTGTAGGAGGGTCTATGATTGGAATTTTATATTTCCTAGAAAAGAGGACAAGATCAGTTTTATGGGGGTTTATTCCCAATCCACAGCGATCTGCCCAGCAGGTTAATCTGTTAAGATTTACTTGGAGGAGGTCTTTAATGGTATTTAGATGTTTTCCTGAGATGGCTATGGCAACGTCATCCGCATAGGCAATCACTCTGCTACCACCCGCTTCCAGGTATATCAGTAGTTCGTTAACCACTAAGTTCCAGAGAAGAGGGGAGAGGACACCGCCTTGCGGCGTACTCCTACTGACATATCTTTTAGCAGAAGTCTCACCCAGTTTGGAGTTGATTATCCTGCTTGTTAGCATTAGATTAATCAGCTCCCCAAGTGAGCCGTCTACCTGCAGAGTTGACAGCGCAGTCGTGATTGCGGATGTGTTGACGTTGTTAAAGGCGCCCTCTATGTCTAGGAAAGCAACCATTGTGTACTCCTTATATTGTAGGGATCGTTCGATGTGGCTAGTCAGAGAGTGCAAAGCCGTTTCCACCGACTTTCCTTTACAATAGGCATGTTGAGCCGTAGACAGAAGTCTTGGATCAACTTTAGCTCGAATATGAATATCAATCAGTCGTTCTAAAGTTTTCAGAAGGAATGATGATAGACTTATAGGTGTGTGTTCCTTTGGGACTACATGAGAACATTTTCAAGCTTTGGGAATGAATACTACATTGACTTCTCTCCATAACAGTGGAATGTGGATAAGTTCTACACAGCTCCTCATAATATTTTCCAACACTGGTAGAATAATATCTGAGGATCTCTGTAGCTCGGCAGGTATAATACCGTCCGGACCAGCAGACTTGTATGGTTTGAAGCTTTGCAGCGCCCAGAGCAGTTTGTCTCTCGTAATCAGACTATGAATTTTGGTCACGGTTGCAGTAGGCTTGTTTGGGCTGCTACTGGCCGCGAGTTGGGAGCTACCTGGAAAGTGGGTGTCCAGAAGCAGGTTGAGTGATTCATCACTTGAGGTTGTCCAAGAGCCATCGGTTTTTTTCAAACAGCTGGGCATCATAGGATTTGTGGAGAGGATTTTTCTTAGCCGCGAAGCCTCAGAGGTTTCTGTAATTTTGTCGCAGAATGACCTCCAAGATTGTCGCTTTGCCTTCCTCAGTTCTTTTTTGTATAATTTGAGGGATTCTTTATATGAGTCCCAGTCGGTCACTTTTCTTGTGCTTTTTGCTGCGTTGAAAAGTTTTCTGCAGGTGTTTCTGAGCAGTCCTAGTGCCGATGTCCACCAATGCGGCTTTTTCTTGCCTCTTGGTTGAATAAGAGGGCAGGAAGCGGCCATAGCCTTATTGAGAGTCAGAGTACATTCCGTATGTAGTCACCGTTCCACCGCCCGGTAATGAAGGAGTACCGGCCTCGGTTTTTGTTTTTTGGTTGTTATCCATTAATGGTCCCACGAGTAGCGGAGAAAGGGATGTCCATCTTTACAGAGATCCGCCATATACAGATAAGGCTAGCTAATCCGGAGGTCGCCAGGTATCCGGATACTCCGTTTGCGACTGAGCTATTTTTGGAGATACTGGGCCCTCAGCCAGGTTGATCTTCGGCACGGGTCGTATAACACCTTGATCCAGCCCAGGGGAATGATGGAGAGCTTTGGGAGTTGGGGAGGGGGGGGGGGGGGAGCATCCTTTGGTTTCAGGACTCGTCTGGAGAATTTCTTCTCGAGATTCATTGACCCTACTCAGCCTTTACAACTCGACAAGTTCGATGCTCGCGGTAGAAGTATAAACATAGTAAAAAATCGAACTGTAGTTAAAAGTTAACCAAAATACAAAAAGTTAAGCCGTATTAAAGTTGAGAGAAATTACATCACGGAAAAATCGGCAAAAAAGATACGAAGTACTATAAAAGCCAATTAAAATGAAAATATATGTATCAACATCCTTAATTCGTATTAAAATTATATGTAGATAACAGTAAACTTACTCGTATGAATAATGAAAATAATTTCCTTTATACGAACTTAAATCTTCCTCCAAATCGGCAATTGAAACTTCTGCTGATTTTATTTCCTTGTAGTATTTGCATTTTTCGGATTTCTTTTGTTTCAACGTTTGTTAGAACTAGAAAATTTTACTGTTAATATTATAAATGAGCTTTCCTTCTTCAAAATCTAACATCTTCGTTCGGTTATATGTGTATTAGAATGTCGAAATCAGTCAGGATGATAATAATGTAGAATTTGGAGAAATTCAGTATGTCTAATTTAAGGGTGCGTTCAAATGTTAAACACAAATTAAAACTATCCTATTTTTTTAGTTTTTATTTTTATTTCGTTTACAAAAAAAAATTTACAGCTTGTTATCGCACAATTTACAGAGATTTCAGTACAGAGGTGTTATAAACAATAGTATATCTTTCTACTGAAGAATTGTGTACAAATTTAAGAAAAACAAAAAAGGTACAAATATGATATTCTTGGGGAAAAACGATTAAAAACCCACATTTTAATAATTAGTAAAAGAAAAAAATATATATATATTTACATAAAAGTTAATAAAAATATTAATAATATAAGTACGAATAATCAATTAACAAAAAGTCATATTATCTCAAAAAAGAGAAAAACAAAAACACAACTAGATAAAGAATTGAAGAAATATTAACAGTTATTAAATTTTTGCCCAAAAAAAAAATTATATACTGTATGTATACACTTATGTATATACATTGTACATAAGTGAATAAATAAACAAATAAATGAATACATAAATAAATAAATTAATTAATTAATAAATAAATAAATAAATATATAAATAAATAAATAAACAGACAAATAAATAAATATAAGCATCACTCACTTTAATCTACGAGTATATATAATTAATTAATGAGAGGATTCTCAGGAATGTCGCATCTGATCCTAAATGATTCGTTAAGTTTATGTATTCTATTGGAGATCAAATTCAACATTAGCTACTCGATGAAGGTTTGATGTTAAATGATGCCAGGGTAGGTTTAACATCATTTTTAAAATTTTGTTTTGAGTTATTTGCAAATTTTTTTTATGACACGCTGCACATTTACCCCAGACCTGGCATCCGTGCAAAAGAATTGCTTGGAAAACAGTTTTGAATATTACAATAATAATTTATTTTCATTCGAAAGCAATGATCTTCTGTTTATAAATGGTACAACAATTTAATGGCAATATTTATTTTTTTAATTGTTTTAATGTTATGCTCTTGAAAAGTCAGTTTCTTGTCAAGATAAATGCCCAGATATTTTACAGATGGTTCCCAGGTTATGGGGTGCCCGCCAATAGTTAACTGGTTAGTCGGAAAGAAACAAGGTTTTCTTTTTCTGTTAAAAAAGATTGCTTGGATTTTTTCCGTGTTAAGTTTAATTTTCCACTTAGTGTAGTAATCTTGCAATATTTTAGCCGCATTTTTAAGATTCGTCTCAATACTGAGACCAACTTAATGTGACGAAAATATTTCCGTATCATCAGCGTATATTGCTGCATTGCGATCTGGAAGGAATGGGAAATCTGCAGTGTGTAAATTGTATAGCACTGGTCCAAGAACAGATCCCTGGGGTACACTAGCGGAAAAGTTAACCAGGTCGGACACACCACAATTAACTTGCACCTTAAAACACCTATTCGACATGAAACTTTGAACGATTTTAGAGAGGAAAGGAGGAAAGTTTAAGTTTAACATTATGTATATGAGACTTTTGTGCCACACAGAATCAAATGCTTTTTCAATATCCAGTATGATCATACCTGTGGATCTACCTATTTCACGGTTTCTTTTAATGACATTGCATATACTGAGAATTTGATGTGAAGTTCCGTGGTTTCGTTTAAAACCAAACTGTTCATCAGGATATATGCGTTGGTCATTAATTATTTTAATAATTTTCTCCTTTAAGATTTTTTCATAAATTTTACTTACAGAGCTTAGTAAACTTATTGGCCTATAGTTTTCTGTTCTATCTAAAGTTTGCCAGCTTTTGGTATTGGATTTACTTTCGCATGTTTCCATTCATCTGGAAAGTACAGTATTTTAAGGCAAGAATTGACTATGAGACATTTTATTCCATAATTAGGCAAATTTTTAAGGTAAATATTTTTTATTTGGTTCATTCCGTCAAGCATCTTCTACAATACTGTTTGTATTTACATCCCCTAAATGCTGAGATACAGTGTGATTTTGTGAAAATTTAGAAGCTAATACTATCGCCTTTTCGGTGCCTGTATAATAAATATTGGGGCCACTTTTGAGACAAGGCATATGTTTGGCTTTAGTTTTTATAATTTTAACAATGTTCCAAAAGGGTTTGGAACCTTTGTCTAGCGTTTGGAGCTTTTTATTCCACTAGTTATTTCCGTGGGCTTGAATACTCATATTAATAATTTTATTGAAATATTTTACTAGAATTTGCGTGACAGGTTGACGATATCTTTGCCAATTTCGTCTATGCATGTTCCTTATTATAATTAATTCTAAGACGTGATATGGAATCTTAGCCCTGTAAGTTTTTATTGCAACTTTTGGGATGTTGTTTTCTTCCAAACTAATAATGTCCTTGGAAAATTTCTGAACAATTGAGTCAACATCCTGTTTGCTTTCGATATTCTCAAGATTCATTGGAATAGTTCGCAACTTTCTTTTTACTTCTGTTCTAAAATTAGTCCAGTTTGCGTTTTTCAAATCTAGAAAATATTGCACTTTTTCTAAATCCATAACATGGGAACATAATAGACATTGGCAGCACAATAGCGAGACTAGACAGTACATTACCCCATGAATTTGTTCTTAAGCAGCCCCAGTCTCTGTGCCTGCAGTTTAGGTCACCTCCCATTAAAAATTCCCAGTTCATACTAAATAGTTTTCTAAGATCATTTTTTAGACCAAATCTTTTTTCTTCAGCCGTTAAGGCACCCGTAATTTTTCCGGGAAAATCCACACAATAAATTTTCAGTTTTCTTGGATTACGTACAGTGACTTCAATTCCTACATTTTCCACGTATCGAGTCTGCACACAGGGCAAAAGCTCGTGTTGAATTGATCTCCTAATCAAAATTGCAACACCCCCGCCTTTCCTAATTTCTCTATCAACATTTATAGTCCGGTGATGAAATCCGATTTTCAGATTTCAACCATGTTTCAGTGACTAGAGCAATGTCAATTTTGTTGTTATTTAAAAAATTAAGAAATTCTACACATTTCCTACGAATACCTCTGGCATTCCATGTAATAACATTCATATTACTATTATCGAAATTATTTAACATTATTATATAGAAACTTAGTTGCTAATTGTGCGATAACATTCAATTAATCTAATTTAGATTTACATGTACCTAGTTTATAAATCATCTCAATTACGAGTGAATTCAACTCTTTCATTGTGAACAATTTTCCGTTGGTATTGGTGACGGGCGAGTTGTTATTGTTTGATGTAGAAGGTGTTGCTTCTGAGGATGATATGGTGCACTTCCATGCTGCAGCCCAAGACTCCAGTAATTGGAGTTTAAATCTTTTTTAGGCCGTTTAGGCTTTTTAACCGAGGGCAAAAGACTGTCCCCGGTATTTGGGGATCTCGCGCACTTATTACGAGTAATATTGTTAAAAGAAAAAAAAAACAAAACGATGTAGAGGTATACTGGAAGATCGATGCGTGTGGCATGAAAGCTCAGACCGAACTGATGAAAACTAAACTATTTGGTTCGAATTTATAAGTAACATAATTAGGTATAATTTTCTTTAGTAGAAATGTGGTTTAAAAGTTGGAATCCTTTAATAAACTTTATTAAAAGCGAAAGACTTTCGTCCAGAAAAGAAATCTTTACTTCAATTTAGATAATAGGGTACAAGTTTATTAAAGAAAGCAAAAAAAAAAAATATCATTGTGGAAAAAAAGAAAAGTTGATGTTTGTCAAAGAATAATTTGAAATATATTTAGGTATTAAAAAGTATGGAATAATTTAAGAAAGGCAATATGTTGAAATACAAATATGTATTTATCTCAAAATATTATATAAAAAAAAAACAATTATGGAGCGTTTTCTCTTATAACTTAAGCGGAAAGATTAAACTATTTATAACCTTAAGTTGGATAACATATGTATGTATGTAGAGCCTATAAAAGTTTATTTTAAAAAATATCTTTGAACCAAGCTTAGTTGTTAATAATACCTAGATCTTTGTTCATCACCAAGAGTTACATTTTTGGAGACCAAAAATGCTTTTGGTGGGAGGTTTACATCCCACTGTAATAATACACTTGATTATTCGCCCCATTCAGCATACATACATATAACTTATTTTCGCCTCACTTGCCTCACTTTGTTTTATCAAACACCAAGTGAGCGGCACAACCTTGTTTAATGTTTGTCTCCAACTCGATCTTTGCGAGAAGATCAAATTGGAGTCCCACATAATATGTTAGATGTAAGTTACTCTTAAGCTGGCGTTCTTTAAAATAAGATCGGTAAATAAGAACAATAAATGTTTATATGAAGAAAACATTACGGTTGTTTGAATAAACTTCAAAGTAATCTTAATATCTAATTATATACCCACAGGGTGGCGCACGAATCGTGCTACTTTTTTCTTTTATTTTGCTGGTTACTATTTGGATTTATTAAAATGAATACTTGGGATACCGAAAAGAGAATTTGGATAGTGTAGCGGTATCATGTTGTGCAGTCCTTTATTTCCGTCTAAAGGGAATTTAGGCGGGAGTTTGGCGGCATTTCCCCGAGTAGATGGACCACTATGAGGCTGGTTAACATGTTTGCCGAATCTGGAGGCATCACACGAAGAGATCCCTATATTCGGGTTCAAGACACAATGGCCGGAATCGTCAATTCCGGCAAATCCAAGCGTTTCGAATGGAAACTTATCGGCGCAAATTTGAGCTAGCAGACTGTCATTACATCGGATAATTCATGATGACTTAAACTTGTTTTCGTACAAATTCCAAATTACAAGTAAGTTAAACAGTCTAGATTTGCCTAATTGCCTGGAATTTTGCCAAAGAATGATTGAAATGTCCGAAGAAGACAACAGCTTGATAAATTGCTTGTTTATGTCTGATGAGTCCCATTTTGATCTAAACGACAATATAAACAAGTAAAATGTAATTTTCAGTTGTCACTTCAAAATCATTCAGGTTTTGATGATCAAAATTACAACAATGGAAAATTGCAGACGTTCGCGTTCAGCACTTAAAGAGCAAGCTATCCGAATAAGTGACGCATGTGGTAGCCTCTGACAGTGTCTAAAGCCAAAATATATAAAGCCCGTTTAGAGATTTATAGTACATGCATGAGTTGAAAACGACTTAAATCACGAAGATCAATACCGTATTGATTTCGAAAACGTTTTTTACGATACATGAAAGTAATTGACGCGGAAGGCGCTGTCGATATGTCTGTAACTTTAAAAACACTCGTCCAAGGTCAGTCCACGTTAAATGAAATCGTTAAGACTCTCGTTGTATCTCATAAATTCATCAACACTACAAGGCTTAATTTGTGTCCGCTGCCAGATTTCGCCGGGTAATATGACGACTGGGTACGGTTTCGCGATATTTTTTAGGCATTGGTAAAGTCAAAGGATTATCTATTTGGGTTAGATAAATTAGAATATTTGCAATTGAATTTGAAAGGAGAAGCATCTTCTGTCATAAAGCACATCCCTCCGAGTAATGAGAACTTCGAAGTCGTGCGGAACTCATATTATGACAAACCCCATTTTCTAATAGTAGCGTATTTAGATAATATATTTGACTGTCGTGATCTCAAAAGCAACTCTCTTAGTATAGTAAAAGCCTTCCATGCTTTGGTTTCCGAAAATATTAACGCGCCACGAGCCCCAAAGAAGCCTGTACACTTTTGGTGCATATTTCTTCGAAGAAACTTTATGCAGAGAATAAAATTCTGTGGGTTCGTAGTATTAAGGACAAGGATGATGTAACCGTCGTGGATTTCGTAACCTTTTTAAAGGACCGTATAGACGAGCTGAAAAGCTTAAGTCTAATGCGGCCAGCGCGGGTTAATTCAAGGTCAGCAGTCGAAGCAAACAGTGAACGTGTACTTAGCCGCTCAGTACCAACATGTATTATGTGTAAAAGAATGCATCCGCAAAGAGTGTCGTAACCTTCTCATGCGTGTTAAAATATTAAAGTTATGTGTTAATTGCTTTCGTGCAAGTTACAACATTTCCGAGTATAAATATTCAGCAAAATGTGTGCTGAGAAACACAACACAACACAACAAGTTGCTTTTAATTCACTTAAAATCGCAAGTGAACTTTCGGTGCTTGCAGCGAAGCGTTTAGGTCGAGATTTCTACACGCTTTTGCCAACAGATATCGTTTTAGTGTCAGACTTAGGAGGTCATATGCATCAACGCCGAGCACTACTCGACTCCGGGTCGCAGTCTATTCTCATAACTAAACTTGAAACGAGCTCACACTAAATTACCTATACAAGGTATCGGTTAAAATGGCATACACTTTGGGACCAGAGGAGTTGTAAGTCTTACGTTACGGTGCTCAGATAATCGTACTTCTATTTCTACTAAAGTGTATATTCTTTCCAACTTCACTGGCGACCTACCGAGTTTTGATATCCCGATCATCACCATCCAATTCTCCAAAGAAGGTAAGTATTTGGTGACATCCTGGATAACAAACTTCTCTGGACTAAACATATTACGTCGAAAGCATCTAGGCGCTGGCAGTGCAGAGGAGCAATCGGCAAGATATGGGACATGTCACCGAAAAGGGTCCTTTGGATCTACACGGCCATGATAAGGCGAATTATATCCTAGGTGTCGGTTGCCTGGTGGAATAAGCTCCAAATAGACTACAAAGAACGGTTTGTCTTGGATGCATGGGGGCTTTCCCCAGCACTCCTGGCTCCGCTCTAGATGCATTAATAAATCTCCCTCCACTTGATATTCATATCATGGGCTGCACTCTTAAAGGCATCTTCCGTTTAAAAAGAAATGGTCTTTCGTACAACACGTACTGGAGTTTTGGTGAGCTTGCGCGCCGATTGTCTTATGACTCTGGTCTGGGTGATTATTGCCTGGGTCCCAGGTCACAATAGGATCACGCAAAATGAAATCGCCGATGAACTTGGCAGGCAAGGTACGGAGTAGAGTTTTTCAAGACCAGAACCTCGAATTAAGGCTTTCATTAACAGTTGACTTTCATATGAGCGCAACTGCAGATAACTCCCCAGGTTGCGGGCAAGACTGCTTCCCGACGTTTCTACGAAGTCAGTGGCCTTTCTGCTGTCCCTCAGCTGGACAATCAGTAGATCTGGATTACCTACTGCAATGATTTTGTGAATGTGAGGGCATTCAGGGAGTTTCTACAGCGATATGCATTGAAGATCATTTCATGAGAACTCACCATATTATGTCCGATGGTTCATACGTTATCCGATTGTCGTTCAAGGAAACTCAAGAAATGCAGCTCTCAGAGTGCCTTTATCCGTGGAACGACGATTTTCTAGGGACCTGAGCTCGAATGTGAATATATACGAATCTTTCATGCGGTAGTACGAGGAACTAGGCCATATGAAATTGATGCCGTTGACTGAAATGCGAAATCGGTCATTCTACTTCCCACATCATACAGTTCTGAAGACCTCCCGTATAAATTTTTTTATTGTTTCTCGTTATTTGGGTGGTTGACTTTAAGCCTGCTGGTATTTTTTTTAATAGTAACAAGATTTTTTTTCACTTATGAAAAAGCTAGTGTTGTAACAAATCGGCCAGTGTGCGGAGACGGGGAGATGGTATGTGCCAGAGCTACGAACATATCTCATAACTGAAATGCTGATACGGTGATAGTGGACAACCTAAGCTCAATTTTTTTTTGTATAATTCGCGCGTACAAGGGATTTTGTGTACCCTTAAGATATTTACACATAGAGCGGGAGAGGGGAAGGAAAAAGGGAGGAATAGAAGAGAGATACCGATTTGCGTTGGCTTTAAATGTTGGTTTTTTAAATGTTTTACGGAATCGATATTTCAGAGTACATCCAAAAGTAGGCTTGAGGGTATACTGATGAGCATTCGAAGCGAGACGGGTGTTACGGTTAAAAGTTTGAAGGGGCGGAATGCAACTGGCAATCCCGGTGGAGCACTGGTGGTAAAAATAGCTATACAACAAGGTGAGAAAGGAGCTGCTACGCCGGTGTTCGAGGGTGTCAATTGACTGATTGATATCGCACGGTTTTGGATTCTATCTAGCACATGCAAAGTTGTCTTTGGGGCACCTGACCAGATGTGGGTATTGTACTCCAATTTTGGGCGAATAAACGCCTTATATATTGAGGCGTTATCAGAGGGGGTAAAGTATTTCTTACATCGCTTGAGGGAACCTAGACATTTTTCAGAATTTTTGACGACACCGAGTATGTGGTGCCTAGTGTCTGTATAATGGCGTATGCATCCATCACACTGCTTTTTAACTTAGCCTAACCTAACCTATCCTTCAACTTTCAGTCGCGTCATATATTCACCTATCTCCACAAGGTCGCATTGAGCTTAATAGTATTGTTGTCCAGTGCTCGTCTTCAATATAATTCAGGAATTGTTGTGCTGGAATCTTAAGAAAACGTCGCTTCCTTATATGTTGTCAAAGTACCCTTTCTAATCCCCGATACAATGTTTCTACTGCTGTAGATACCGCTTCATTCGCCTCTTTCTTACAACATTCAAAGTCTAACTTAAGACGCACTTTGTCAGTTTGGCCATTCCGCTGTACTCAGTCTCCTCCTGCCCTTTGCTGCTTAAGGCAAATTTCCGTCTCATGGTTCTACCAACATGCTTTCATATTTATGTGCAGTCGGTTATTTTCAGCTTATTCCGATTTTCATTCGTTTCTCCTTGTTTCTTTACGAAAAATTTTGTTAGAAAAAGCCGATACTCCTGTCGGTCATGTGAAATAACTAGCATATCGAGTGTGTTTATACTGAACGGGGTTGTGCTGGGCATTGGTTAACAGCTATATCTATTTAGTGCGATGTTACGCTAACCGCCTCCAGTTGTGACCTTCAAACTGATTTAGGTCCCCTTAAACTTGAGCGCACCACCTAAGGTGGGAAATTCCTTTACCGCGTTGTCCCTCCGGGATGTACTCTAAGGCTGTATGGGTTAGAACATTTGTATTAATTGGCTTAATCTAACCAAGCTACCTAAGCCGATGAGTATAGGTTCTTTTGACAAGGTTCATGTTTCCGCATAGAACATACAGTTCGCGGTTGTATCTGCTTCTCCAATTTCCGTTTCTTCAAATCTTCAAAAAATCATACGAAGAACTTTTCCCTCGAGACAAACAAAGACATTTTGGTCTTATCCACTGTCCTCTTAGTTCAAAGAAGAAGCGAGTGGCGGAAATGGTTCTTCGCCTGATCAGCTCGTCGATGTCTTCTTGTCAGCATTTTTATCCGCTTTCGTCACTTCACCGGAGAGTAGAACTGGGAGGGTCAGAGTCTTGTAGAGCTGAGAAAGATGAAGTCTTTTACCACCTCAAAGTTGTAGTTGCCAATCGTGGCGTTTTGTCTTAGGCGTCGAAGTTCTGTAATCGATCGCATCTGAGTATGCGATTAACTGAACAGACTGTTGAGACTTTTGAAAAATGGACTCCTTGGATTTGGCTTGCGAGTTTAGCACAATACTTTCAAGGACTATGTTGAAAAGTCGAACGATAATATTTCTAAAATTGAAGTTCTAGTTTTTTTCATTTTCGACAATGACGGAGCAGCGTGCACTCTCTGTTAAAGATGCTAAGACTATGTAGACATGGCTCTATAAAATTCATCCGTATAAATGCTGTCATATGCGGCTTTGAAATCAATGAAGAGGTCGTGTGTCTAGGTTTGGAACTCTTTGCCTTTTTCCAAGGTTTGCCGTAAGGTGGATTTCTGGTCGATGGTGGACTTACCAAGGCCAAAACCGCACTGATAAAATCCTATCAGATTGCTTACATAGGGTTTAAGGCTTTAACAGATTACGGTAGACAGACCTTTGCATGCGATGTTAAGGAGACTGATTCGTCTATAGTTGGCGCAGTTGAGAGGATCTCCCTTCTTAAGAATCGGACAATCGATGCTAGGGTTCCATTCTCTGGGCGTACCTTCATCTGATCAAATTTTAGAGATCAGCTTACTAAGTTGTCTCCCGCACTCTTAAATAATTTGACTGGGAGTACGTTTGCTACAGCAGACTCATTAGTAAATTATTGTAGTTGTGTAAATTCGTTATTAGCTAACCAATCCTCTTCTTGGTTGGGCGTACGGTGTTATTGACGCCCATAGGCTAAGGTGAATGGTTCATACTGCCTGGCATTCCAACCCTTACCTCTGCATGTCTCTGCTCGGAATTTCTGTCCATGAAACTTTCTTTTGACTTTTTGATAGAACTTTCAAACATCGTTCGTGCAGTAGCACCTGTCCAATGCCTCGTTGGAGATCTTCTCCGCCTTCTTATTTTTCTTTTTAAGAAGCCATCCATCGTTTTTGCTCATAGAATTCGCGATCAGTTTCCGGCCTTTTTTGCAGCGGCGCTTTTTATGGTTCCTGTTTCGCTACATGTGTTTTCCGACACTCTTCATCAAGCCAGGGGTTTCATAGCTTGTTGTTATTAATCTTCTACGCTTGATGGTCCTATACTGACTTCTCGAAAAGTTTTGGAAGGCTCGATCAGAAAAGGCTCTAGAATTCTCGTGCTATTGTAGCCATCCGACGCAAATTTCGTTACAGTACTGTTTCGGTGTTTCGTCGTCTGTGTTTGCTACTACAAGATAGTCGAAACGTTCGGATATCCAGAACATTGGAACAGTGTCTTCTGTCGATAGCAGTGTGCTCAAGTTGGTTAAAGGTTTTTTGATCAGGAGATAGCCAGGCCATTTTGTGAATGTTTAAGTGTGGGAAACGTGTGCCGAATTCGCCGGTTCTTTCTCGTATGTGATATTAAGCAGGCTACGATCTCCAATTGTGTGGCCAAAGATAATCCCTAATCATAGTTGAAATCATTAAGGTCGACATGCTGAGCACTCTCATAAGTTTGATCGAGGAGCACATTGAAATCAATATTAACAAAATTGTCTTTCTTCCATGAGGTGGACATGCACGCATATCAGGCTTATTTGCGAAATTAGCCTTAATGTGGTTTGTTATCAGTTGTTTGCTTCAAGCTTTAAGTCTTCCACCGATAACAAATCCGTATCCAAAGGGGTGCTATTTCGCACAACTCTATAGTAATCATGACACCGTAGGTGTTACAATTTTTCGTACTTTTTGGGCCGGCCCATCTCACCCCTCTTCTTGAATTTGCAGTAATATCCGTTGTTCGATTTCACGTGTTCTGTAAAGGATCCGAACATTTCACGTGCATAGTCGAAAGGTCGTTGTCCGTTTTTCGTTTAAGGGATCGTGTACTTTATTAAGACCGAAAGTCTTATTTTAGACGCCGATGAGAGAAGTTTGTAGTGCGAAAATTGCCCGCGAAACGTGTAAAATTACTTGCAATGATTGCAACTGTCTCTTGCATGCACATATGTTAGGGTACATACAATCTGCAGATGTGGATTACATAATCAAATTCAAAAAGTGGTGGTGCTGTTTGTTCACAACAAAAAAAGAAACAACCCACGGAGATTATCTAAGCCTTCATCATCGTGCCGTATCAGTGCAAGCAGCGGTATCGATCCAAAACAAATAACACTTGAGGGCATTCACCTTCAAATAGTGGAGATCAAAGCGACACTTCAATCTACCATACAGTCCATACAGCACATGCAATTTGCTTTGCTAGAACAGACCACCCAAATGCTAGCTGAAATAAGAAAAGAGAACGAACAACTGAAAGTGCAACTATACGAAACAAAAGAAAGGCTAAACAAGACAGAATACGAAATATGCACTACTTACCCAGTTTATATGACAGCTCAATGTGCATTAAGTCAATCCGCATTGGTTCAATACCCGTAGAAAAGATGGTGGTTATATCAAATTATCCAAAACCAAATCCAAAATGAGCGAGAGAAAATTGAGAGAGTTTAACAGCTGATTGAACTGACACTTGACACTGGCAGTGATACATTGTTGTTATTTATTTGTCTTCCCAAATATTTCGTTTGCAATTTTAAATACAATATTCAACAGGCATGAGCGTATTGAACCAATGCACATTGCGTCAACGCACATTAAGCTTTCATATAAATTAGGTAACTAATCATATTGAACTGCGTGACGTACCGTTAGTGGGGGAGGAAAATTTGGGAAACTCGGTGATTCAAATCGTAGAACAGGGCGTTGGTGTGCAAATAGCTAAAGATGATTTCGATGTATGTTATGCTATGGAAAAAAATTAAAGGGAAGATTTCTGTCACCGATTAATGCTGGAAAAATGAGGATTTTTAACCATGAATTAGGTAATTATTCGATTCCGGGCAATACTCCGTACCCAACGTGCAATGAAAATTACCCTGCTGGGGAATTGATTTTGTTAATAACAATATTGAAGTCGCAGAAGTCTCTACCCGATCTGGATAGTGCAGATTGTGTACTTTTAAAATTAAAATTTGAAAAACCAACCATTGATATTGTCTGCATATATTCTTAACCGAACTCGAAGGCCTTCTCAACTCAATCAAAAGTCAAAATGTCTGCCTTGTTGGTGACATAAACATTGACATATTGGAACTTCCTCTGAGCTGTGATAACTATTTACTTCTTCTGTCTTCATTGGGTTATGAATCACTCATAAACGTTCCAACTAGGGTAACTGATGCAACGAAACCATATATTGATCATTTATTTGTTCGAGCGATAAATCTGTCCAATGTCTGTCCGTTTGTACTGGAATGCGATATAACTGACCGTTTTGCTACTGGTATATCGGTTTCAGATCTACTCAGGAAAAATAATACTAACCTAAAACTAACCGACTCGAAAAATAAAAAATCGCTACCAGAAGTAAACTACGCTTCGTTGAAAGAGAGTCTTTTTACGGAAACTTGGAATGATATATCCAGCTCAGCCTGTATTTCAAATGCATTTGAACAATTTTTAAAAAAGCTTTCTAACCTTATAAATGTAAATAAAATAAAAAAACTGGGACGTAAGTTCCAAAAGATCCAACCATGGATGACTGCTAATCTTTGCCCAAGAATTCGGCAAAAAAATAACTTCTATGTTTTGAATAAAAACATATAAAAGCTGCGAATGGACATCTTCGAAAAAATAAAAAAGCAAAAAGATATACAGTGGTCGTCGGATATAATAATCACGGATAATGTTATCAATCGGTTAGTGTTATCAAAATCACTAAGAACCAAATCACTCCATATAAAATTCACACAAAAAATATCGTTTATTGTAATCGCTCTTCGGTTTATGTTATCGAAATCTTGTAGAAAAAATATAGGCAAAACAAGTAAGGTACCGTTGCTCAGGACAACAATCTCAACGTATACTTGGAGTAATTTTTTTTTGTTCTTCCGTTGACGCGTATCTGGTAGTAGCGCATTTTATTTGTCACATAGCCATATGTATCGTAGTAGACGTAATGTTAGAACATGTGGATTAAAAACAGTTCATTGTTGAGTTCTGTTGCAGTGCGGTGTCTAAAGTTAGTGTCCAATAAAAAGTTGACTAGTGAAGATTTTGAGAAAAAGTTGGTCAAAAGTTCCCTATATTGTCCCCTTCAGCACTTGATAAAATCCTCGAAACATTTTTTATATTCGGTTTTCGGTATGTCCATCAGTGCTTCCTGCGATTTTTCCATTACTTCCTCTCGGCTGCTGAAACGCGTTCCCCGTAGTGGTTTTTTAACTCGATTGAACGGAAAGAAGTCACAGGGAGCCGAATCAGGTGAATATGGTGGCTGTTGGATAGTATTTGTTGCATTTTTCGTCAAAAAATTACGAGTTTTCTGCCCACAATTCTGGTCTCTTTCGGCGAATTGCTTCACGCAAACGTCTCATAACGCCCAAATAATACTCTTTGTTTACTGTCTGGCCTTCTGGCAAAAATTCATAATGCACTACACCGTTGTAATCCATGAAAACCGTGAGCATTGCCTTCTTTTTTGACTGAAAACGACGGGGGTTTCCGTGGAGTTTTGACGTGTTTCGACTTGCGAGTGAATTGTGAAGAATGAATAGTGAATAAAAAAAAAAGAAAAAAAAAGAGACAGTTGAGGAGTTTTTTTATAGGCTCCAATTAGCAGAGTGGTAGTGGTAGAGTGGTAGCAACCACAACGACAACAACAACAACAACAACAGAAGAAAATTCGTGGGGGTCAAGCGGTGTCACGGCTAGAGCCAAAAGGGAGAAGCGGCAACTGCCGATTTTCCTGGTCCAACTAAGTCCCAACAGCAATCTGGATGATCTAAGGAGTATTAAAGTCCTAGACTACTTGGTTGTACACTGGCAAAAATTAAAGAGGAGCGAAAACATTTTACAATATGAATGCAGCACCGGAACCAGTTCCTGACATGCTAGCTATCTTGCTCTCTATCCAGGGGCAGATTGCTCAGCTCCAACGTCATTTAACTGAACATACCGCGCGGGTGGATCAAGTATACGTGCTGCTGCCTGGCCTAACGCACTTTTTGCCGTAATGGGTACATCCGTGGCGGAGCAAACCCTGAAGGTCCTTGCTGTAAATGTGAATTCACTGATTAGTTTCCAACGACGAGCCGCACTATTAAAGTTGCTTAAAGAACAAGCCCCCGATGTGCTTTTGGTTAGCGAAACTAAGCTTACCAAAAGACACAAAATGAGAAACCGAAGATATAAAATAGTACGAAGAAACCGACCAAACCCATTCAAGGAGGAGTCGTTGCAATTTTCGTACGAAAAAGTATACCTTTTAAAAGAGTATACAATAGCGTAGTACGTAGGTTCCAGGTGCTGTAAGCGTGCATTGTTTATATCCCTCTCCGTAGTGGAAAGCGGTTGTACATAGTGTCTGTCTATGCATCTAAGGCTACTAAATCCACCTTATTCATCTTAGAGCTCGAGACACTTTTTCGATTTCTGAGGCTGGATTGGAAGACAACTATTTTAATATCGGCGGAGATTTAAACGCCAAACATAGTGATTGGGGAAATAATACATAGAGGGAACTGGAGGGAACCTACTATTCAATTGGTGGGGTCAGCACAGTGTGATGTACTGACTCGGGCTTAAGGCAACTGATAGTCCGTCGTTTCCCGGACACGGGTCTTATTTGGACCTTCTGCTGTTCGACTCACCAATACAACTGACTTGCACTAACCAACAAACTACAAACTGTCTACGCACTTTTGTGTATGACAGTGACCATTGCGGTCTCAGCACCGGAATAGCTGTTCCCAACGAAATTGCGGAATTGGATGAGTTTGTTCAAAGGCAGTCCTACAATTATAGTAGGGTGCGTTGGACACACTTCACCAGAACACTGACTAGAGCTATCTCCTCGAACTCGCTCTACCCACCGTCCAACAGAAATCTGTCAAACGAGGTGATTGACAGGTATCTAAGACTAATGGACGAGACAATTAAACGAACAATGGACAAAACGATACCTCGATACCAACACACTGACGAAGAAGACTTATTCCGCAACGCAACTATTGACGCATTGCACCGACATAAAAGTAGACTGTTGTCAAGACTAAAAACCTTGTACAGACAGTTTACTGACAGACATAACCCGGAGATCATGACACTGAAGTCGTCGATTAAAACCCCCAAACATTAATAAAGGAAAATTACAGAGCATCTTTAAGTTTGTATTGGAACAATAAAACTCGGGCTGTAAACACCAGCAACCCGAATATGTTCCCGCAAATAAATAAAATATTTCGGAAAAATAATCAGAACGACGTACAGTGTCTTAAAATAGCCCGGTCAGCAGACAACGAACGGTTACTGACAATAGCAGGTATTGATCCAAACGAAGCCGCTGACGATGACGACTTCTTTGTGATCGATGATCCACATGAGAAGGTTGAGGCCATAGGGGCGATTTTCCAGGAAGTATACAAGGCCACTAATATCATTGGCCCTAATTATGACCTGGACAATCGCGTCGTGGTGCACAACTGCTACATTCGAAATGAAGTAGAGAATTGGCGATCCACCGGCTCTGATTTCACCCGGTTTAGTGACGTAAATATGGCAAATAATGTCATTGCCAAGAGGATGACCTACCCCTGTTCATTTCGAAAGAAGGACTCCATGAGATCTTCGACACAATCAGAGTTAAGAAATCAATGGGGAACGATGGTACTCCGAACATCGTGCTTCGACATCTCCCTCTAGAAGCGGGGGACATTTAATAATGCAATGAATAATGCACATTATCCAGCGCATTGGAAAACGGCGGCGGTTCAACCTATCCCCAAAAAGGGAAAGGATATATCCAATCCGGCGAATCTCCGGTCGATAAGTCTCCTTCCGAATATCAGTAAGGTTTTTGAAAAAGTAATCAATAGAGCTCTGTCTAGGTGGGTTGAGGACAAACATATAGTTCCGGATAATCAATTCGGTTTTAAGGCGGGACATGATATCTCACATGCCGCGTCTAAACTGGTGTCCGATATCCAATGGAATAAAGGCAAAAAACAATGTACTGGTGCCTGCCTTGTTGACTTGGAGAAGGCCTTCGACACCGTATGGTTAGAGTGTCTTTTCCATAAGCTGACTAGGCTGGGGATCAGTAAACCACTCTTGTACATTCTTTATAATATGCTAACTAACAGACAGTTCATCGTGAAAAATGGTGATGTGACTTCTGTTGGAATATTTCAAATTAAAAATGGTCTTCAGCAAGGTGCGGTCAATTCGCCGATCCTATTTAACATTTATACAAGCGCCGTGATAGGTTCACTTCCCCATACTATTGCGTACGCAGACGATTTGATAGCGTGCAGAACCGGTCCAAAAATCGAGGTTATTAATACTCTCTTGCAGCGTGACTTCGATATGATAAGACGATTTTGCGATGACTGGAAGTTGAAAATCAACTTTCAGAAGTCGGAAACCATTATCTTTAGGACGCCGTTGTCTGAAGCTTCTAGGGATACCAGAAAAATTGCCGAAAGTTCTCAATCATTGGACAGCACGGACCGCCTCTTGCCTGTCGAAATGTAGTCAGATACCTTGGGATCTGGCTAGATCAGTTTCTGTATTTTGGCAAAAATGTAGATGCTGCTCTGGCCAGAGCTAAAGGTGCTTTTGCCCTTACAAAGAGACTGGTTTATAGCAGCCAACTCGATACGAGGGTAAAGGTAATCCGCTACATGGCCCTTATCAGGCCCATGCTGGTATTTGGTTGTCCCGTGTGGTTCGATGTACGAGCAAGCTTAATGGAAAAGATTCGGGTGTTTGAGAGGGCTTGCCTTCGCTTGTACAGAACACCAGAGTTGGAGTACAACAATTTTTATCCTAATGAGGTCCCTTACAACAGGGCGAACCTGATACGAGTGGACAACTTCGTAATTAAGCTGACTCGAAGGCACATTGCAAGAGCAATTACCTCGACGAATAATCTGATATCTGGGGCTTACTACCCCAATTACCTTTACCACGAGGGTGTGCGCTCTGACGGCTTCGTTCCACCGGAAGCATTCTTCTACTTTGATCAGATAGGGTTGATCCAGAATAGATCAGCCTTCCCGTTAATCTTCCATATCGCTCGGATAGCTGCGGACAGGCGACCCAACTAAAAAAAAAACGTCACACACGGCAGTGTGGATCGTCTCAGGTTCAGTAGGGCGGTGGGGAATCGCGATAAGAAGGATGTCGTTCGGCAGCACCAGCATTTCTGGTGGTTGAATGATGACGAAGATGTTTCGTTGTCGTTTCCGTCAAACACGGACCAGCCTCACTAATGAGGCAGAGTTGACCAATCTATTTGCTCTGTAAATAGCGATGGCCAGTTTACTTAGGTTTAGGTTAGCATTAAAGAAATATATACATATGTTAGTATATACAAAGATATATACTAATATACGTATATTATTGTGTAATGTCTATGTGTGTATTGTGTATGCAGGTTAGGTAGACTAAGGTTTATTCTAAGTTAGATATTAAGTTTTTATAAAAAATAAAAAAATGTCCATATGCTAAGTTTTGTTAACAATTTTTTTTTCTATACTATAGTATAGTACTATACAAAATAAATAGTTCTAAGTAAAATGTAAATAAAGTCGAAAGACATAGATATAAGAATTTAGAGTAGCTTAGAGTGCCTGTGTGGGGCCAGTAATTTAGTATAAGATTGTTAAGTAATTTTAAGCTAGCATTTAATCATTTTTTGTTAGTGTGTAAGAGTTATTGATTAATATAATAAAATGCATTTGAAACTAAAACTAACTAATTGCTTTCCGCAGCGAAAATCTCAACACAACATTCTTCGGGTGTTGTCTGTCCAGAATATAGAAGCCACCCAGAATTGTGTATATTTTGAAATCGCTCCTAATAACGATTTTAGTATGAGGATACAGGGATACAATTCTTTTAATGGAGCAGACAGCGAATCCTTAAAGGTCGGATTGCTGTCCAGTTTGGAGATTCTGTAAATAAAGCAGTAGTGGATAATTTGCTAACGGAGATGGAATTTTTACCACATGAAATTGGATTCCGGATTGGAACAGGGACTGCATTGTGGTGGAGTTTGGTAAACTACATCACGACTCACGTATATGACGAGACCGCGGTGGGAAATGAATAATGGCACTAGTTCGTAGTCAGGTAGCTTCAGATCAGAGTGATCTGAGAGGTGTGGGCGGGGATCTACCTGTGTTTCACTAACTGCCAAAACAGCTGGTCTGAATTTACAGACGCGCACGTACGCAGAAAAGTGATTACTTTTTAGCCCGTGTATATTTGCTATGTTCACTCTAAATTCCCGAGTCATTACAAATGAACAAACACAAAAGATACAAACACCGACGATCCATTGTTTTGCCATCACCTTTTTTGAGCATTGCTGCCGAAGAGGTTGCAACATTTTACTAATATGGTTTGCATAAATTTAATGAAAAGGAGAAGGAGAATAGGTTGTGCAGCCAGCAATTTGAAATATCTTAAACTCTTTAGTTAGTTTTTCTCTCCCACATATCAATTTCAGATGTCATTGAATTTTTCATTTACAATACGAGTACTTGAATGGGAGTACATTTATTGAGTGTCGTTTCGAAGCCACAGCTTACACACATATCCACCTAAGCAACTGACATAAGTACTTAAACGACGACAAGTAGTTTCAAGTATTTACTATTCAAAAAGCAATTTACATAAAAGTCCCATGGCCCATATTCCAACGTCTTGAATCGAAATCAATTCAATTACTTGTAGAATCTACTCGTATTGTAGTTCTGGAATCATTTCAACGATAACAATCTATCACCAACAATAGATGAGCTCACTTTCAGCAGGGAGATGTCCATATCGTCCATCCTGATGTATCTTCTTTTGTATGCTAATGCAGCATCTAAAACCAAAAACCCCATTTTCCTTCCCAGTAGCAAGAAAAAAAAAAACAAAACAAAAAGACGAAAAACATTTATTCTATGGAATAAGTAATTCACTAACCTGGTTTCGTTTAAAAGGCTCCAACTTACAGCCAAAGTATAAAGGCAGACTATTGTCATGGTATGTGTCCCTTTAGAATGCTCAAAATAAATTAAACTATTGTAAAATGTTAGTGTCTGCACTTGGTAGATACGGATAATGGTGGGTGGGATGGAAGCAAGAGCACACACAAGGATAATCCTTCTCTAGATTTTAGACCGGATATACATCATACTATTTCCATTTTCGATTCCTTACCAGCATTTCATTATTATTTTCATATTCAAATTTTGAAATAAGACAAAAACAAACAAAAAAAGAAGAAAACCTGAATGTGGTCCTTTTATGCAGGACACGAAATTGACGATGACAAGGAATCCCACTTTTACGTTTGCTTTTTCTTCTCGTATTTCTTCTCCTAATGGGTGTTTTCCTTTTTTGTCTGTGTCATTGTTTTTCGGTTTTTTCTTTTTGTCCTTTCATCTTATTTCAACAATCATTCAAAAGTCACCCCCTAATGGGTATGCCTCAGCGAAGATTTCAGCTTTCTTACAGCTCTATGTTGGACACGTATACCCGTAGAAGCCGGAGATACAAATGCGAAGATATACTTATATGTACTCGTACATACTCGTATTTATAGTTGAATTGGAAAATGAGATACAGCATTATCTGTTCTTGTGTTGAATATTCATATTCTTCATTTCGCTGCTTTCGAATCTATTCTTTCTTTACTCGTACTTTACTCTAGTTCTATTCTTCTTCTTTTTTTTGAGCCATTTTCCAGTGTGGGAATGTAAGAATGTGTCAATAGCAATAGCAATATCCATGTCCTCAATTTCTCTCCTCGCAAATTTTAGCCGTATCCTTGTTTTTTTTTAAGTTCTGTTCACGCTCATTTTGGAACGGCGACGCTTTTTGGCATATCGGGTTTTAAGTACATCATTATTAAAAAGGATGAAAAAAAAAATACGACCCAATAATAAAGAGGACAAAGGTTAAGATGTGAAGCGGAATAAGTGGAAGACGGAGGCGAATTTAAATTCAATATTTCTTCTGTTAATTTTGCTCTTGTTTTTGTGCAGGAGAAATGCAAATTCCTTCTGATCGTTATCCTTTGGTAAAGGTTAGAAATATACATAATTTATTTCAATTTCATGTGCTTTGATTGTGACAGATATAGCACTTGTGATTAATGAGAAAATAAATTAGAAATGATTGGAAATACATACCAGAAGTCCTTTGTGAGTATTTAATAGCATGTCAGTCGGGGCATCGGTATTGCTGGTTCATTAGTTTAAATTTGTGCGCACCTTTATCTGCTTTTGAATGCGGAACGTCTTCTGTGTCCATTCAGAAAGATATAAGCCAATTACCCTTTCATTCCGAGACTGGCTTAATTGTTTTGTATCAAGTTTGTACTTACGAGCATGTACTTAGAAAGCGCGTTTCAGAGAGGACCTGCGCTTAAACGAATAAACTTCTCCAGTTTGCACAGTTTTGACCAATTACTCGTACCTTCAGTTGTGCACTCCAAGACATGTGAGAGCGCTTCCATTTGACAGCATCAGCTGAATTGATGTCACTATATAGCTCATAGAGTTCTACAATACCTATATGATATCTCCTCCTACAAAGCTGATTACCGCCAATCATTTGAAGAATATTTCCTTCAAAACGACAAAGGATGTGTTCATTCTCCTTCGCTAAGGTCTGACCTTGGTCTAAGATTATAAGAGCCTAATCTTCTTCTTCTTGCTTTTTTGACAAATTTTATACTAAACTAGCGGATCCGGCGAACTTCGTCTCGCCGCAATTTAACGCCTTCAGATAAACTGCAGAGTGATAATAAAACACAGATAGTTCAAATTTCAATGTGATTTATTTGAATGGAATCGAAATCTGTAGAGAGCGATGTGAATAAGTTCATCGGCAGTAGTAGATTTCAGGATAATGAGAAGCGTTTGACGAAAATCTCCTTAGAGCAATGGCATAGCCCCACCAAATCGTCTCAAATCACCTCGTAAATCCTTCATCGTTCGGTCAACTGCCTCCAAAGCTCGTTTATGCATTCATCCACAAATGATGATTTTGCATTCTTGCATCAATTTCGCTGTCGCCAAATTCTTGGTCATTGTACACGTTGGCTTATCAACCGTGAGAAGATTCATCGGCAGCTTCAAAGTGGAATGTGCAGTTCGACCGCCTTCCAACAATGTGACAGAAATTCCAGAGGATGTAACAGCCAACGCAATTTGAGATCTTAACCGAATTGTTGCCAGAATCAACGAAATGACGAATGTCTTGCCTGTCCCATGCCTTCCGTTCCATTGTCAACAACCTTCATCAGCGAATCCTACACGTTCTTCTGCTCGGCACTCAATATCGTTGCATCGGCCAGCGTTGAGTCCCAATATGTATTGTTTTCGAGCAAATTCATATGTTGGCAAACCTCCCGAAAAGTGGCGCACAGAACGCCATCCACATTACGCAGGGAATCGAAGGATGTAGGGCCTCTAATGTTCACCAGAAGAAAGCGAAGATAGAAGCATTCTACTTGGCGTGGATGAACTGTGTATATTCGTCCGTGGGCATCAGTCGAATAGACATCAGCGAAGCCAGCAACAGCATCGCCTTTCTTCCGGCGTTGAAACTTCTTCGATGCAGTGTTCCATGTATAATGCGTGGCATATCCGAATAGAGTAAAGTCCTTGCGAACGGATCGTTCTCGCATGTCGAAAAGAAATTTGTCAATGTTGTCGCTGGTGGTCGTTCTGCTATTTGCCTGCATTTCCGTCCGTAAAGTAGACACGCTGGTCGTTCTCCAAGTCAAATGCCACATGTATGACAGTCAGGTGACGTTCATGAATTGGAAATGAAAACAGCCGCCATTTGCCTCGTTACAACTCACGTAACGTTCAAGTTGAAATTTCGTCACCTCATCCTTTGCATTCGGATCGGCAATGCCAAACACCGCTCCCTTTGTTCACATATATTTGCAAACGTATTTGATGGAGTTGCAATACTCAACATACGTATTCGACAAAAGATAACAATATGGAACGATCCAGCGGTTATCGACGACGACATCGTTTCCTTTCACTTTCATCACGATTGATCTGCCGTTGTCATCTGGAGAATGACGCCAATACAATGAATATGCGTCGATTCCACTGATTGTGTCAGCCACCAACAGACGGGGAAAACTCTTTGTGCAATTTCCGTTTTTCATGAACGGTGAGTCTGGGTTGTGGACTCCGCAAGGACCATGGATCATGTTCGTTGTCACAACGGAATGCTGCTCCGGATTAGTTAATGGATCTGGTATTTCGGCAGAAATAATCGAATCAATATGATCTCGTCGGGTCTTGTCGAACATCCAAAGCAGAATGTGTGTAACATATGTGGTAAACCACGCTACTGCCATTCAACTGAGTACATCCAACAATGGAGTACGCCAAAACCATTCTGCTTAACGATGTAATCCATGAGTACTCTCATCTTTTGTTTGAATACTCGTGCAGTGATGTCATGTCGATCGTTGGATATTTGTAATGTCAGCAACAGCTTCATAATTTCGGGCCATTTCGGATTGCAAGTCATCGTGATAAATAAATCCGGTCGTCCGTAATTCCGTACGTACGTCATTGTATCTTGAGCGTACTCATGTATGTGGCGCGGTCTTCCAACATAAGTAGCTGGGAGAATGGTCAAACAGCCTTAAGTAGCCATGGCGTCACGCAAGTGGATGTACTCGTCTGTACATCGACTGATTGAAACGAGTGAAATTGAGACACTCCGTGTTGACATTGAAGTACATATCGACGCAGTACTGTTGAAACAACAGGCGATATCTCAACAGATGATTGTCAACATCTTGCCGAATCATCAATCGATACGCATAAAAATTCTTTGAGCTGACCTTCTTACTATATTCGATTCTTTTCCTGAAATATGAATTCGAACTTAGTTGTAGAATGAAAAAGAAGTGATGACTTGTACACAAACCTGTCGTTGGATTGACCATCTTTATATTGATGTGATAGCCATCCTCTACACGACAGAACATCAGCGGGTATTGAAGTGCTTCATACGACCGATGAGTCTCGTACACGCTTTGCATTTATCCACCATCCCGACGCTTGAGAACAATATCGCGTGATTCCACATTCTCGCCAACAATCACCACTGCGATTTCATTAATAGTGGGAGCATTGAATTGTCTTGCATGGCCTCCAGCGGGTTTTTTGTCTGCACTGATAATGATTTTGTGGTCGTCAGAATGCATTGTATCCAATGCGGTTTTGAACAATCTGACCAATTCATTATGCTCATGCAGAAGATTTTGCAATTGTTCGATCATTTCACGTTTAGTCGCAGTGAAAATTGCACAACGCTGATCTGGTTCAATTGCCGAATCACCAACGAAATAGATCTGAAGGAAGTTATGATATTCGTTTGGTGGTGGTAACATAGCGTCCGCTGGATTGCGAATTTGCCCTTGATTCTGAATGTTTGGAAGCAATTTCGAAAAAAATTAGAAGAATTGTTCATTTTGATAATAAGGAGACGCCATTAACTTATAACTCGGATTGTAGCCGGGTTGATCAAACACTTCGGCTTCAAATGACGTCATTTGAAAGCTTCCGTTATACCCGAGAAACGAATACAATGGCTCTGGCGGATGATGATGTAAGCGATTGCGCGGAATCGTATTCGAAAGCAGCGCGATTCAAGCCTACATTTACGACTGGTTTTCTTCCAGTAGCGTTTTGTGGAATTTGAGGTGGTGATTGTGCAGCGCGAACCTTTGCAATATTGGCACGATGAATCGTTTTCGCACCACGTACACTCTAGTGGATAATACGGATCTCAAAGGCGACAAACAGTTGCGAATAAAAGAAGTTATTGCCGTTGTGAAGCGCAGGGTTGAGAAGAATCCGAATGAGTCGATTCGACATCGTGCACAGCAATTGGAATTATGCCCATCCACTTTGTGGAAGATTTTATTTAAAGATCTTGGCTTAAAAGCTTATAATATGCAGCTTGTGCAAGAGTTAAACCCGCGTGACTATTATACGCGTCGTAGGTTCGGTGAATGGGCCGCAAACATGATTCAGCTTAATATTCATTTTCAACGCAAAATTTTGTTCTCCGATGAGGTCCATTTTCGGTTAAATGGATAGGTAAAAAAGCAAAATTGCCGAATTTGGAGTGGAGAAAACCCAGAAGCCTTACAACCATTAAAACTCACTGTTTGGTGTGCTCTTTGGGCTGGTGGAATCATCAACCCATACTTATTTAAGGACGATGAAGGCCAGAATGTTACCGTCAATGGAAAGCGCTATAGAAACATGATTTCTGACTTCTTCGTTCCTCAGTTGAATGGCATTGACGTGACAGAGCTTTGGTTTCAACAAGATGGCGCAACATGGCACACGGCGCGCGTCACCATCATGTCACCATGTTATTGCTGATATACGGCCCCAGTTGCTCTATAAAGTTGTCGAAAATTGGATTTCACGATTGAGCTTCATTCAAGCTAGCCGTGGCGCGCATATGACCGATGTCATATTTAAACACTAATGACATTAAATTGTCTATTAAATAAAGCTAATATCATATACATTAACATTAGCTTCAAGCTTCAGCTTTATTTCATATTGAATTTGTAAACCTCTAAAAAAAAGCTCTTTATTTGCCCCGAGGTAGATATACTCCTTCACTATCTCAAAATTATATCAGAGCTGTCGATTGTTAGGTTCTACCCTAAACGGTGTTCAATGGATAGCTTTTTGGTCGACAGCATGTATTTTGTTTTATCCTCATTCATCATGAGACCAACTCGTTTTGCTTTTTCTTCAATAGCAGTAAAAGCCTTAATAATGGCACACGGCTTTAAAGTCGATGAAGAGATAGTGAGTATATACTTGGAACTCGTTGGTCTTTTCCAGGATTTACCGCAGGGTGAATATTTGGTCTATCGTCGAGCTTCCGGCACGGGAGCCTCACTTGTAGGTATCGATGAGTGCGGTGCAAAACCGCTTTAGTCGTTTACACAGTACGCTGGAAAGGATCTTGTAGGCTACGTTAAGCAGGGATATGCTTCGGTAGTTCTTACAAGACATAGGATCGCCTTTCTTGAAGATGGGGCAGATAGAGCTGATAGTCCAGTTGTCGGGCATGCTTTCGCTCTCCCATACTTTGCAGATTATCGGGTGCATGTCCTTTGCGAAAACATTGCCACCAGCTTTGAAGAGCTTTAACGGTAATTCGTCCCTGCCCGCCGCCTTTTTCTTCTTTAGCTTTTTAATGGCTGTGCCCACTTCGTCTGGGCTGGGTGGGAGAACTACTTCATCGACTGGAGTTGAGTTTTCTTCATAACCTATCACCCTCTACCGGTCATGCCCATCAAAAAGCTGTTGGTAATGCTGCTTAAGTACATCCAAAATTGATTGCAGGTCGATAACAAGATAACAAGTGTTTCGAATGGCCTGAGTTCCTGGTCTGTAGCCAGCAGGCAGGCTTTTAGTTTTAGAAGTAATCTGTTGTTATTACTTCTGCACTCTTCGATATCCTTGAGCTGTGAGACTGCGAAGGCCCTTTTCTTTTTTCGCAGTAACTTTGCTCCTCCTTCTTTCTGGCTTTGTACTCATCCCATGTTGCCCCGGGTTGTTCTTTGCAAAGTCTTCTTTATGCTTCATCTGTTGATTTCTTCTTCTGTCTGCACTCATCATCATAGCATAGATTTTTTGTCGGAGGTGGCTGGTAGCCTAGAGTTGCTTCGATGGCTTCCGGAATAGTAGTACCGCATTGTAACCACAGGTTGTTGGCGTTTGAGGTAGCCAATAACATATTGCAGAGTCTTTTGTCCAGTTGATCTCTGTAGTCTCTGGCTATCTCAGGTGTGCTCAGGGATCCAATGTTGTACCTCCTTTTTATTATTTGGCGCTGTTTTCATTTATTAGATAGTCGAGCTATGAATCGGGCTGCAACTAAATAGTGGTCAGAGTCGATATTTGCCCCTCTAAATGTTTGCATGTGTCTGGCGTTTGACGAGTGACGAGTGTTTGGTGACATTGAGTTCTAAGCAGTTCTTGATGCATCAGGTGGAAAAACTATTTAGATGTATTTGAAGAAGCCTAGAGCCATGTTGTAAGGAAATGGGTTTACAAAATTTGGTATCGTCAGCATAGAGAGAAAGTGCTGAGTGTTGAATGACCATTTCAAGATCGTTAATAGTTAGGATGAAGAGAAGTGGACCTAGGTGACTACCTTGAGGAACACCTGAAGTGGCCAAGAAAGGGGCCGATAGGACAGGCCTGAAACAAACACTATAGAAACGATTATCCAGGTAAGAAGATATCCATTTCAGCAAGATGGGTTCAAAGCCGAGGACGGACAATTTGAACAGGATTAGTTTATGAGATATCTTGTCAAAAGCCTTACTGAAAACAGTTGTTATAACGTCGACTTCTTTACCACTTTCTAAGGCTGAGAAAACAGAGGACACGAATTCGACGAGGTTAGTGGTAGTTGATCTACCTGCCAGAAACCTGTGTTGATTAGGGAAAATCAGAGATTTGCACTGGAAGCTTAAGGGTTCGTACAAAATGCTTTCGAGCAGTTTAGGTATATGTGAAAGTTTAGCTCTGGGGAGGTAATTAGTGTTTTCGCTCTTTAATCCCTTTTTGTGTATCGATGTTATGAAATAAGACTTCCATATCTGTGTGATAACTATAAGAGATTTGAAAGGGGGTGGAAAAATATTGAGGAGCGCTTTTTAAGAAATATGGATGGAAGGCCATCTGGGCCGGGTAAGAATTCATCTTTAAGTTGTTGTAAATTATTTTCTATTACTGATGATCAAAACTTAGAGAAATAGAGGGGCCAATGGGGAAGTTAAGTAGATATTTGAAATTAGACAAACGATTACTTAAATAGAGTAGCAAAAAAGTTGTCTATGATAGAGGAAAACCGCCAGATTTTTTTGTGTAGTTAACGAATTGGTAGAAGGACTTGGGATCGTTTATAAACCTTGATTGCGCACTATAGAGGTATCGCTGACAGAGAACTTTATAAAGCTGGGCGAATTGAAGGTATAACCCGAGATAGTTGGAATAGTCAGCAAAAGAATTGGATTGAAGGAAAACTGCACATAATTTGTTTCTCTTGCTACGTAAAAAGCGTAGAAGGGGTTTTTCTTGCGCGAAAAGGGGAAATAGAGGAAAATAGAATTGAATAATTGTCGGTAGAAGATAAAGAGAGCATCACTAAGGGACATATTGGCGAAATTAAACACTTTCTATTTGTTAACTTTGCGGAAATTCGTTTTATGGAAGTTATAAGAAGAGACAGCTGCAGATGGGGTGAGCCGGTGGAAAAGAGAAAGAAGAAGTTGTGGGTGAAAGTTACCAATGGTCAATAGTGAAAGGGGATAGGGCGAGACAGAGGAGTTTATGGGGTCAGTGATGAAAATGAGATCTAATTTCCTACCCATATAGTTGGAGACCCCACTAACTTGGCATAAGCTAGAGTCTGTAACCTTATCCAAAAAGAGGCATCCTTTACTGGAGCTAGGATTTGCGATAAAAAAAGATTCATCATCTGATTGAGTTCAGTGCAGTTGCGGTAGATTGAAATCGCCGAATACGATGATATCATTGAGAAGATAAGATAAGTTAATTATTTGATGAATTGCATCGATAGAGAGCTGATAGCATCCGGTAAGTTGTCCCGTAGGATATAAAAACACATAACGAGTTTTATCTTTATTAAAACGTATTCAAGCTTACAAGAAGTAGATACAGCGATTGAAGAAGAGGTTAAGTCATTGTGGACGACCAGTAGGACACCTCGACAAGGAGAGTCATCTTTTGAACGGGTAGGATCGTCGCCTCGGAAAACGTTGGAACTATGAGGAAATAATTCCTGATCCTTTATATCGGGAATTAGATTAGTTTCGGTCAGAGCGTAATGATTTTTAAATGGGAGAGCGTGAGATTTTTGCAAGACAGCACGGGTTTTAGATCGAAGTTTTTGTCGTTGTCAGCTCTGCACCGTTGAAGGTGTGAGATCCTTTTTGAGGCCACATGGTTACCGAAAGCAGCAAGGTCGCCTGAAACTTTTTGGGAAGATACTCGTATATTGAAAATCTCGTGGAACTTGATACATAAATTCCTCAGGTAAGGTCAGTAGGGAGACCTTCCTGCTATATGGAGACCATGACGCTTGTTTTAGTTTTCCTCTCATAGCAAACTGAGTTGTATTTGTCATGCAGATACGCTAGCAGGAGACGTATATCCTCGCACGTCTTTTTTCTCCGAGCCTAGAAAGTGCATAACAACATTCTGTTGTGTCAAAAGTTTCTTGAATTATTTTAATGGTGGGAGGTTATCCTACTGGCATTGAATGGGTTGAGGAGAACATATAATCGCAAATTTTATGATCAAACCATCCTTGAATGGTTTTCTTAGCCTAGATTTTCGAAAAACAAATTTAAATCTAAAATGGGTCAAATGTTTCATTCTGCCCCTATAGGCATGGATGGCATGCAATCTTCATACTTCCGTTGTTCCTTGTGGATAACTTAGCAAATCAATAAACGCACTGAATCACAAAATAAAAATAATTATTTATGTATTTAATAGATTGCCTGCAGATTTGATTCCGGTGGGAAATGGTTTTCCCCCACTTGGGTACAGTCACTGATAATTGGAAGTGGAGTTGAGCATCAGAAAACTATGTTAAGTATCCCCTTGTTATCGTATTTGAATATTGGCCCAGTTAGCCTAACCTGATGGTATTCCCCATTGTGGGAATTGATTTCTTGTCCTGCAATCCAATTTCTTGCTCAATGCTATTCCATTATCCAATCCATTCATCGAATGCAATTTTCATATCAATTGCGGCCGATAGACGCAATGGTGTAATTGACTTTTGGAAAATTATATGTATAATGCCGTCCTATGCTTGGGTAAGATGTATTTATCCACAAATCTGCATTGTTCAAGCAATAACTCATGTAATCCGTGTAAACAGCATCAATAACATGAGCCTGGTTTATAGATTATTGAATGAGTTACGGATACTTGAAGACAACCAATATGGCAGGATAACTCTGGATATCGGCATCGTTCCACTACGGAATTAATCATCAACAACATGACGACCCACTTGGACTGACTGTGCAGAAGGAATTTATTTTTAGACATCGCCTGAGGTAATGAATAACTGCAAATTAACTCAGGGATCAACTGAGATTTCGTAAGTTTGGGACCTTAAGACAAAACAACGGTCGACTTACTAAGGGTTCGATTAATATACGAATATTACTCGTAATTATTACCTATACATGCCAAATTCTTAAAGTAGAAATGCGATGCAAACTTGCAATCCATGTGAGACTATCGAGGACGAATTGAACTGTTCCGAACGTAACATTACTATTCAAAGATGTGCTTTCTTATATGTAACTTGGAGTCAGTTGGTGAATGACGAATCAGACCTAAAGGTAAGTAGAGCAATTTTATTAATTTAAATCCTTGCAAAACTTTTTAAACTTAGTTACAACCCCACATCGGGTTAACAAGAAAGACATCCGGACTACTCGTAGTTTAGTATTAGTAAACCAAAAAAATGGCGTTTGGTATGTCTTAACAAATAAAGTACTTTAGGTATTAACTCTACCCCCCCACTGCATCGGTTAGAGTTACTTTCAATGGGGATATTGTTACCGATGAGAGACGTCAATGGAAAGGAAGGCAAAAATAACATAAGCCTCCAGAATGACATCGGAGTTCGAAAGCAAAACAGGGGAAGGTTAATCGTCTTCTACAACACTAATCGCCTCGTTATATGGGATACCCTATACAAGCATAAGATCTCCAAAGAAATTAACCGGGTGTCTACCGATCGGCAGATAACGTACTCATCTATATTATCTAGATGGTAATACAGCCTGGTGTGCGTCTCAATAAACCACTTTTTCTAGTGCGATTTTTGGCCAACTGCTTTTAATTGCCTATACGAAGTTGGCAGAGGTCTTCTTCCACCACCTAACACGAGGTCACCCTCAAGGTGACCTAGGCATCTAAGTCCGGTTGTTAGAGTTTTTCTTTCCAAGTCGGCATCGCTGTATAGCTCGCACAGTTTTCTGTTGAAACGTCTCCTTTATGCTCCATTGTGCAAATGGGACCGAAAATTACCCGAAGAACTTTTCTCTCGTAGTGGCTGAAATTTTCATTCGCTTTCGTTGGTGTCCACGTTTCCACGCCTCAAAGTCTGTTTGGTTTCTAGAAAGAGGGCTTTACTGCTCAATTGTCTTCATTCATTTCATTTCATTTTTTCATTTTCTTATTCATTATCACTTATACGAGTAAATATGGTTATAACAATAGTTCAATTATCAAAAATATAACAGTTAGTAGAATAAATCATTGGATGGCAACGATTAGTATTAGGCCTTGTAGAAGTAGCATCTTCGACAGGTGCTGGTTTTTTAAATAACGACAATGAGTATCTGCAGCCGAACATCTTACAGCTCTGCTAATAAGCCTTACTTCACGCCTCCGCGTGGCACCATCTGGGAATCTCACCGTAGATGGCGAAGTGAAGGGACAAATGGCGAGTTTCCTGCACGATAAATCACAGGATTAGTGTCGGCAGAACGAAACAAGACTTTATCCGGGCTACTCCGACATATTTGGAGCTCAGACCGGTAAGGAGCTGTAAGGGCAAGTATTAGTGAAAATGACTTGGAAAAAGAGTGAGAGACTGTACTTGAGTATGATGATAAAGCGATAGGAATGATTTCTACATTTGAGCATCTTCTGAGGTCAAAATTCAAGGTTGAACCACACCATAAAAGTTCTTCTTCTAATCTAACAGCTTGGGACGATCCGAACAATGCGCCATCTCATGGTGGTGGTGGTGTAAACCCTTATAATGGTGTGAAACTTAAAAGCTTTGAACTAAAAAAATTTAACGGGGAGCTAAGAATCGGATACCATTTTGGGGATTCACACCTTCAGAAAGATGCTACGATGATGCTATGTCCCTGCTCCTACAGACGCAAATAAATTGAGGCATCTGTATAATGAAACGAGCATAACTATAAGAAGCTTAAGTGCATTGGAAGTTTCATCTTCACAATATGATCTCGTTCTACTCGTAAGATCGATTTTACTAAAAGCACTGCCAACGCAATTAAGAGTTAATTTTCATTGATCTTTTAATCGCTCCGCTTCTGGCGTGGGCAATATTAGTGGCTCTTCGTCTGCAGAAAACGATCAAATTACCAGTGATACTCGGCTAAAAGATTTAATGGAATTTCTTAAGAATGAAGTGGAGGCCTTAGAAATTTCTCAACTCTCCGAGTAGAAGGAAACAGAAATACGAGGGCGGGTCAATAAGTCCGTGACTTTTGGAATAAAACACAGATTTTTTGATAAAAAAATAATTTTATTTTTCAACGTAGTCTCCCTTGAGCTCTATACACTTTGTCCAACGCTTCTCCAATTTTTTTATCCCTTCCAAAAAAAATGATTTGTCGAGGTCCTCAAAATAGGCCTTTGTTTGCGAGATGACTTCATCATTGGAGTCAAATCTTTTTCCACCAAGCCATTTCTTCAGGTTTGGGAACAAGAAGTAGTCGCTCGGAGCCAAATCTGGAGAATAGGGTGGATGAGGGAGCAATTCATAGCCCAATTCATGGATTTTTGCCATGGCAACTGCACATGTGTGCACCCTTGCATTGTCTTGGTGGAAAAGAACTTTTTTCTTGGCCAAATGAGGTCGGTTTTTTTTTCAAATCGTCATTGAATCGGTCCAATAAGTTGGCATAATATTCCCCATTGATTGTTCTTCCCTTTTGAAGGTAGTCAATGTGGATTATCCCGCGTGCATCCCAAAAAACAGTCGCCATAACTTTATTGGCTGACAAACCCACCTTGGCCTTCTTTGGCACCGATTCACCCTTAGAAACCCACTGTTTTGACTGTTGTTTGTTCTCTGGTGTGTTGTGATGGATTCATGTTTCGTCCACGGTTACAAAACAGCGCAAAAACTCCTCCATATTGCGATTAAACAACGCCAAACCTTCCTGTGAAGTGAAGCACACGAAATTCACTTTTTTCCATTTTCTCCTCAAATTAGTGAGTAGTCTGATAAAAATAGCTGTCAAACACAAACTAACTGACGCAGCAAGTTTAAATTTTGACAGGAGTTAACTGACAGATGCCTGTTGACAGGAGCAGTGTTGCTGTTTCAGTAAAGAGGTCAGAAATTCAAAAAGTCACGGACCCTCGTACATAAAGCTAAAGGGGAACATTTCTCACAAAAGCATCGTTTTCATCTAGGTACAGTGACTGGGCTTTATGCTGGTGCCCAAGGCAAATCTCACATTGATAAGTGCATATTCTACAAAAACACTAACTATCAAACAAAACAGATGCGAGAGGGGAGATGCTTTCGGTGCTTAAAGCGGAACCATAGCGCAAAATTCTGTAAAAGTCAATGGGTTAAAATGTGACTTCTGTTCTAATAGGCATTTAACATCATTGTGTGAACGAAAAGAAGATACCACTGTAGCACAACAGCGTGATAACGAGAGCTTAACCGCGGCTCTCAGTATAGTTCAAAACACTCTCAATCAGTCGCCAATTTTCTTGCAAACAGCAAACGCTCTTTTTTATGCTCCGAATACTAAAGCCAAATGCCTCTTTTCTCGTCTTATAATGGACGCAGCCAGCGAATATACATTACGACAGAACTACTTAAGTAATCAATTAGAATTGCCAGTCATTGGTATGATTCGGGTGCGTATTATTCTTTTCGGCGAAGGCAAGGAGAAACGTCCAAAGCTGTGTAAACAAGTTGAAATTGTAATATGTTAAAAAGTCAATTCAGTGATCAAACTATAAGCGTAGTTGCTATTGAGGTACCATCAATTTGTGCAGACGTACTACCAAAACCCGATTTAGAAGAACACGATTTGAATCACTTGTCAAGAGAAACAGATAGGAGGAATTAATTTATTGGTCGGACAAGATTACTATTGGAAATTTAATTCATTTGAGACGAAGCATTTAGTAATCGATCTTGTTGCGGTAAACACATTTTTTGGGTTGACACTGCGAGGAAGGGGCGAAACAGAAAGTACAGTCAAAATCGGTTATAACTAACTCGATGGGACTGGTGAATTTGTTCGTTATATCCAATGTTTCGGTATAACCGATTTGCCATTTTTTTTAGCACTTTTATTTATTTATGATTAGGGTACAAAGTAATCTGTGATTTTCTGCTGTCGACATTTTTGTTTTATGATCTCTCCTTCTATTTTCATCTCCATTTTGTTCAAAAATTCTTCACAACCTTGGTTAAAAGTATAAGCCAATAAAACAAACGATTTCAAGATATTGACAGCCTGAAGTGCATCTTCAATGTTCACTGAAATTATTTCAGTTTCTGTAAGTAAAAATGTTGCAAAATGTTTTCATACTTCCAGAGAAGCAAGACTAAAAAGTCTTCTTCAGTCCCCACATTTTCTTTTTGAACAGATTGAATGATTTGTTCGTCGGTTAATAACTCTGCAGTCGCTATTTTGTTGTCCACATTAACCAAATCTTCAAAAGTGTACGAATCAAATATGTTATCATATGGCTGAATATGTTTAATCCAGGGCAATTGTCTTCTTCTTCGACTCAGTTTCGATTGAATTATCAGGATAAATCCACCATGTTTAAAACTATTTTTTGTAGTTGCCATAGACACCCTCTCCCAAGCTCTGGAAATCAGTAGAATGACATCCAACAAACTCATTACATGTGGTCCATCTGGTTTCTCGATGTTACGAATTATGTTTAGTACTTGAAGCTTTCTGTAATGCTCTTTTGGTGATCTGATTATACCCTGATCCACTGGTTGGAATACAGAAGTTGTATTAGGCGGCAAAAACACAAGCTTCACAGAAGTAAGAACATCGACCTTAGAATGTGCAGGACAATTGTCCACTAATAACATAATTGTTTCCTTTCGTTTTGTTAACTGTCTATCCCAATTTTTTAAATGTTTTTCGAATATGTCTGATGTCATCCAGGCTCGTTTATCGTATTTATACAATGATGGAAGTTTCTTGACATTTTTAAAGCACCTCGGGTTTTTTGATTTTCCAATTAACAACAACTTTCGTTTAGCAGTTCCGGTCATATTAGCTCCTACTAAAACCCTAATTTGTTCCTTTGACATTTTACCTCCAACGTATTTTTCACCTTTGAATTTCAATGTTTTATTAGATATCATTTTTTAGAACAAACCTGTTTCGTCGATGTTGAAGATTTGATCATCTCAATAGTCCTCTCGCAGCTTTGGCCAAACACCACGCAACCAATCATCCATAATTTCTTTAGAAACGGTACCACATTCACCGCTTACCACTGCCCTAACGATGTTATGTCTTTGCCGAAATCGGGGAATCCAAGCTTTTGACCAGGTGAAGTCATTTTTTCCTAACCATTTTGCAAAGTTTTCTGCCTTAGTTTGAATGTTATAATTGGTCCGCTTAATGTAGTATTCAAGTTTCTTTGGGCTTTGAACCAGCTGAGCAAAGCAGCATCTATGTCAGGATGTTGACTGCATCGAACTTTCTTTATTTTCAAGTTGTACTCTTCAAAATTATTCTTCTTAATTTTATCGCAGTCTTTGAAAATGGTAGGGATTGTTGGAGCCGATACAGAAAACTCTGCTGCCAAACTTTTATTGGAATCATCAGCTTCGAGCCTTGAAATTATTGTAGATTTTTCTTCGATTGTAAAACATCTTGGTTTTGAACTCCTTTTAAAAAAAAACTACCACTTTTAACCTTTCTTGACATAAAAAATTACTATTCAAGTTCCTCTCAAAAACAGAATGCGAAATGGGGGGGGAAAAAACAGCGAGTGGGAAATCCCCAGAATTTATCATTTTAAATGCACTAAATTAGCAATGCCTACTGAATTTTTTTTTAATATTCGTTAAAAGCGATATTCGGTTAGTACAATTTGTATGAACCTCGTCCGGGACTTCAAGATTAGTTAACAATAACCAATATTTCGTTATAATCGATGTCGTTATAATCAGAGTGCACGAATTAAATCATTCTTCATTAGTGGTGGCAATGATCAGGACTTGCAATTTGATGTTACTGAATTTTGGCAGCTAGAACATATTGGAATACAAAATGAAGAAAAAAACAAAGAAGTTATAAGCGGCATCTGAGACATGTTTACCTTGGAAAACTGAAGGGGGCTTAAATGATAATAGGAGTGTTGCAATGGATCGGCTACGTAGTTTGACAAGCAAATTGATGAAAGATAGTGAACATTGAACAATTATGTAGTTATGATCGTGGAATTCGCGAAATTTAGGTAGTTAGTTCTGCAGAAACAACTTAATTATACTATATGCCGCACAAACAAGTTTATTAACAAGACAACCAGCAAGCAAAGAATAGTTTTCGACGCCTCATCGAGCGAACAAGGATTGACTTCATTGAACGAACATCTTTATACAGGGGTTAATTTAGTTCCTGATATTTTATCAATGATGTTAGGTTTTCGTTCCAATAATATTGCAATTGTTTCAGATATTGAAAAAGCTTTTTTGCAGGTTTCCCTCTCAGAGGAAGATAGAGATTCCCATCGCTTCCTGTGGTACGAGTCATTACCAATTCCATCCCATATTCCAATTCCGTACTTCCAGTCCATAGTTGTTAACAGCAACCATACGTATGTACCTCGAAATGAAACAAGCGGAATATGGATTAATATGTAAAAAGCTGAGTAAGTCTTTCTATATTGATGATTTAATTTTGAGCGTAGATAGTGCTGAAGAAGGCGAGGAAATTTTCTATAAGGGCAGAGCTATCATGAATGATGCCAATATGAACTTGCGCAAATGGAACACTAACGATGTGGATCTCAAATCGAACAGAAGGTTTTAGGATTATTATGGAATGCGGAAAGCGATGTAATTAGAATAGATTTGAATAACAGTAATAGCATAGAATTTTTACAATCTCTGAGAGGGAGAAAGCCAAATATTATGAGGGCAATGGTTAGGGTTTACGATCCACTTGGGATTCTAGGACCGTTTACTGTTCGAATTAAGGTATTTCTGCAAGCAGTGTGGAAAGATAATCCAGGATGAGATGCAAATTTAAGAGATGAACATTAAGCAGTTTGGCAGGCGTGGCAGGAAGAATTAAGCGAGTTAAGTGAACTGACAATTAGGAGATGCATATCACCAACGATTTCAAATGGAATTGTTATCGAAAGACAGCTACATATTTTCGAAATCTTACGGTGCAGTTGCTTACGTTAGAAATATAAATAAGGATAACTTTGTTTACATCTCATTTGTTTGTTCCAAGAATCGAGTCTGTCCATTGACCAAAACAAAAAACAACGAATTATCGCTTCCAAAGCTTGAGGTAACAGCGGATATTATAGCTGAGCGGCTAATTGAATTTTTATTGAAAAGCCTAGATTTTAACATTGATTCAGTTCATTTGTGGTCGAATTATACAATAACTCTCAACTGGATACTGGGGCAAAAGACACAAATTAAACCTTACATGACGAATAGAGTTTCCGAAATTAATGATCTCCAAAATATTTATGATTGGGATCACATAAACGGAAAAGAAAATCCAGTCAATCTTCTTGACTAGAGGAATAAGTGCAAAATCATTAAGAAAGTCACAACTATGTATGTTTGGCCCCAGGTGGTTGAAAGGGGATGTATCTGCATGGCCTGAAAGATTCGTAAATGTAAGTTCAACTGACTTACACTGTGTCGAGGAACTAAGCGGTGTCCGAATAGAAACCAACGATTTAGAAACGGTTCTGTGCATTGAAAAGTATAGCCATTTGAGAAGAGTATTTAGAATAACAGCATACATCTTCAGGTTTATTAAGCGAGAAAGAGACATCTCGAATGAAAGCATTTACTTAAAAGCGTGGGAACTTGCAAAGGCTGAATAATACTGGATCAAGTTTTACCAGCAAAAATACTTCGGGTTAGAAGTTGAAGCGATTTCAAATATATATATAATATTGACTCTAAATCCCAAATTAGTGGACGGTATTTTACGTGTTGAGTAGGGGTATCTATAATGGAACTGGCCTTCCAGATTAGAGGCTGTGCTGGCAGAGTAACTGCCCGGTATTGGGAAAATAAAACTTTAGTTACGAAGCAGAGACAACCCTCGTATAAGGACGGACCTACTGTTGGCAACCCCTGCAAACGAAATATGGATAAAGAATTTTGGACCTGTACATAGAATGTTAAGTAGGCCACGTGCAGCCGAATAACTAGCGGAGGCCCTGGACTGCTGAAAAGAAAGTATTACTTCCATAGAAGAAAAGCGATGGGATAGGTCGGACTAAAAGAGAACGAGAAATTGCGACATCTACAATAACATACTACGATGATTGTTATGGACGGCAGAAGAAGCACCTATTTGGATGCGGATTTGTTGTAAGTGGTAGACTTAGGCAAGAAATCTTAAGTTTCCGGCATTTTAACGAGTGCCTCTTAACGATCAGTATTAAGGCTAAATTGCTTTATGTGTGCACACGCCCCCACAAACGAGAAAGATGACGACACCAAAGATAGCATCTACGAGCTCTTGCACAAGACTTACGAGCAGTACCCTAACTATGATATTAAAATTGTCATCAGCGACTTTAAAGCAAAGCCAGGAAGAGAGTGAATACTTGATAGTACTATCGGAAAGTAAAGCCTGCAGGACACCACCTCCGATAATGGATTCAGGATAATCGACTTTGCTGCGGGGCGAACCATTGTCCGAGCTAGCAAGCGCTTCTCGCATCTTGATATTCATGAGGGGACTTGGAGAATTCCTGGTCAATCAACCGTCAACCAGATTGACATTATTCCGATCGACGCAAGGAACTCCTCCAGTATTATATATATGCGAAACTTCCGTGGAGCCAACATCGACCCGGGGCATTACCTTGTTGCAGCCTAGGTACGGTTGCAGATATCCCGATAATCGCGAAGGCAAGCTAATACTGTGTGAGGAAGCTTGAAGTCAGACGGCTATAATCACAGAAGATCGGCAAATCCCTTTCCGATCAAGTCTGCCTTAGTCTTTTAAGAGGTCCTATGCCAACAGTATTAAGTATTAAAGACCAGTGGCAAAATTGCCAAAAGAGATAACGCCTCTGATGTGATTGGTTTCATTCGGCCACCAAAACGAAACCCCTGGTTTGACGACGAGTGCCAGCAAGCATATCCATCAAAGCAAGATGCATAGAAAGCGGTGCAAGTCCAAAGAAGGACTAGAGTTGCTCATGAACCCCAAGAGCAGAAGAGGAGCGACGAATACTGGCTTCTGAGGAGGAAAAAGAAGGAGCGTGAACAGAGCGGGGTTGAGGAAAACTACTCCATGAATGTGATTTGGAAGTTGTACCGTAAAAAAAACATATGCCACGGACACAAACCCCGAACCGTAGCCTTTAGAGACGAACGAAAGAAGATAGTAGGAGAGTCGCAATCTATGCTGAGGATTTGGAAAGAGCATTTCTGTACACGGTATAACGGTGATGAACTTTACAAACTGGACGATGTAGACCAACAATTTTGTCCATCTGACCTGAATAAAATCAAGATAGCCATAGCTTAAGTCCAACAAAGCTGCTGGAGTGGACGGCCTGACTGCCCATATCTTCAAAGCTGCCTGCGATGACTTGGTAAGAAGCATACACCAACTCATTTGCAAAATATGGTCGGGTGGAAGTATGCCCTTTGAATGGAAGCTCACCATTGTTTGTCAAATCCTCAAGAAAGGAGACCCTCTAAACTGCGCCAACTACAGAGGCGTCTTCTTAACATCGCCTACAAGATCCTCTCTGCTATATTGTGTGAATATCTGAAGCTGTTCCATCAGTGAAGTTTTCGCGAATATTTCTACGAAAGCGGTGAAGATGAGTTTAATGGTCGACGAGGGTAAGCCCAGGTATATGCTGTCAATCAAGAAGGATACTCAACACCAACATCTCTGGCAGAACGTCACATTACGAGTACCTGGGCTCCGCTATCAATTCAGACAACGACACCAGCGCTGAGGTTAAACGAAGAATAACTCTTGCAAATCGCTGCTTCTTTGGGCTAACAACAACAGCAAAAGTGACTCTATATAAGACCTTAATAACCACACTCCTGCTTTATGGAGCAGAGTTATGGACTTTGTAAAAAATGGATGAGGGTGCTTTTGGTTGTATTGAGAGGAAAATTCTTCCAGTGATTTTCGGTCCCGTCTATAGTGGAGGAAGATCTAACGAACTGTAGGGCTGTATTGCGACATTGACGTAGCCAGAAGAGTGAAGGTCCAACTACCGGTCCGGTCCGAAAAGTCTTCAAATCCGCCCCTGAGAGGTAGTGCAGTAGTGGAAATCCTCGACCCAGGTGGCGTACGCAAGTAGAAGGGGACCCCAGTCAACTTAGAGTGCGAAACTGGAGGCAGCTAGCTAAAGATCGAAGTACCTGGAGATGCTTGATGGTTGAGACACCCCGGACTGTAGCGCCGCCTTAAGTAAATAAGTAAGATCGGCAATTAAGCCATCGGATCAAGTAGCTTTGTTGGGATCAAGCTTGAAGATTGCTGTTCTGTTGTTCACATTGCTCGGTTGGACGATCGACAGAGAACGTCCAATCCGTTCCACTTTAGGTTGGAACAAAATCACTGCCGAAGGGTAGGCATCGCTGGCCTCCGAACTGCAACTGTCCGCAGAAAAAACCGCAGCTTGCTTCAAGGAGCCATGACCGAAAGATTTACTGATCGGGTACTTCGCATATAACTAAGGGACCATGTTTAGGGATATGCATGAAGAAAAAATGAGCAGAAACCATTGTACGTGGACCTCCTTTTATATCCTTTTATACCTTAAGGCGGTTCGTGTAGCGCAGAGATTTTAAAATACACATTTCAGCCACCTCTGCAAAGGGTACACGTGAACGTGGGTCCATTTTCCGTATAAAGATGTAGTCAACCTGAATCAGCATTGCAAGGGCAAGTATGACCGATACGAGCAAGAACTGGGGAAAGGAAGGTCATATAGCTAAAGTCCCCAATAATGATGTATTACGAGTATGTCAAGCTAGAAAACTTCGGACACGCAGTAAGTGTTTGAAACTCACGAAGGCACTAGCCAATCTTATATGAGCCACTGCACAGCTGCGCAAGATCTTTTGACATAAACGATAAGAGAAAAAAAATCGCCTAAGCCTTAATGAGCGATGGAAGTACTCATAGCTTGCTAGACGACGTTACGAAAAAAGGAAATTTTGAGTACTAGCACTATTGCAGTGCGACGCAGCAATGCCGGAGGTTCAGCCAATAAAAAAAGGAAGCTCTGTTACTAAAGCAAAGTGCCTCCAAGCAAGATGCTGAATCTAAAGGTTCTACGATCGACCTCTTGGGACAACTAACCACCTTCAAATTGGCGACATACGACCTAGAAACAGCCATTAAAGAGAGCAAGTCAAGGCTCTTTTGCGACGAGGGCGACTTAGGCCCTTGGGGCACAACTTGCAGAGAAGTGATGAAGAAGCTTTAAAGAAGCATGCCTCCTTAACTATCCTACTTGGCAATATAACGATAGTAGAGCATCTCTTTCAACTACTAACATGGGGAATAGCAGCATGGAGCGCTTACCTGCTAAGGCGAGGCTGGATAGTGAACACTGCCCGTAGCAGTGAGAGTGATCGGATTCACTGATGAAATCGACTATTGGGATTGGTTGCAGTCTGCTGATCTGAAACTAGTTAACGACAAGGCTGAAGTTGCCCTAATAGCCAACCGGAGAGAAACCCAAGCGGGCATCGCTGATGCAGGCAGCAATCTCTCGAATGCTTCCGAGCATCGGTGGCCCTAGGCAATCCTACAGGATCCTGCTGTCTAGCCTTATTCTGTTGTCAGATTTGCTGCAGCCTTTTGCTAACCACAAATACTTCTTCCTTTTAAAATGATGTCTGTGCCGTCCAACCTATTTCATTTCAGATAATTGGATAGAAGCACTCTTTTTTAACAAACCTCGAACCTTTCAGATATGTAGATATCCGTAGTCCATTGTCCATACAGATGTCCATAATTTTACAGAAGATACCTCGTGATAAGGAACAACTATCTTATATCACACACCTATGTTAGGTTCTATTAATGCTTCCTTGCTTTTTGAAAATATGTAATAGGCTCACTTTAAGGTTTTATGGAGCTCTGACGTGAACAGCCCACCTTCGGTCTTAGAGATCTCGCTTAATCTCTAATATGATGATTAGTCTATGTTAAGTTTGTAAAACATTTTGAATGTCCAGCGCTGGGGGTGGAGTTGAATAGAACTGCTTCAAAGTCTGGATTAAATAGATAGAGGTGTACACCCTTCATCTTTTGGCATCGCAACAGGTACATAAAATGCAGTCAGACCTTGTTACTTGTTAGGTTGAAACAGTCTAAACTCCTTTATGGTCTAATACTCAAGAGCAAATTCACGACAAACCTATAAACACCTTTCCACTAAATAAAGAACACAACTTACGAAAACCGCAGCTTTCCGAAAACAACATCTAAACGTGTTCACTTCACTACCAGGTGGCTAAATCAACATTGCAGAATAGATTCTGTGTCCAATTCCCCGTGTTGCATAATAAGTCTGTTTATTGTTTTAATATGCAAACCCATAAACTTTGGTGAACATGGTTTCTTTAGAACTTCCACAGAGATGAAGAAGTAGCATGAGATTGGGGCTGCAGCAGAACCACTAGTTTCCATCCATGAATAGAGCCGTGTGTGTGCATTGTTAGGCCCACAGGTGTTCTCCAAACGGGATGAATATATATATGAAGGAATGCACCCAAACCCAGGAGCCACAGATGACTGCGGCCAGGCACAAGGAATAGATGCGGCTGCATGTTATTTTATCAACACACCAACCACTTTAACTATTCAAGAAATTCGCAAGCAATTTGAAAAGTTTATTCCTGACCAAAACGACGTTGGGCTTTCGAGATGCTGAATAGTGTGTCTCCAACAGACTGCTGTTCTTCTACTACGGCTACCTTGGGTTTGTTTTCCTCCCCCACAAACAGTCGGTTGAATTAGTTTTCGGGAGTTGTTTGGTAGGAAAATTTTTCAAAAATATTTTTACTCTTCCCTATGAAGAGACTTGTAACAGAAGTAGTATTTTGATATTTTTTTTGTTTTTTGAGTAAAATACAGCAGCTGTGTCGATACTTTGGCGTAATTGTGGGATGCGTTTTGTGAATAAGTTTTGAAAGTAATTTTGTTCTTGTCGAAGTTGGTTTAGAAAATTTGTTTATTTTCGTTTGCAAGTTGTTTTGGTTGGAGAAAAGTCCTGCGAGTTGATATTGAATTTGATTTCTCAGAAGCCGATATGAGAAATCGGTAAAAAGTTTGTTAGTGGTTCAATAATGATGCTTTGCTGAAATAAAATTTGATACCGACAATTAAGATATCACTTCTATCTATATACAGAAAAATAAGAGTAACTGTATTCACTTTAAACAAAGAATTCCAAATGGTTTCAAATTCTGGAAGCCTTGAAAGTAGAATAGAGGCAGCACGTTTAATGCTTGCGGGGCAAGGTAGGCCAGCGTTTTATTTAACAAATGTTTAATCCATGCATCATAAGAGTAAACCTCTGTAAAACGGTCGTTTGACTTATTTATTTTTAGTCCGACAGTTGGCTTCACCACTTAAAGAATGAAGCGTCACGTTTTAATGAAACGTTTGAAAATTCATTATCTTCTAAATAACAAAACGATTTCACGAGTATGTATATTTATACGATTTTACGGTCTCTGCAAGTATTGGTTGGCGGGATCATGAGCTATGAAATGAACGGCTAATGGCATAGGTTTGTAGTTACCTTAACTTGATTCCCTGTGATTCCGTGTCACCAAATGTAATAGCCGAACTGAACATTGTGATGCCAGGAAGATGGTTTTTACCATTTGTAGCAATGCTTATATATGAGTAGCAGTAGCAAGTGCAGTGTGATTGCCTTTCATCTCCTGGACTCCATACTATCGTTTGGCGAGGGTGTCAACAATGTTGGCTCCAAGTCGACGTTTGTTATGAAAGAAAGACAGAGAGTAAATCGACAGATATGTTGCCAAGGTTACTTTTTGAGATTTGCATGTTCGACCATGGATATGCAAGGGTACAAAGGTACACACGCATGTAAAGTCTTGACTTTTGGACATGCTTTAGAAGGAACTCAAAACGATGCGGATGGTAGAGGGAGCCGTTTAGAGCCAGAAAGGTGACCTCACAAAATGTTTTGAGCTATACGCACGCCTAAGGGGTTATGATACGCTTTTACTGTTGCCATGGCGCGGGCGGAAAGATAGACGGAGGAGAAAGGATTGTTGTGTTGCAGTGGTTTGAAACTCAGGTATATTTGGTTTCGATATTAGCTCTCCGGGGGTATGAGTCCGAATAGGACGGAGAGTTTTTTCTTCACTCGGAATGATTCGAAGGTTATCAATTTTCACGCTTGTTTTGTGCTTGAAACTCTACAACAGCCAAATCTACAGTGTTATGCCTTCACACGTAGATTTTTCTGACTGAGTTCCTATTACACAAATGAAAGACTTGCCATGAGAAGCGATTGCTAGTACCACTACACCACGGCCACCTCAAGACTTGACAAAGTCCTCTACTCACACTGAAAATACTCCAAAAATAAGTCTTAAGGCACCTTCAAATAATAGAAAATAGGGACTCTCAAGTTCAAAGTTTACTTCCCCGGCATACAACTAGCTTCTATCACTAGACCTGCAGCCATGTAACACAAGTCGTCGTAACTGTTACCTGTCATAAAATTTCGTGACGGATGAGGCCATCAGATACGTGTGTTTTCAAGTTGTCTGGCATAAAAGTCACATTTCTTGTTATGCTATAAAAAGGTATAGATTCGTTGCTACCAACTGTAAAGAAAATCCTCATTGCTAGTCTGGAACTCGTCTACATATCTAACTCCTAGCGAAGGGTGAGAGTGGCTTTTAAAGTGAGAACCGGCAAGACGACTAGTCTGTCACTTAAAGTTTCAGACCTATCAACCTGAGTATGCAAAGATTAGTTAGGCTTCATGCATGCAAAAGTGGTTTTCGAATATATTTGGCAAGAATACAGGCTCTAGGCTTACCTTTCTTTCTAATATAAAAAGGGCGTGTATTTGGGGGTCGTACTCGTAAGTTTAAGTCCTAGGTTCTTGGATCAGCACAATATATTCGCCGCTGTTGCAACAACGAAGAAGAAGAGCGACGGTTACAGCTTTGGAGTGATGGAGGTTAATTTGTATTTGGTGCAGCATCAGAGTTTTCGTTGAATGCATTAACCTGTATCAAGTCAGGTGGATTATATTAGTTGAGTTGGCTGATACAAGGTAACCGCTCGAAGGAGGAATTTTTATTTGCTCAACATTGTGGTTAGAGGTAGGGGCAGTACAGGGTTCAGCGTCCTACACATCCATATCGGACATAAATTCGGAGGCGGACGGTCGTTCCGTATATGCTTCTACATCCTTCTTGTTGACCTTGAGAGTAATGGCTCGAAACCCGTAACTGATGATATCACCAGGCGACAGGGTTTCTTGATATATAACGATTACTCTAATAATTTCCAATATTGTATCTGGATCGGAGGGTTCCGCAGAGATGCAGGAGCGCGTTCTTAGGCGCGTAGCTATTGCTAGCTTAGGTGACAAGTTGTGCTAACCACCATCATAACAAGTGGGAGCGGGGCCTAAATTGTCTCTCAGAATTTGCAGGAAGTTCTTAGATCAGCTGTCATCTTAACTTCTAATTTCTGCTCGTACCTTGCTCCACTTTTCTGGAGTGATACTGCCGTTGACGTCATCCTTGTCAACAACAGCCATGATCATGTGCAGCTGCAGCTGCAATCCTCGGCTTGTTCTGAGTGTAAACTTTTGGCGAATCATACAGGGATCTGGATCTGTTGAACGTTGAGTCCGTGCTTGCTTTTTCTAGCAATCCTTAACGCCCATACGAGATAGGATTTCAGTCTGGCTGATCTCTTCTCTGCTGACCCTTGGCAAAACAGTCCAATATCCTGAGTGCATTTCGCCTCCTGTGATGAAGGATTTTGGAAGATGGGTTATTGTTATTTAAGACTGGCTTAACCTGGGAGGAAATCGAGGTTGTCATAGGTAGAATTGAAAACACTTTAGGCTAGAGTTGTGACGTCGATTCGCTTAGCATTGCCCAATCTTTTCAGACATTGTATCTGTAAATGTATATTGATGTTTGTTATTTGGTTCGTACAACAATTTAGCCCAAAAATATATATATCGGCTGTCTAGCATCAACTCATCTCTTAAATGCCAGTGAAGTATGCCAGGTCTAGGACCGTTCGTCAATTGTCTGATCGGGTCCCATCGGTATGGACTTAGGCCAGGAATGTCTACCATAGACCGAATTCTCACATTGCGGCAGATCGTAGAAAAAGGCCTAAGAGTTCCAAATCGATATATGAGATGTAGAATGCACGCCGCTCCATCGAGGCCAGTAATGACAAAACCAATAGCCTTTAATGTCTGAAAAAGACTTAAGCAAGCTGATGCGTTGTCATGTGACTTTATCAACATCGTTCTTGAAATATTTGTGCGAAACTCGATAGTCAACTCCAGAGGCACAGTCTTTCAAAAGTCTATTCAGTTACTCGTATATGCAGACAACAGTGACATAATGGAAAGAAACAGAATCGGTAAAGGTGGGTTTCCACTGAAGGAAAAACAACGTATATACCGTCAACAAAGGGGGGCACGCTCTATCGACACCCAGAACAAGTTGTCATGATAGGCAGCTCGAACTTTGAGGCAGTAGGGGACCTTATCTACCAACTCCGAGAACGACAGCAGCGCAAAAATCATGCGAATAATCAACTTTGGTAATCCTCCTTCTTTAGGTTTAAAAGGCAAATAAGTAGTAAAGCACTCTCTTAAGCCACTTTAATGACATTATACAAACCAGTGATCACCCCAGTTCTGGTTTACGGGGCAAAATCTTAGACACTTACGAAAGGGGAGGAAAATACTATCGAGCGCTTTGAGAGTCAAGTTCTTCGGGTTGCAATAGCGAACTCTATGAGGACAATCAGGCTTAGATGGCTAAGTCACATTGAACGCATAAACGCCAACGCATCGGTCCAGAAAGTTTCCGACTACAACGCAGAGGGACAACACGGTAGTGTATGGTATCTTAGGTGGTAAACACCAAGGGAACGACACCTCAGCCAACTTCATGTGCCCAACCGGAAGCAGTTAGTTAAAGTCCGCGCCAGCAGGAACTCTGTTGTGGTAAAATTTATCACAACAAGCTGGGTTCTTTTCCCTTGAAAACTTTCGCCCACAACTCTTCGAATATTTTTCCTCTAAATAGTTGTTGTTCCAACATCCGGAGATAGTGATGGGCAGACGTGGGTGCATCAGCTATCTGTGCACTCACCCAGTATCTTGGAAGAACAACATAAACAGGTAGGACGGACCCCAAAAGATCAGGCGGGCGGCCTGCTTCATGAGCGCGAGGAAAGAGCTTAATATTTTTTTCAACAAGGGTACAGCTCGAAGTAGCCGACTCTTGACCCGTGTGTTATTCTGCTTCCCATTATGGGTAGTCTCCACCCTTAAGTAGAGCCAAGACATTCCGCTCCATCCCTCCAGCTCCTGACCAGTTCACTTTTTTTGACCTGCCTTGTCTGTTATGCCCGTTATCGCTTTGGAGAGACGTACTTGCGGAAGGCACCTGTGAATTGTAAGACGGAAACCAAAATAAAGAGTGATAATCAAAACACAAATTGTATAATCGAAAATTAAAAAAAAAACATTATCAATGTAAAGAATGGGACGCTATCTGGTATTCCCCTTTCCCTACTCCCCGAGATCTGTACGGGTCCATAAGGCCAAACAATTTTTTTTAAAAGTCTTGACTTGAGACCCCTGGAACTTGACTTGGTTCGCCTTCTTAGCCCAAATGCGTAGGAAATGAAAATTTTTTGTCGCTCTGAATTATTTCTGGGATTAATTTCCTGGAAAGAAGAGGTTGTTTGAACCCAAGGTAATTCAGGAAAATGTACACTCAAGCCAAAGGAAATTCTCAAAATATGGAAATTTTCCCGAGGAAGTGGGTAGTGAAAGCGGCACACTTGGGTGTATCAAAGAGCTATACCAGACATTGGGCCCACTAATAACCTAGAAATGTGTTAGTGGGTGGCCAATAGTCTGAGTGGACATGGCTTGGATCAGGGCGGCCACCTCTTGGTTGACTACAACTCTTCAAAGAAGTTTATCGCGAAAAAGAAGTGACAAAGGAAAAAAAAACTAAGTATTGTGTATTAAGATCCCGGTAGGATTTCGCTCGCATTGTGGAAAAAAAAAAACAAAAGAAACTCCCGCAAAAAGAAGACCAAATGTCACACTCGACCCACTCACTTTTCAACCGTTCGGGAAGACGAAAGATAGCGGCCCAATCTGAAGCGGTTCCCATTCCGTCTGTTTTAACTACCATTTATTTAACCTTGGTTAGTAAATGTTTCTTGATACCGCTCAATTTATTATGCCATACGAGAATCTGATCAATAAATCGCGGATTATAACTTACCATTTGACTTTGTTTTTTTTTTTCATCTTTTTTTAAAGTTTCGTAATTTAAAGATTGCGTGGCGCCTATAAACAAATTTGTATAAACCCACCCCTAGCTGTTGCAAATTTCCCTTGGGTTTTCTTTGTTCGTATCGGAAACCAGCATTATCGATCAAACCATCACCTGTGTGGTTCGAGCTCGTTGTTTGTTGTTGCTGCCGGCAGACCGGCTACAAAGTAGTAAATTTTAATTAACTGTTTACTTTTAATCCGGGAAAATGACCAAAAATAAATAAAATTGCAACAGCGCAGATGAACTTTAACGTTTCTATAAAAAATAATTACACCTGAGTTGACGCGCCTGTGATGAGGAGACGACTTAGAGCAGGGATTCCCAAAGTGGTTGATATCGACCCATTGGTGTCGAAATTGGTTTCCAGGGGTCAACATAAACGAAAACTGATTTTGGGGGATGACGAGGTCTAACCTATTAATTAACACAAGTTTTTATTTGAAACGTTCAAGATAAGTTGTGTTATGTATACCAACTTGTTATAAGAATGACTAATATTTTAGTATAGTCTTTTAAAGTTTCTTTTATCATCTCTTAAATCGACAAATATGACCGAAGAAACAGGAAAATGGGTGGAGCCATAAATAAAAAGCATATACATCCCAAGAACTAATGGCAGAACTATTTATATTGAATTCAAATTGAAGAACTGTCAGTTTCATAATCTGTTGAGGAATCATCTCCTGGACTGAAGACTATTGTATCCGATGTGTGTACTACATCAGCTGATGAGAAAATTATTCCTCCTCTGTTCTTATAACTTTTGCACAAACTTTGCGCCAATCTTCAACTGCAATTTTTGAAAATTCTTCTTCAGCTAGTTTCTGAACATCCGATAATTTAAATGTTGTGTTTCGGTTTCCCACTCTTGCCTTGACAATTGCCCAAATATTTTCAATAGGGTTGAGATTTTGATGATAAGGTGGCAATCTTAGTACTCCGTGTCCTGCGCCGTAAATTATAGCGTCAATCTTATGCTTTGGATGGTGTAAAGTTCGATGTTCCTTTATACCATAAGCTCATAAAGTTCAAGTTTGAGCATCTGTGAACTATGTGGTATATTGCAGTGGGCAAACCATTGTAACATCTCAAATTTTCCGAAACCAGAACAGATTTGCTTTTCTTCCCATTTGATTGGAGAAACTTTTAAATTCAAATTCATCTCATCGTGATAATCTCCTGTTTTAGTTCCAGATTTAAATAAAAGCAAGGCATTATTTACGAAGCCTTTCTCGCCACCTGCAACATCTGACCGCCACTATCAACATCTGACGCTTTGAAATTGGTGCCTTTAATCCACGTCATGCCCTTGGTATTGTGTGTGAGCTGTGAATATAGCTCTCGTCCAAATAAATGATCTAATATCTCTTTGATCTGTATTCCCGCACCTTTCTCAGATATTTCACTCGTAAAAGCTTAACTTCACTTTTTTCGCACATAAGCTTACGGTTATTCTCCGTTTATATAGGAAAATCCATTTCTTCTTAGAATTCTGTGTAGCCACATAATGCTTAAGTTAAGGTCTCAACATTTTTATGGTAATCATCATTTTTTCCTCAAAGTGAAAGTTGTACATAATTCGCCGAATAGCTGCGATGTCAAAGTCGTCTAATGCAGTTTTCCATTTTGTGTGTGGTACTTTTTTATTTGGTGATTTAGTAAAACCTTTCTCCTCGTATTCCTTGACAATCGTTCGTATTAGGTTAGGTTAGGTTAGGTAAGAATGACTGTTGGAAATACCAACCCACTTAGGCCTATTGGCCCATTGTGATGCCACGTGGATCTGTGATCTTCTTACTACTGGAACCAGTTTGAGCTTTTAATAAAGCGTAGGAGACTGTTAACGTCTATTTTTTCTAGATCGTTTAGGTCGTTGTAGAAGAAAGCTCCTAGGTGAAGCTTCCTTCTCTGAGAGAGAGCTGGGCATGTGCAGAGTAAGTGGGGGATTGTCTCCTCCTCTTCCTCGTCCATGCAGCTTCTACAGAAATCGTTAGTAAAAGCGCCAAGCCTTCTTGCGTGCTTGCCTATGAGGCAGTGTCCGGTAATGACACCTATTATGGCGCTGAGATGTTTCCTATCTAAAAGGATCAGACACTTAGATCGACTCAGATCCAGCCTTGGCCAGATCTGTTTGGTTGCTAGACATGTTTGTCCAGCAGTCCACCTAAGGTCCGTTCTTTTATTGGCATCTAGCTTTAATGTTAGTTTGCACGTAGCGATTGGTATACCTATACTACCTTTGTCCGGTAGGATAGGTAGAGTGGTTCCAATTTTGGCGAGTTCATCGGCTCTGCAGTTCCCTGGAATGTCTCTGTGGCCCGGCACCGAACAGAGGTGAATGTTGAACTGCTCTGCCATCTCCATGAGAGATGAAGGGCAGTTTTAGAACACAATGAGACCGAGTCCAGGGACTTGATGGCGGCCTGACTATCCGAAAATATGCGGATATCCTTTGCAGATATCACGTTTTTCTTCAGCCAGGACAGAGCTTCTTTAATCGCCAAAATTTCCGCCTGGAACACGCTACAGTGATTTGGAAGGCGGAAAGAGAGGCTTAGATTTAGCTTATCTGAGAAAACACCGCCACCAACTCCGCTGTCGGTTTTAGATCCATCTGTGTAGAGATGGATTGACTTGTCCTCCATGAAAGCATCCTCCTCCCAGAATGATCTAGAGGGGAGCTTACATGGAAGTTTTTGTCAAACCGAAGTTCAGGTATGGTGTAATCGGTGTTCTCTGTGAGGATTCCTAATGTATTAAGAATGTTGGCGTGGCCAAATGAATTATTTGTCCACTGTTTAGTCGCTTTAAGGCGAATAGCTGCAGTCGCAGCTACTTGCTTGCTAAAAATGTCGAGGGGTGTCAAGTGAAACAGAATATCTAATGCCGCAGAGGGGGTAGACCGCAAAGCTCCGCTTGTGCATAGACATGCTGTTCTTTGGACTCTGCTTAGTTTAATGCGGTTGACTGCATTCTCCAAGGCCGTCCACCAGACAACCACCCCGTAAGTAAGTATCGGTCTTATGACCGAGATGTATAGCCAGTGGGTTATGCGAGGTTGAAGGCCCCATTTGTTCCCAATGGCTTTTTTGCAAGAGAATAAAGCTATTGTAGCTTTATTGACTCTTTCTTGAATGTTAGGTTTCCAGTTTAGTTTCCTGTCAAAAATGAGACCCAGATATTTTGCTGTATCGGAGAAAGCTAAACTGGTACCGTTTATTGAAGGAGGGTCTATGATTGGAATTTTATATTTCCTAGAAAAGAGGACAAGATCAGTTTTATGGGGGTTTATTCCCAATCCACAGCGATCTGCCCAGCAGGTTAATCTGTTAAGATTTACTTGGAGGAGTTCTTTAATGGTATTTAAATGTTTTCCTGAGACGGCTATGGCAACGTCATCCGCATAGGCAATCACTCTGCTACCACCCGCTTCCAGGTATATCAGTAGTTCGTTAACCACTAAGTTCCAGAGAAGGGGGGAGAGGACACCGCCTTGCGGCGTACCCCTACTGACATATCTTTTAGCAGATGTCTCACCCAGTTTGGAGTTGATTATCCTGCTTGTTAGCATTAGATTAATCAGCTCCCCAAGTGAGCCGTCTACCTGCAGAGTTGACAGCGCAGTCGTGATTGCGGGTGTGTTGACGTTGTTAAAGGCGCCCTCTATGTCTAGGAAAGCAACCATTGTGTACTCCTTATATTGTAGGGATCGTTCGATGTGGCTAGTCAGAGAGTGCAAAGCCGTTTCCACCGACTTCCCTATACAGTAGGCATGTTGAGCCGCAGACAGAAGTCTTGGATCAACTTTAGCTCGAATATGGATATCAATCAGTCGTTCTAAAATTTTCAGAAGGAATGATGGTAGACTTATAGGTCTGAGGTCCTTTGGGACCACATGAGAACATTTTCCAGCTTTGGGAATGAATACTACATTGACTTCTCTCCATAACAGTGGAATGGGGATAAGTTCTACACAGCTCCTCATAATATTTTCCAACACTGGTAGAATAATATCTGAGGATCTCTGTAGCTCGGCAGGTATAATACCGTCCGGACCAGCAGACTTGTATGGTTTGAAGCTATGCAGCGCCCAGAGCAGTTTGTCTCTCGTAATCAGACTATGAATTTTGGTCACGGTTGCAGTAGGCTTGTTTGGGCTGCTACTGGCCGCGAGATGGGAGCTACCTGGAAAGTGGGTGTCCAGAAGCAGGTTGAGTGATTCATCACTTGAGGTTGTCCAAGAGCCATCGGTTTTTTTCAAACAGCTGGGCATCATAGGATTTGTGGAGAGGATTTTTCTTAGCCGCGAAGCCTCAGAGGTTTCTGTGATTTTGTCGCAGAATGACCTCCAGGATTGTCGCTTTGCCTTCCTCAGTTCTTTTTTGTATAATTTGAGGGATTCTTTATATGAGTCCCAGTCGGTCACTTTTCTTGTGCTTTTTGCTGCGTTGAAAAGTTTTCTGCAGGTGTTTCTGAGCAGTCCTAGTGCCGATGACCACCAATGTGGCTTTTTCTTGCCTCTTGGTTGAATAAGAGGGCAGGAGGCCTTATTGAGAGTCAGAGTAAATTCCCTGACTTTCATGTCGAGCTCATTGGTGTCACGCGGGGGTCTTGATAGTTTAGAGGATATCGTTTCTGACAGTATTCCTCTATATTTTGTCCAATCAGTTTTCCGGTAGTTCCGGAAAGCTGGTTGGCTGGGGGGAGCATCACTCAGACTGAATTGGATGTATCTATGGTCTGAAAAGGAGTGTTCAGACGATACCATCCAGTTTGTTAGCCTTTGGGTGATGCTGTCGGAGACAAGAGTAATATCTAATACTTCTTGTCGGTTTTTTGTTATGAAAGTGGGCTCATTGCCAATATTGCAAATTAAGAGGTTAGTACTTAAAATATAGTCTAAAAGTGACTCACCTCTATCATTGATGTCGGTACTGCCCCATACCGTATGATGTGTGTTAGCGTCGCATCCGATTATGAGGCCAGTTTTTTGCCTTCCCGCTTCCAGTACCACCCTTTCTAGGTTATAACCAGGGAGAGGGCCCACTTGGTCGTGGCCAAGGTAAGCCGATGCCAGCCAGTAAGAGCCTTTGGCAGTCTCTAATCTGGCAACGGTTAGGTCGGGGTCACTGAGGTTGGGAAGTAGAAATACATTAAGGCTACGTTTCACTAATATACAAGTTCTAATCTTACCTTTGTCTCTTGTATAGAGCGGAACGTATGAGGGTGTCCTAAGTCCACTAACCACGCCTTCTGCAATCCATGGTTCCTGGATTAGAATTATGTCTTCTGCGCTTTTGGAAAGACGCAGAATGAGTGCGGCCGAAGCCTTTTTTGAGTGGTGGAGATTAATCTGGAGAAACCGTATCATTGCTACAGTCTTCCAGAGTCGCCTCCACCACGGTGTTGTTGAGGTCCTCCGATTCTGAAGATGTGCCCAAGAGCTCATCTTCTATCTCTGATCGTGTAGAACCTCTAATTGCTTCGTCATCGGTTTCCATTTCCGACAATGTGTCAGAAGAGGAGACCGACGGCTTGGTAGTCACCTCGGACAGATTGGAGTCGTCGCTATCCAATTCTGGAAAGGATATCGACGCTCCAAGATCCAAGGTTGTGATGTCAGGTGTTAAAGGAGGAGGAGGTTGCTTATCAGCATCCAGCTCATCCTTTTTGTACACCCTTAAGTGAATGGACTCGAATCCGAACCGAATCATGCCTTTCGTCTGCGCCAGAGGATTAAGGGATTCCTTATTGGTCACAATTAACGCGCATCTATAAGAACCCCTTAGTTCCTCCAGTTTCGCGACTTTCCAGTCATGAGTCGGAAGAGTCGGGTTGCTGAGCCGGATGATTTCCAGGATACTTTCTGGAGAGGCTGGAATCCAGGTACGAGTTCGAGGTCTACTAGGAATGTCTTCCTTAGATACGACCTCGAGTTTTGCACCTGGCCAAACCTCTCCTAAACCATCGATGGCCTTGGTGAAGAGATCGAGAGATCTCTGGTTGGAGCAAGCGATGAGCTTGACATGGCCTTGGTGCCAGCCAGCGTCGCTTGTGATAGGGGTGGTCCTGGGTTCTCCCGCATGATGGCCAAGAAGTTGCTCGAGAGCTACAACTTGACCAATTGCCATCGTTCCGGTGTAATGGAACCGTCGGTATCGCTTCTGTCGATCACCGCGATCACCAATGCGTCCTTTAGGACTTCATTATAAGACCTCAGAGATCTGCTGTTGGATGGCCCAGGGGTTGTGGAACTGTGTGTTTTGGGCCTCTTGGAAACCGGTACGGTTTCCTCCAACGATCTCTGACGCTTAGAGGAGTCTTTTGACGTTTTGTGAGCAGTGGAAGCAGTGGGAAATCCGTCTTTTAGGATGTTTTTAGCCCACTCAACCTTGCTCTTTATTTCCGCACTTCTCTCCACCTCCGGAATGGATCCGAAGGTTTTGATGATGCGTGAAGCATTTCGGCGTCTTATGTAGAGCGCGTTAGATGGAGCATGCCGATGCGGCTGAGCTCCAGATTCCTCTTTGGAGGGAGGAGTTTTGGTAGCAGCAACAAGTCCGTGGCCTGCCACAAACTTGCTGCTGCTGGGGGCGGGGGAAGTGATAGGACCATGGCTTGCCACAGTCTTTACACTCCCCGAAGGAGTTTTGGTAGCAGCGACAAGTCCGTGGCCTGCCACAAACTTGCTGCTGCTAGGGGCGGAGGAAGTGATAGGACCATGGCTTGCCACAGTCTTTACACTCCCCGAAGGAATTTTGGTAGCAGCGACAAGTCCGTGGCCTGCCACAAACTTGCTGCTGCTAGGGGCGGAGGAAGTGATAGGACCATGGCTTGCCACAGTCTTAACACTCCCTGAAGGAGTTTTGGTAGCCGCGACAAGTCCGTGGCCTGCCACAAACTTGCTGCTGCTAAGGGTGGAGGAGGTGATAGGACCATGGCCTTTAGAGGATGGCGCACCATGGCCTGCCACAGTTTTGCCTCCTCTCGGCAATGCAGGAGCCTTGCCGGTAGTCGGTGTAGTCACCGTTCCACCGCCCGGTAATGAAGGAGTACCGGCCTCGGTTTTTGTTTTCTGGTTATTTTCCATTGATAGTCCCACGAGTAGCGGAGAAAGGGATGTCCATCTGTACAGAGATCCGCCATATACAGATAAGGCTAGCTAATCCGGAGGTTGCCAGGTATCCGGATACTCCGTTTGCGACTGAGCTATTTTTGGAGATACTGGGCTCTCAGCCAGGTTGATCTTCGGCACGGGTCGTATGACACCTTGATCCAGCCCAGGGGAATGATGGAGTGCTTTGGGAGTTGGGGAGGGGGGGGGAAGCATCCTTTGGTTTCAGGACTCGTCTGGAGAATTTCTTCTCGAGATTCATTGACCCTACTCAGCCTCTACAACTCGACAAATTCGATGCTCGCGGTAGAAGATCGTTCGTATTGATCGGGCCGAAATTCCAGTGAACTCCCCAGTCTGCGAGTCTGCGTACGTTATGGAATTATCCAAACATAAACTCACAGCTTCTTCCAATTTTTTGTTAAACCACCTTGATCAATAACCGCCGTGTGGCGCTCCCATTCTTCCGATTTGAGTTCTGTTTTTTTTTCTGTTAAGTTTGTAAATCTGTTTTTGACATTCCTTCTAAATGTTAGCGTCATAGCTTGACATTTGCAAAAGCTACGTAGCCAAGAGTACATCTATCTCTGTGTATGTTGGCCATTTTTTCCAATTTTTGAAATGGATTTAAGTTTGCACAACGAACTTGTATTAAATTTTGCGTAAAAAACGTATTTAACGGTGCGCGAACGTTGGAAAAGTGTTTCGGCAACGATTCTCTAAAGAAAACGGTCGTTTACCAGTGGCACGAGCGGTTCAAAAGTGGTCGTGAGTCAATCGAAGATGATGATCGCAGTGGCAGCCCATCGACATCGAAAACCGTCGAAAACATTGATGGAGTAAAAAAATGTTGGTCAATAACCGCAAATTAACCATCAGGGAGATATCGCAGGACTTGAACATTGCCTATGGATCCTTCCAAGACTTTTTGGTTAATGATTTGGGTTTCCGTCGTGCAGCAGCAAAGTTGGTGCCAAAAGACCTCAATTTCATGCAAAACAGAGACCGTGTTGACGTCCCACATTCATCAAAAGGATCATTACTAAAGACGAGACGTGGGTTTATGAGTACGACACGCAATCCAAACATCAGGCAAGTGAATGGCGTTCACTAAATGAGCCGAGACCAAAATAACCACGTGGTTTTCAGTCAAAAAATAAGTCAATGCTCACGGTTTTCAGGGATTACAACGATGTGGTGCATCATGAATTTATTCCAGAAGGCCGGACAGTAAACCAAGAGTATTATTTGGATGTTATGAGACGTTTGCGTGAAGCAATTCGCCCAAAGAGACAAGAATTGTGGGCAGAAAACTCGTGGATTTTGCAACATGATAACGCACCGTCGCACAATGCCATCATTATTCGTAATTTTTTGACGAAAAATGCAACAAATACCATCCAACAGCCACCGAATTCGCCTGATTTGGCTCCCTGTGACTTCTTTCTGTTCATTCGAGTTAAAAAACCACTACGGGGAACGCGTTTCAGCAGCCGAGAGGAAGTAATGGAAAAATCGCAGGAAGCACTGATGGACATATCGAAAACCGAATATAAAAAACGAGGATTGGATCAAGCGCTGGCATAAGTGTATTGCAGTCGATGGCGATTACTTTGAAGAGGAAAATATAGATTTAGATGAATAAACTAGTATTTTTAATTTTCTGAATAAATACGGGAACCATAAGGTACTACATCACAAGGTAGTATATGTTAACAACGAACTTACGGGCATGACTTCCTATTGGTTTTCCTTTTCGAGATGAACCCATGACAATTTCCTGTATTTGTATAAGCTTTTGTTCGAGCAATGATATTGTTTTCGTAAAACTGGATTTCAAATAGCAAATTTATCATTTATATGCGTTAGGTCTAGCTACTTAGCTACATGTAACTAAAAAAAGTAATGGACTTTGGTAGTAATTGAATAAAAAGTATGGCGTTAATAATTTTTTTAAGTTATTACCAAAAAACGGAAATAAAACACTTAAACAATTTTATTTCTAAGACCTAAAATCCTATCCTAAAACCTATGAACTAAAGTGCTACAGTTAGAAGCAAACACCGTAAAATAAATGGAAACACGCCACATAACATGTACCTAAACCTAAACCACAAATAATAAAACAATAAAAACCGTTGAGAACCTAATCAATTACGATCGGACTAGTTTATACAAATTCAACAAATATGCCTATGCTCTGAATGAATTTTTTGCCAATCCCAACCTAGCATTGCATATGAAGTGCGTTGAAATTTATCGACCCCATAATAAAAAAATGAAAGTAATTTATGCAACAGCATTTTAGTTCATAGCCATGTAAAGTTGGGTTAGGCATTGTAAACGTCAGGCAAAAATATTTATTCTTTCGTACCATTTTTGTTCTCCTAAATCCTCTCTCTGCGCAATCGACCGTTGACAAACTGAATTGGTACGGACTATAGGAAGTATCATAGTTGTACTTTTAAAAAACTCAACAAATCGATAAGCATGCACAAGTTCGAATAAGATAAAAAAAAACTCGGGAAGTCAATATGCGTGGACAAGTTCGTGGAAGATAATGTGTTCGAGCGTACAAGTCTTTCAGACACGTTTTGACTTGCTCTATATTGTACGCATATATGCGATTTAACATGAACGAAATTATGATCAAGTTCAAGTCAAAACATGCTCCTGATATTTTACTATATAACAAGCTTGCACTTAGGTTGAAAGTTCATTTACGTTTTGAAATTCGTTGGAACTTGAATATCAGTTATAATACACTCATCTACTAATTTATTTCAAGAGATTACAAAATGAATACATAGGTCAATAAGCTGAATTAAAATAAAGTGATTGAAAAAAAATTTACAAAATCCCTAGTTACCTACGAGCGTTAATAGCGTAACCATACGTTTCTACAGTTTATGAAAAAGTAACAAGGTAGCTAAGTACAAAAAATTTTTTTTAATATTTTTCCAAGTATTTTTTTGTAATTACTTTAGAAAAGTTGTTACCTAAAATTATAAATGTTCAGTTTTGAGATGGCAGACACGAAGAAAAAATGCAGAGAATACAGTTTGGACTACTTGAAGTTTAGATTTATTTCGTCTCTATCAAATCAACACGATCAGTAACGATACCATGAAGCCTTCAAAAATGGAGGACCACTTATCAAGAGTACATGCTGAAAAAAAAGTAAGCCATTGTCCTTCTTTCAAGCACCTAAAGAAAAACTAGCGAAAAACTCATCCATAAGATCGATGTTTGCGTCATCATTTATGCAAGACGTTGATGGTTTACGAGCGTCCTATAATATATCTTTACTAATAGCGGAGTCGGAGATACCCCACACAATTGGAGAGCAGCTTATTTCTTATTTTACCAGCCATTGTGGAGGTCCTCAACAATATATTGCACAAGCCCGTACATGAACTATCTTAATAACGAAGTACAAAACCACATTAGAAGTGGTATGCAGTACATTCAATCTTTATGTGTTAATCTAGCTACAGCTCTGTGTTAAAAAAATTGAAGACACATTTTGTTTAAATATGTACCTTGTTATTTTAAGAAACAAAAAATGTGGAGAATAAAATTTCTTTGGCGTATTTTATTGTTTTTTACTTAAAATTACATTCGATACTAAAAAACAAGACTTATACTACACTAGCCTAAGCGTCAGCTTCAGCCCAATCAAGCCTCCTGTATTTATCACTATTTGATCTACATGTATCGAGAGCATCTCTTTCAGGTACGCTCAGGCAGAATCTCCAAACATTAGCCCCTTCACCCGAGTGTACCGGCACATGTAGGATTCTTTTGTCTGTGGCCCTTCTAGCAGCATGATATATAATCAGAACATTACTAGCATCAGATAGATAGCCGTGTGCATCTAGATACAAGAACGCCTCAGGTGGTGTGTATCCACTTGACAATGTGTTTCTGAAGTAACCAGGGTTAGGTTAAAACAAGCCCGATATGAACTCGATCTCAACAACCTTCACTGAGTGCACGAAATGATTTCTGACAAGGTCCAGGATAACATTGTCTAAACAGGCTCGAAGATATTTTCTGTCGAAAGCTATTCCATCATACAGGACTTGCGTAATTCAATATTGGACGCACAAAGGCTTGATAGCAAATGACCTTAACATCGGATCTCAGATGATTCAAGTATTAGAGGCTTTTGAGCGACATAAATGCCGTTCTCACTTTTTTGAGCTGTTGGTTTATGTGTTCATTGTAATATAAAAATGTATCCAGATGGACACCTAGATACTTCACAACAGTCTTTGACTCGATGCGAAGTCAATCAGAGGATTTTATTACCAGGTTTTTCCAATTGCGTCTCAAGTCAGTATTACCCTGACCTGTGGAGCAGAACAGTATGGTTTCACATTTGGAGCTATTTATCTTGAGCTTCCAATCTTAACAGTAATCTGGAAGATTGTCGAATTTTATTTGGAAATTATTCTGTATCTCTCTGATTTTAGAACCATGAGAGTATAATATGACATCATCAGCGTATGCTATTGAAGAAGTCATGTCCGTAAGTACTTCAGAGGTACAGATGTTAAAGAAGATTGGCGCCGTTACTATGCCCTGTGTCAATCCATTGGCGATTTTAAAGACTCTAGTCGTCGTGTATTTTCTATCTGTTACAACAAAACTCTTCTTGCGTATCATTGAACTGATCACCTTTATAAGGTGGGGGGAAATTCATACTTAATAAGTTTATATATTAACCCTATCTATCGGTATATGCTTAAGTACAACATTTGGGATACCATCCAAACCAGATGACTTTTTGTTGTTTAGTTTTCTGAATATGTCTGTAAACTCGTCAAGTGTTGTGTAGTAGATTCTTGTCTGTCCTCAGAAAATCTGAGTGGAATGAATGTGTCACTGCTTTGGTTATTAAACTGCAGTAGCTCTTCAGCCACCTCAACAGATTTCCGACTTGTAGATCGATTTTGTGGACTGACTCAAAATGGGAACCAATAACATTGAGTTTTTTTTATTTCACTATCAACCACGTAATGGTTGTCGATTCTGTGACAGTGTTGGGGATTAACCGCTCAGGAAGCATTGGCACTTTGAGTTTTGGAATTTTGACAATGCTACGAGGCATGAAGATCTGCTTGATTTGAGGAAACATGTTCCCTGAGTCAGAATTCATTCCTTTTTCCGCACGTTGCCTCCAGTAGGCATTGGCCTCATTCCGATATTGTTGCTCTATTGGTGACTTTACATTTCTCAGGAGGGACTTCAATCTTATCAGTTCCGATATAACAACTCAGTTCAGCACTAATCAGCGCGTTGAACTGTTAAGACATTCCATCTATCTGTGCGGTACTAAAATCAGTGTATAAAACATAAAGGCAAAATTCCTAAGAGGAGCCAGTCACCCAAGTTTGAAGGCAATATCTTGTCCTCAAACAATAAAACTCAAAAAATGAATTCTCTTGGAGATAACCTTCTATCAGCAAGGGCACTCAAAGTCGTGTTGTATGGGCTAGATGAAATGCCCATCGAAGCATTAAAACAGGAACTAACATCACTAGGCCTGAAAGTGCATAACATGAACTTAAAAAAAATGTTCGGCGTTCTCAAGAATTGGGCATCGCTCAGACCACATTATGGCATATTTTGCATGAGGATCTTGGTTTACATCCACACAAGATTGAGCTGACTCAAGAATTGAAGCCGATGGACCATTTGAAGCGACGTACGTTCTCCGATTGGGTTCTGGAGAAGATGCTCCAAGATGATGAATTTCATCGCAAAATCATCTTCAGTGACGAAGATCATTTTTGGCTCAATGGGTTCGTCAATAAGCAAAATATGGGTTATTGGTCGGGTGAAAATCCACATGTGCTTCATGAATCACCACTTCATCCACAAAAAATAACTGTTTGTTGCGGTTTCCATGCCGGCGGCGGCGTTATTGGGCCATATTTTTTCGTCAACGATAACGATCGTCACGTTACTGTGAATGGTCAGCGTTATCGCGCCATGATCACCGATTATTTTTGGCCCGAAGATATGGTCTTGGACGACATGTGGTTTCAACAGGCTGGTGCCACAAGCCACACACCACACGCTACAATCGATTTATTTAAGAGTAAGTATGGTGAGCGTGTTATCTCAAGAAATGGGCCAGTCGATTGGCCGCCTCGTTCGTGCGATTTAACGCCGCTTGACTATTTTCTGTGGGGCTACGTTAAGTCATTGGTTTATGCCAACACACCGACGACGTTGGAAGAGTTCAGAGCCAACATTGAACGCGAAATAGCGGCCGTTTCGGCCGAAATGTGTGGTTGAGTCGTTGAAAATTGGGTCCAACGAATCGACCGCTGCAAACGTGCCCGCGGTGGCCACATGAACAAAGTCAAGTTTCATTCATAAATGTTTTGATTGTACTCCAAGCCGATAATACAGTTTTTGAAACATCTCAAATGGTTAGCGTTTTATTTAAAAAAAAATTTGTCAGGTCCTTATTGGAAAACTCTATATTTGAAAAGCTGATGAAAAAACGTATTATATCGTCTTTACATAAAAAACATTTTTTTTTTTTGAAATGAACAATTTGGATTTCGTGAAGACGATCTACTGAAGATGTATTCTTAAGCTGTGTAGTGAAATTATTGATAGTTTTAATAAAAATACTCTTCCTAGACATGACCAAAGTATTTGATATGGTTAATCACGATATTCTTCTCAATAAATTGTATAGGGTTGGATTTAGATGCATAATTCATAAGTGGTTTTCGCCCTATTTGTCCAACAGAACACCACGAGTAAAGCTTGATTTAATTTTTAGCAATCAGCTGGAAATACAGATTAGTGGTCCTCAAGGATCCGTTTTGGGACCGTTGTTATTTTTAATTTATGTCAATTCATTGATCTACCAAAATCTTAGTAGCCATATAACAGCATTTGCTGATAACATGGCCTTAACATACGACAATAAAAGTATTTTTGGCCCTGCAGTCAAGCTATATAAGGACTTAAGTATACTACGACAATGGCTCGCTAAGCATGAGTTACTTATAAGTAATAAAATTAGACTTATGATATGTAGCCTAAGAGAAGCCTATCCACTTGATTGTGATGCCGTCTTTCATTCGAGTTGTTGTACAAAATTATCGTTATCTGTTCATACATGTGGTAAAAGCAACTTTTTTAAAATAGAGGGTGTTAATAGCTGTTTTAAAATAGAGGGTGTTAATAGCTATAAGTATCTAGATAATAGATAAAAACGTGACTTGGAAAGCGTACGTTGAGGACTTAAAGAAATATATGTTATCTGTGACTCGTAAAATGTATCTGTTAAGAGATCAGTGCCCAAAAAAAGCTTTGCTTATGTTTTATTACGGGTTAGTGCACTCCAGTACCGCATTGCAAGTTGGGGCGGTACTTGTAACAAGCTTTATATTTTGCTCAAAAACATATGGTCAGAATAATTTGTAAGCAAAACCGATTAGCTCACAGTTGGCCACTATTCCTAAACCTAACAATACTTCCAATAAAACATCTTTACATGTTCAAGGTTCTTAAAGTCTAAGGTTCTTAATGTCTAACATTCCAAGATCTAAAAAAACTCATTGTTCGATATTTTACACAACAGCAGCACCAAGTCTTTTTAACCCCACAATGAGTGTTTTTTTTTTTGTTTGGCTTAAAAAAAATATACTTTGATGGCAAATCATTTCCTAATCATAAAAAAAATATACATTTTTACTTTAATATTTATGTATGTTTTTTTCTAAAAAAAACTGGTTGATTCCAATATGCATCACTGCACATTAACACACGTCTTTTTCTTTCAATTACATATGAGTTCAATTCATTATGAAAAACAAAATAAATTGTTATTTTTTGTGGAAACTTGCGAAAGAATTTTTATCTTTGTTAAAACATAATTTATGATTGTTACGTCTATGAGGTGATAAAATAGTCGAATGTACCACTTTCATGATCGTATTCTTATATGGTTCTTTTCAATGAAGCTATCCAATAGATTTAATCCTCCCATGTGCTTATTGTATTGCTTTACTATTGCTGGGCAAGAAATTTCGATTTTTTCCTTTTTCTTCCTATCGAAGCGATGAATGCTTTGTCTCCGATTCGGATGGCAATTTACTCGATGGTACTCTGTTTCTTCTAACGATTTCATTTTCAGTTCCTGTATAAATTTCAAAATTATAACAATAACCCGAAACTCCTGACAAGACAAAAAGCTTGTATCCCCATTTGTGTGGTTTCAGGGGCATATATTACTTTAGATGATGTCTGGCTTTCGTTGAGCATATTTGCTCACCAACTGAAAGTGTCCATAGGAACCGAAGTGAACTTTGACAATAGAGCACTTATCACTGGTCGTAGTTTTAGCAATTTATCATTTGATATAATGCTGTTATCGCTAAAATGCACAAAAGACCTGATTTCTTCGAAATGTTTTTGTGATAATGCATTTTTTACTAAGTGGATTCCCACAAAAGGACTCCAATATATTCTTACATTGGGCATGTAAATAACTGATGATTTAACATATATACCCAAGTATCTCATCAAATCAGTTTTTGTAAAATTGAGTACTGCGTTTGGATTTTCAGTCAGTTCATATCGCACGCTTTCCTCAACTGTAATGTCCATTAGCTCGTCGTTAAAAAAGTATTTGAAGAATTAGTAAGGCGTTTGCAATGCTGAAATATTTACTGGAAAATTTGTATAACCAGTGAATGTAAAAGGCACATTTATCAATCCTTTTTCTTTCCAAAGGAGAGCTCTTTGAACTTGGCCACCAGATGATGTGGATGGCCAATTTGAAAGATGGGAAGATACAATTTGCCCTTCATTATCGCCTTCGCATTCATCGATATGCTCTAAAGGGTCTTCAGTTACATTGACCGCCTCACTAGGACTAAATTAATCTAAGTCGTTTTCATTGATATTTTCGAAATCATCATCACTGTCCGATAGAATACTTTCGAATAACTCATTTGGAGCATTATCATTTAGTGTTTCTCAATTTATTCTTTTCGATCCTTTCCTGTAAAGCCATCTGGAACAACGAAAACAACGGATTGATGTTTATAAATAAGAAAAAAACAACACTGACACGTTCATTAGCTGGGACATAAATACACAATACTTACAGCGTTATATTACTATAAGAAATATATGTATGTATATACATATTTTTTCCTTTATCAGGCACTGATGCATATACGAATCAACCGATCTCTTGTATTTATTTACAAATATTTTTATATTTTCCCCAAATCGAACTAACTTTTTGTTATACAAAAACACATTACAAATAATAGAAAAACAATTTTTTCTTCTTACTTTTTCGTATGGTAATATTTTTAATTTAATTTGTGAAACGAGTAAAACAGCAAACGCGCAATCCTGCAAAAATTACGACAATAACTACATAATTTATTTCTGAAACTGGTTTGGTGACGCCAGTATTGCAATATGATAAATAAACGGACTTTTGTGCATTGAAAAAAAATCTCTGTTATTATCTACATTATTTTGTATGACAATCATAGGATGGAATTATGCTTGATTCATATATGAATCGCCGCGCATTGTGGGGTTAATAAGTTACCAACCGAAATCAGGCAGATAGTTCAACGCAGTATGTTTCTCAAATAACTACAAAAATTCATCTTTAGTATGGATAGTTCAGAAGTCAAAGTTTTTGTTGACTCAAATCTGTAATATATTTTTCTTATTAAGTTGATGGTATATATGTAGTACAGTTTTTTATTTTTTTTATCTCATTGTTACTATATTTATTATTGTTATTATTATTACGTGATAGCTTATTGATTTTGCTTCAATGTTTTTTATTCTTTATTGCTTGTGATAATGTTGTATATTTTTTGTTATTAGTTTTACCCAACAAACATTAAATTTATTTCTTTTCTTTATTGAAGGAACATTCGCCTCTAGTTTTCTCTATGAACTACAGAATGATATCCATTATTTTTCTTATTTGTAAATTAAATATAATATAATTCAATAAATAATTCGATGTAAAAAAACCGTTTGAATATCAACGAACACAGAGATATAAGGCTGCAACTCACCAATATTGAACCGGATTTATCTAGATTGTTAGAAAGTCACCAGGTTAGAAAGTTAGAAAGTCATCCATCACACTGAATTTTTTATATTCTTTTTTTACTTTACTATTTTTATGTTGTTTTGAAAAAATAATTACCTTATTATTATTAATTACACTTGATACTTACTGAATTTTATTTCTATTTATTTTATTAAATTTTGATGAGAAAATTATATCAATTTTACTAACATAACCGTAAAGTTTTTAAATTGATAAGTATTGTGTATCAATAGGAAAAAAACTAGAGATAGCATTTTTTAATGTAATTTGGCTATGGGGGTCTGAGGTTTCAGTTCATTTTGGAAAAGGGTCTCTTGCCCAAAATAGTTTGGGAATCCCTGACATAGAGAATGACCTCAATCAATGCCCTGTCCGTAGCTGGGACACTTACCTTAGGCTCAGGATAAATGGAGAGTTTTACTCTTGTTGAAGTCCAGGTTCACTTTGGACTATCTCGCTAAAACGAGTAAGCAATTAGGTAGATATTTAGCAGAGTAACACAGCTACATATGGTATACATATGTACATGCGAAGCTCTATAAAAACCTATCGAGAAAATAATGACTTCTATTGACTTCATTACAATGTGAGGCAAGTATATTACAAGTTTCATAGTGCATCTGTTTCTGTTTGTCATAAACTTTGTACGTATAATTGTTTGCACATTTGTTACGTCATGTTCTATTGTATATCAATGATAAAAGGAGCATATACTCCTTATGAATTGTAATTAAGTATCCTCAAAACATACAACTACTAGATCGGTTAAAACTTTTCCCATTTGTAACGCATGTTTGCTATCAGACTTTCATAGGAGACATAGTAGATGCAGACGATTATGGCTTGCTAAAGATACAATAGATTCCTTTCATCCATCCAAGCTCCTTCAATACGATTCTGTATCTATTGTTGTATCTATATCTATACTCGTAAATCTTTCGTCCTTATGGATGCAACAAAGTTAAGTGAAAGAATTGTTTTGTTGATTTTGTATCTACAATATGTACGTTAGTACACACAAGTTGCACTTGAGTACCTACCGGAACGGTGGTGTCATAGCACCATGTCTCAACTCAGGCCTTTCAGACTTACAGTTCAACAGAAAATACGAGTGCATAGGATCAGTTACATTCCAAGCCAACTGCATCTAATTACTAGAGGGCATCTTTTGTTGCAATTAAAAGCTTGTCTACGAGCCCTTTACCATGTATCCCATATTCTTTCAGTTCATTGAAATGACATCTCTGCTATTAGGAATTCTCTTCCATTCCAGGAAGTAAGAAAAAAAAATAAAAATAAAAAACAAACCAATGAAGGAATGAAACTAAAGGCAATGGAATGAAATTCAAATGGATATAGTATGTAATCGTAATCATGCAAAAGAACCCGATCCAGTGAGAGTTAACAGCGAAAAGTTAAACAGAGGAGGAAAAATAAAACCAGAACCACTAAAGTAGTCGTGAGTTGTGTAATATAAGCCAAGTCAATAGGTGCTCCTACTCAAGGACTTGTGGGTGTGGAATACGTTTCCTGAGTGGCAAAATTAATTTCCTTCAGACATGTGTATGTGGCATTTTTGTGTGCACCGTGGCTTTCATTTTGAGCTATTAAATTAATTACATCCCAACAATATACGAATATGTAAGTGAGTGTGCTCATTGGGATGGGTGAAAAATATTTGAACGTCTAACAAGCGACGGGAACAGATACTTTGGGTCGTTGAAATAAAATACTTTCTCAAGACTGTCTGTTGTTAGGTGGATTTTTGTATCCAACCATTCTCCACGGTGTGCCACGTGATGGTGAGCGGAGTAGCTGTTGCACCTAATGTGTACTTCTACAAACTTGAAATTGGATTTCCTAGGGTTGGATAATTGTAGGGTGCATGCAGGAGTTCGTGGTTCAGCCACTGCCCATAGTTAAGGGTGTAATTTTATTTTCCTCGTTTGAGGTTGTCATTTAGCAGGGAACGAAGAAAACTGCTTTGACTTAGAGAAGATTGGATATATTATTTCTTAAGTGTTACAGTCACCTTGATACAGACGGGGGTAGTTTAAGTCGATTAAATGCAGAAAGTTCAGAATGATTTAAGTTAAGTGGATTTAAGGGATAAGCCACTTCATCTAGATATGTCAAGCTGGGGGGGAATTTGCTTTATTTAGATTTATGGAATGCAAGTCTGAGGTGACGTTCTTTCAGTCAAAGGTAATTCATTAGCAAGAGAGTGATAAAACAGCACCCAGTAATGCTGCTTTACTTTATTCTGGGAAACCTGAAAACAACTTGTCAGCTTCTCTGGTCTTTGATTGACAGGGATAAACTAGAAGCTTCTCAGGTGGCCCAGGTCGCGGACAGGGGAAGGCCATGAAGTATGGTAGAAGTTCTCACACCTCAGTTGACCAAGAGTCTCAATTCCCAAGTCAAGGCGTTTTGGAATACGTGCCGATGACTGAATGGTGCAGGGAACTGAGCAAGTGTGCATCGTGAACGTAATGTCTCTGAGAGATAAGAGGAGACACTTGCAGGGGAACTCTGCAGGTGCCAACTTTTCATTCTTGCCCCAGCAGAAATGTGAGTACTTTACTGGGCCCAAGAGCGTCGAATCGCTGCCCTCATTAGGAACGGAAATGAACCCGAGGATGCAAAACGACTAGAGAGATACACATATGCGGTAGTTCTCGCACAGAGGAAGAAAGAATAACAAAATGTGCACAGCATCAGCAAACGTGGCAGGTCCACAGACAGCTTTCCTCTTGCAGGAACGAAGAAAAAGAGAGACCACATGCAGACCACTTAAAGGCACATGTGCAGGTACGCCTAAAGGAGACGCTAAGAGTCTGCTCGCAAATCCCACTCAGAAGTGGTCAAAAGTAGAAGGAAGCACAAGAGGACGCACAGGAGCGTCCTGGCACATCAGGGGTATCCTACAGGGATACTATGGCCTATGTATGTTATGTAAGGTCGCTATTATGCATTCCATGCACCCAGAACAGATCCTTACGGACCAGAAGATCAAATTAGTGACGAAAAGGCTACTGGAACAGACAGACACATCCAACGAGGTTTCTAAATTATTCACCTACATTGTCTTCGTTCCAGTAGCAGGCAACCTTACCAAGGACATCCCAGTTCGATAAAAAAAAACTCAGGCGTATCCATAAAAAGGGCTAGTCCTCAGGGTCACTGAGGAGAAGAGCGGAGATAGAACCATCACATTCGCAGTGGATAAGGTTTCCAACGACTACATTCTAAGCCAAGGATGTAAGCTTTTCCTCAAATTTTAGTCGTTCCCGATTACAATAAAAATATCACGAAGACCAGTCCAGAATAAAGAATCTGAAGACAAAACTGAAGATAAAACTGATGAACAGGCCATCCAAAGTCTAGGTCTCACAAAAGACTGCTCGGCGTTAGGAATGGGAGCACACTTGGAGCTGATAGCGCACAAAACAACCACCAGACAGCTAAACCCGTCACATCTGGAAGTAGGAGCTCAGTGGAAATGCGCTGTCGAAGGTTTTAGAAGACTTGTCCCCAAAGCAGGAAAGGCAACTGTTGGTAATCCTGCCAACATTTAGCATGCGCCTGAGTTACCATGTCATAGATTTAATAAGTATCACCTAGATGTAGTCTTTATCCAAGGCCGTACACATACAAAGACCTGATAATGGGCCTCTCAAAAGAGTCAGGTTAGGCTAAACTGGGTTGTGACGGATATCCCACCATGCAGACACTAGGCATCAAAACGGGCTCATCGCGGTCCCTGTGGAACCAATTGAATTTGTCTTCAAATGGCAAAAACATAAACAATCACCCAATTTTCTTGCAAAAGCCAAGAAGGCCTTTGAAGTTCGTGCCGTCTATATCCTCTAGGTTTTCAAAAAAGCATTTCCCTAAACAATTTTTTCGACTCCGCGATATTGCCACGCATTTACACAGTATGTGTGTTATGTCCTCAACAGCTGACAGTGTCCTGTCAGCATTCCTATTACTGTCCTAAGTTTATCCCTATTTTGTTTTATTAACTTCCTAGCTGCCAAAGAGCCTTTCATACCCTGTTTCCTTCGAGGCTTGACCACCTTAGGTTGGCAGTCTTTGTGATGTTTTCGTCGATAGTGCCCGTCACTACGCAAAGGAGTGGTTTGATATTGGCAACCTCACTATTGTCGAGTAGCCCTCGTTTTATTGCAAGCTCGTCCGCTTGTTCATTTCCTTTAATACTGCTGTTTCCCTGTTGATGTAGATAGCGATATCTCTTTCGGATACCGATCTCACCTGCATTAGCTCAGCCGCCCTGAGGACAGCGAGGACCTCTAATTGGAAGACACTGCTTTCGTCCGGTAGTCTTATAGACACTCTTAGTTCTGGGTCTTCTAAGAAAATACAAGAACCTGTTCCTTCCTCTGTTTTAGAGCCATCTGTTAAAATTGCAATTTCATTTGACCTGATTATTGCATTCTTTTCCCAGTCCTTCTTCTCCGGATAAATTATATCGTCCGGGATAGGGAAGGAATTTCATTTGTTAGAATTGGATTGCTTGACAGTAGCTCCGTTAGTACCGTGCCATATCCGAAACTACTGCTCTTGTTTCAAATGAGTTACTCTACATAAATGACCTAGACTTTGTATTATGTTAAATCAGAATATTACAGCTATTCTAATTCCAGAACACACAAATAAACACATGACAACGGTAATAGTTGAGCTACCCACTGAAAGCTGTGGCAGCTGAAGTATCAACAAAAGAGGTGAGTCTCTTCTACAATTTATTTGCAAAAATAATCTTGAAATTCCAAACTATATCTGTATAAACTGAATTAGGGGAGAAGTCCTTGACTTTACCCTATGCACCCCAAAGCAAGTCGATGAACAGACAAATCTGTTACGACATCCTACGAGTATTAGGCTCCAAAATTTCCGTATTTTATAGATCCTAGATCCATAGATCCATATAGCCTAGAATTCATGGAATCCACTGTCAAATGCTATAAAAGCATATAAGAGACATTGACAGTCTAGAACTTGGCTGCGAAAGTCTCAACGCTGCAAATTAAATCTGCCTATCATCAAGCTTGCCTAGAGAAAGAAGTGTTAGGTAACCGTTCTACTCCTTGGTGGAATAATAAACTCGCCTAATTAAGAACACACCCGAGAAAGCTTTTGCAAAAGAGCAATTATAGAATGGGTTAAGTACTGTGAAACACTGACAAAGCATAACCGAAAAACTAGAAGAGAATTAAAAAGCGAATCATTGAAAAATGATGCCAAGATCCCTCTGACGTTCGAAGCAGCGCTAGTATCCACAGAATTCTATCCCAATAGTACACAAACCGAATAGAACTAATGAAAAAACCTAATGGTACCTAAGTGAAAAGCAGTCGTAACTCATTTCTTAAATTCTACCACCACATCCCCTGCTCCCGTCCACCACCCAATCCCCTGTACCCGATAATCCCCACTAGAGGCAGACCAATAGACCAACCGGAAGGAAATTTTTTATGAAGGCAAAATAAAATGGGCCATCAATTCATTTGACCCATTCAAAGACCCTGTTGAAGATGAAATCTTCCCAGCGCTTCTGATAAACATATTCAGAACCAGTTATGCCTGGGGTTACATACCAAAAAGTTGGAAAGAGGTAACGATCAAATTCATACCCAAAGCAGATAGTGACCAACTGACTTACCCAAATCATACAGACCTATGTACATATAAGCCTCACCTCGTTTTTCCTAACAACAATTGGAAACAAAACATACTTGATAGACATATCAGAGATGGTCCGCTATATAGGAACCCAATGTGCCTATCTACAAGCAAAATCGATAACACATACCCTTCAGGAACTCACCACAAAGATTGAGAAATCCCTCAGAGATAAAGAAATTGCGATGGGCTGCTTCCTTGATATCGCTGGAGCTTTCGACAATACCGAACACGCCCATAGATACAGAAGAATCCAAAACGCAGGAGTAGATAATACTACATGGAACTTGATAAAGCATACTATATGCTTAATGATGATACGAGTAGAATCAGCGTTACGGCTGCGAATGGACTATCGTAGTAAATGAGCTGCTAAATGTACTCAGCAAAACGGTTTCCGTGTCCTAGGATACGCTGATGATCGTGATCCTTATCAGAGGCAAAAAGAGGAAGAAATCTATCTCGGAACTCCTTCAGAGGACACATAATCTTGGTACTAACTGGTGCAAGAAAGTTGGCCCTGACATCAACCCCCAAAAAAGCATCATAGTTGCTTTCACCCACAGAAGAAAATTGGACAAACTTAAAGATCCATCATTTAAGTGCAACCATCAAGTTTTCAAGTGAAGTGAAATTCCTAGGAGTTAGCCTGAACAAAAACTTGGAACACACATATCAAAAAAAAATATAGAAAAAGCCAAGATATTGCAATGGATCAGCAAAATTCTTTGGGTTAAAAGATGACAATGTGGATGTACACAGTAATTGCTAGATAGGTGGCAAAAAACTAAATAAATAAGTCTACACAGGCTGGACTAAATAAACTTCAAGGACTTGCATGTGTATGTATTGTACTGCGCGTGCAATGAGAACAGCACCCACCGCACCAGTTCTGCTAAACCTTCCATCTCTTCATCTCCACATACTGAAAGAATGTTTGGCAAACGCCTACATGCTTACCCCAGTGGATGAGAATGACTCCAAAACAGTTCACATAGAGTTTTTACTTGAACTCAGGAGAATTGAACTATTAGGAGTTACTCCTACAGACAACTGTCTGAAAATGTACAACTTCAACCATAACTCCAAGGTTACTGATCCACAGAACTGGGAACAGAATAAACCAACTAGTGTGGTACAACGATCCAAAACGATGGATCCAAAACAGATGAAAGAGTTCGAGCAGGCATTTTGGGGAAACTACCAATACCTCACTGTACGCAGATATGGACAGTAGCATCTCTGTATTTCAAACTGAGATACTCGCACTAAAGCTCGGAGTTAGGGAAAACTAAAGCAGATCTGCCACAAGAACATTTATATCCTACTTACTATCAATGCTTTTGAAATGTCTGGGACTGCATGTCTGGATCTGGGTTTAGCTGTAAGTGAGGTACAATGAATAATTTGTTGTCAAGCAAAGAGGACGCACATCAGCAAACTCCTGTACAAGACGTCATAAAAGGCAGGTGTAACTTGATCGTGGTAAGGAAATCCGTTTATTTTACATAGGCTCCGTTAAAAACACAGATAATGACATTAAGTGTGAATCATTCAAACCTCTCTCGTTCAACAAAGGTGAGCTTTATCCTTACAGTTCTACACAAGTGTGTAATTACATGGACTTTATCAATACCGGTTTGAAAACCCATTGGCTGTTTCAGGTGAAAGGTACTCATTGAATCAACCCATTCTAATTATAAGAGGACATAAACAGTACGATCTGTAAAGCCATCAACTTTGACAGTAGAGTTCCAATACAACGACTTCGATGGTTAACACAATAGAGCTCCGACTCGGAGAATATTAAAATAAGTATCCGAGGGACAACGCATTAAGCTAAAACAGCTCCAAGTTTGCTACTGGATCACTATGTATGAAACCTTCCGTTTTGAGCACAAAACCTCGCAAAATATCCATATAAGAACAACGAGAGTGGAACAAACGCACATTTGGCTTCGGATGTTGAAGGGGTTTCACACGATGAGCGATCGGAAAGACCGATAATTTATCTTTTTGTGACAAATCTACTCTCACCATCTTATTTTGGAGATGTAAGCTACGGAACAGAGGATGGCAAAAATTCATCGTTGCATCGGCTTATTTTCCCTTTGATTTCGGTTTTACCGTCACTACCGAAGAGGAACTCAGTGATCTAATGCTCAGAATACTTTTTGCGGCAGTGGCCGTCAGTCCTGGATTTCATACAATCGCCTGACCAAATTGTCAACAAGGTAATCGACTTTACGCTATCCAACAGTTACGTTGGAAAGTACTATCGGAGGTATCCTTGTCAGACCAACGGTACATCGAATTCAAAATCGGATGCGAAGTTTCAAATTTGTTGAAGAGGAGGAATCCGAAGAATCCTGTAGAAAAAAACTTCTTTAGACTAAATATATCGCGTCGAAAGTGTATCAGTGTAAAGGAGCTTTCGGCAAGACATGGGGCTTGTCACCAAGCAGGGTCCTCTGGATTTATGCGTCGGTTGCCAGGGGGAATAAGATTTCACAAAACAGAAGTCACTAGACTCCAAAAAACGGTCTGTTTCGGGAGCTTGTATCTAGCTCCTCTCTAAATTCAATGACGACTCTCCAAGCCATTTTGAGTGTAAAAGAAAGAAATTTGGTACAACAGGCATTGGAGTTTTAATGACCCTGCGCGCCGGCTATTTTTTGACTCTGGTCTTATGGACATGTCATCTGATGCAATGACACTAGAACAGGAATAGTTTCCGCCAAAATCTGAGCGAGGAAATGATTCTATTCAGTTCTTCACGGATGGATCAAAAACCGATTTAAGATGTGCTCTTTCTGGAAGACTACAATATTAAATTTCACTCCACGTTAGGAAAACTTGCGTCTTTCTTCCAAGCGGAGATACATATATTGCAATCCTCAATGATATCAAAGAACTACAATATATTGTGAAGAGTGGGTGGTAGGGGCGAAGCATTTACATCTGTTGCGACAGCTAAGCTGCGCTTAGAGCCTTTTTGCACCTTCTACGTTTTCCAAGTTAGTTCGATAATTCAAGACTTCACTCAACGCCATCGGAAAGCTGAATTTCTGAGTTTTGTTTAGGGTCCCAGGACACAATGGGATCACGGGAAATTGAATCGATTATGAGTTCGCTAGCCAAGGCTCACAGAAGAGTCAGGACCCCAACTTCTGTTAGGACTGCCTACATCAACGTTTAGAGCTCCCGTTTCTCCAACCCTAAGAAAGATCCACTCATTCCGTTTCCGTCATCGAAACTTTAGCTGCATAACGAATGGTCAGCAGAATATTGAACCATTGTGATGTAGGTTTTACATCGAGCCTGAGCAGGTCTGGACTGAATGCAAAAGGAACAAAAAACATATTTTCAATCAGCTGAAGAATAATAAGTGTTTGCTGCATAATTGGGGTTCTAATTTGGCGTTTCCCTGAAGGAACGAGAAAATGAACAATTGAACGCTTTATCCGACATGAAGCTCACCGGTGACTTATAGTCTCCGATCAATTCAAAGTGTAAACCGATTTATACCCTCGTCAACTTGACGTAGCGTAGCAAACAAACTCTCTCTCATTTGTTTAAATGCAATTCAGCTTTGAATTCCATAAAATAATACGATTTAGCTGCGAATTTATTACCTATCCGAACTATTATGCCGAAAATATTACTCATCAGCATCAAGAACATTCCTGCAATTCATTTTGCCTCCAGAAGAACGCAAACAAATGCGGATACACAACTCACAATTCCCATCCAACAACGTCTCAATAGTCTAGCATCCAACCCCCAAACCCCTAACCACAAAATGCAAAAACAACCATCATTATTCGCACACATTTTGCTGTTGCCATTCAAAAATCGCTCAGTGTAACATCTCCTGTGCTGTCTTGTCCTGTCTGTTTGTAGCACAGGATTCAGTTCAGCGTAAACCCCAAAGAACAACCAACGGAATAAGTACCCTTGTCAAATCTTCCATTAAATGGTAATTTCTCAGGAGTGTCATTAATTACAACAACAAAAACTACAACAACAAATGTAAACAGGAATAGAAACAGAAACACCAACACCAAATACAAGACACAAAAACACCAACCATATCTTCAAGAATCTCCTGCTGCCATCTATTTATCTGTGCGCCCCTACATCTTCGTCCTTTTCTTAACAGTTGGGCCCAGAGTCTTCTCGATCTTCCTGTGGTTGGTCCCATCATCTTCTTCGAGTTGTCATCTTAAAGGTTAAGATAACGCGACTTGATTTTAAAACCAACCTTTCACTGAGTTAGTGTAGCAGGGTTTAAGAGTTAACGTCCCGGTCTACGTCCCCATTATCATCATCGTCGTCGTCATCGTCATCATCGTCGTCGTAGTCGTAGTCGGTTGGTCGTTTCGGTGGTTATGGGCGTTGTGCAGCAGTCTCGCCTAAGAGCTCATCATAAAACTAAGGAAAGCACTATCCTTAGCTGGCAGAGGTGGTGACGGCTTAGATTACTGATGAGAACACTAACCATTACGGCAGCAGTGTAGCGTTTCATTTAAATGAAATGTAAATCATCATCTGCTCTCGAAAAGAGAAACACCATAAACCACAGCATGGAGGAGCTAAAGATAGAGCAGTGGAGTGATGGAGTCATGGTGTTATGGAGTCATGGAGCCATGTGCTCATGGATGGAATGGAACTATGAAATAGTATGAATTGCCGAAGAAGGATTTTAGTCCAACTGATACTTATACTTGTATACCTAATAGAAGCGTAAATTTGTTAAAGTCTGCTGGATATGGGGCCCAGATGGAGAAGGAGAGAATTGCGTAGATTGGGTTGGATGCTGCTGGAGTGATATTCAAAATTCGAGTGCTTGTGATTCTGCGGTTGATGTGGCAAACTGTAGAAAGTTGCCGGTTTTAAACGACGAAGATAACGTAGAAGGTAATGGTTAACCGAAAAATACTCAGAGCTGCATGTTATTGAAAGGTTGCTGGTTGAGATGACAGCACGGACTGACAATGAGTGGGTACTATTCGTACAACAGCTTCAAGGGTTGACTTTATATTTCCGAAAAAGGGCAATTTAAATACCAAGTAGAGTAAAGCGTTATTTACACTATTTTTTTTTGTAGTTCTTCTCAATTACTTTTGAAAGGTAAAAGGAGGATTAAAGTATCCTTAGCTCGTACGGGAGGTATTCAGAACCGATAGTTTTCGTTTAGGCTCAGATCCAAGTATTAGTTATCAAAGCTACCAGAGCCATATGGGCTAGTGTTTGGTAAGACATGGGGGATAGACACAAAAGTCACACACCAATATGTGTGTGCCGGGTGATGCATTTCTCAGTGACCTGATGGGCAATTGTCTGCAGATGTATAACAAGAGGTCCTCTGAGGGAACATGTGCAGCGGAGGAGTTTCCCTAAATGGAGTCCACGTTGACGCCCACGTCCAGACAGCGGAAGGACAATCTCAGCTACTTCAAGTCAATAAAGATCTTTCAAGACTAAGGCAGGGTTTTGAAAAAAGAGATGGTGGTAACGACATAGCCGAAGTGGGTCATTGCTATCCAAGAATCCGGCCTCTTTTTCTGGGGCTAAAACCAAGAACATGGCTCTCCTGGTTGGGGATTGCGCGTCTCTACCATGAAAAAACAAAAAAATTCTATAATAAAGCAAGCCTCGGATATGAATGACCTTACCGTTGATGACCTCAGCAAACGAAACAAGGACAACGACCGTTGGATATGAACACAGAATGTTCGGATACTTAACAGGCTATGTGCAGCCGAAAAATCAGCAGACGCTGTTGACTACAATTATGCGCCATCCCGGAAGTGAAGACAAGAGGTGTTCAACTTTAGACACGTGAGTGTCTTATTAAAATCCGCAACAAGGCTAAATCCACTGACATATGCCTAATACCATGCCGTTACAATGGACGACGCCACCCAAGAATATTTCAACGAGCTCCTCGACAATACATATGAAAAATGTCCGAAGTACTCGTATGCCAGAATAGCAAAGAAAGACATCTTTGGTAGGACAGTTGGTAAGCATAGCACTAGGTATGCCTCCAGTATTCTGGATGTCCGAACCTTTTAGCCACTATTAACTCGGATCACTACCTCGTTGCAACCAGGAATGCGGAATTCCCAAGCGCCACAAGAAAAAAGAACTACTGTCAGAATATACTTATATAACATAGAAAACCTGCAATGGCAAGAGATCCCCAGAATCTTCGCCGAACGCGTATGCTGAAATCTCCTATCAACTCCCGTGCCGTCAGCATCAAATACCGAAGAATAGTGGCAACGGTGCCAACTAACCATCAGAGATGCCGCAACTGATCTGCTGGGTTTGTCCAGTCCACCAAGATATCCATGGTTTAATGATGAATGTCAGCATTCTTCCGAAGAGTACAAAGCAGCGTTGTAACGAAGGACGGGAGCAATTCGTCAGCTATACGAGCAGAAGAGACAGGCTTCTCCAGAAGAAGAAAAAAGATCACGAGAGGCACGCGATTGAATATATTGAGAGCTTGTGCTCCAGGAATAACGGACGAAGTTTTACCATCAGGTAAAAAGAACTTGTCAAGGTAACAAGAACCGTACAGAAAATTGTTGAGATGAAGAAGGAAGCTTTGTAGTCACAGTCGGTGTTATGAATATGGAAAACAGTTTTCTGCAGACTGTGTAACGGCGAAGAAGCCCAATATCACGCCGTCAGGCAGAATATATCATTCAGCTTAGACGATGGTAGCCACTTCCGTATACCCGACCAAAATGACGTAAGGATAGGAATATGATAGCTGAAATCCAACAAAGTAGCTGGATCTTACGGCTCACCGGCCGATGTGAGATGGAAATGATTTTGTGAAGAGCATGCACCAACTTATTTCTAAGATCTAGTCAGAAGAGTATACGAGTATGTCTGATGAACGAAAACTCAGATACTTGTGTCCAGTCCATAAAAATGAAACCGCCTCAACTGCGCCAACTACAAAGATTAAAGTCTCCTCAACATTCCATACAAGATCCTATCTCCAATATAGTGTGAACGTCTGAAACACTTCGTCAATAATCTGATTGACCGCATTCAGTTTTTTCAGATTAGGAAAGTCCACAATCGCCAAACCTTGCTCACCTCGGCTGATTGCTAAATGCAAGATGTTCAAATCGTCTAAGCTGAATGATCTTTTTTTCGACCTTAAAGCCGCATATGACAGGATTTATATGGAAGACTTATATATTTAGTATAGTGCCAGGTCTAGTCGCCTGTCTATGCAGAATGATGATGGAGAAAGCATCTCACTGCTCCGACAAGGTCGGTAACTACTTAATGGAAACCTTTGTTATCAAAAAGGGTTGAAGACAAGTTGACGCGCTGTTATTTGACTATTTAAACAGTATACTTGAAAAAAAAAAAAACACACAAGCGAACACCGGAATCTTTCAAAAGTCTCTGCAACAACTAGTGTACGCCGAGGATATTGACATGATTTGCAGAACTCAGTGGGCTGTCACCGGTGAATTTGCTAGTACTGAAACAGGATCTGCTAGATTGGGTTCTAAATGAGGGCAGTTCAACAAGAAGGGACATACAACATCGACAAATTGGAGAGAACGTCACAGTCCACAGTTAGGTAGTAATGGACTTTGTCTATTGAGTTGTACCACAAGAACTGTCCGATTTTCGCTCAGTCGAAAATTAGAAGTTCTCGAGTGAACATCTGTACCAGAACGTTAAATTTTCTTTTATAAAATAAAGGGTTCGTTACAAGTACCGTTTTGTTTTTTTTCTATTAATTATTTACCATGCTGTCGGCAGTTCAAATTCGAACCCTCTTCCTTTATGACTTTAAAATGGGACATAATGCCTCATTGGCAATGAAAAAACATTAATGACGCATTTGAGGATGTAGCAGTAAACGAACGCGCTATACGACGTTGGTTTGGAAAGTTCCGTTCGGGAGATTTCAACCACGAAAATAAACTACGTGGGAAGCGGGAAACGTTAGTTGACGACGATGTTTTAAGAGCAACGGTGGATGCGGACCCAACGAAATCGGTGCGGGAGTATCCCCAATGACAATAAGTCGACACCTCTTTCTCATAGGAAAGGTAAAGAAACTCGATAAGTGGGTACCCCATGAACTGAACGAATCCCAAAAACTACGGCGCCTGGAAATCTGCTCATCGCTTACATTAAGAAACCAAACTGAACCGTTCTTGTACCGGATAGTCACCTGTAATGAAAAGTGGACACTGAATGATAATCGTAAAAAATCTGCACAGTGTCTGGATGCAGATGAAAAACAAAAACACACTCCCAAGCCCGATATTCACCCAAAAAAGATCATGGTGACAATTCGGTGAACGTCGAAAGGACCAATACACTTTTCATTCCTTCAACCAGAAGAAAAGATAAACGCTATCGAATATTGTGAGGAAATCGACATGTTGCATGCGAAATTTTTTGAAAAGTAACCTGCGTTGGTCCATAAGCACGGTCCGTTCCTTTCGCATGACAATGCTAGACCCCATACCTCACAAGTAACGGTGCAAAACTGTTGCAGTTGGGATTTGAAATACTTCTACGAAAAAGGAATATTTAACCTTGTATCACGTTGGAAAAATGACATAGATGCCATCGGATCATATTTTGACTGAATAAAAATTTACGGAAAAATAATATTGGCTTTTAAATTTTTACTATAAAATCGGACATTTCATGTGATACAATAGCTTGGCTCTGTTATAAATTCTACTCACTAAACGAAGGACCATTCCTGCCTATCGCTTTCTCTTTGGGCTTAGAAGGCAATTGAGTACTAAGACTTCATCACGAATAAATAAGGAGACTCTATACAAGACCTTGATCATTCCAGTCCTACTTTATGGCACTGAAGTTAGGAATCCTTCGGAATCGGATAAAGATATCCTTGGTCGTTTTGAGAGAAAAATCCTTCATAAAATACTCGGTCCCGTTTGCGTTCACCGTCTTTGGTGGAGGATATTCAACAATGAACTATTCGAGCTGTACCGCGACATTGACCTAGTCAGGAAACTGCGCATCAGTCATTGGTTACAAACGCTGGCTGGTCTAGCGTTAGTTACTTAGTCAACCTATTACCTTCTTTCCATCTACAATTTTCTAAATAAAGACTGCTAAGGGATAGGTTAGGTTATTTTTGCGTATATGGACCCGAAAAGCACCATAGTACGAGTACCTCATCGCACTTGGGTCTTTGTATACTCATTGGAATGCACAGGAGGGGGAATTATGACGGGATGGAAATTGGATTGCGATTGCTAATTGTAATTTCCGCTTTCCGTCTCGCATTGGTTGACATTTGATCCTGTTGATTCCGTGAACCTGAAAATGCCTAAAGTTGTCTCATATTAATGAGGCTTCGACAGTCGCATAGAAAGTGGACGTTATACTCCCACTCTCTCATTGCAACTTGTTTGTAGCCATGGAGCCAGCAGAACTTAACCTTATGCTGAACACGGAGTTTTGATTTAATATCAATTGCAGCGATGCCCTTAATGGCAGTCTAGCTAATATCCTCATGGGATATTGCCTTTATTGTAGCAAATCTGGAAGTTTCTGCTACTGCCTGGAATATGCTGCTGTAGCCCGGGAGGCGGCGTGGAACCTCCAATATCCGGTCTTAACCTGATACCAGTTTTGAATTAGAAGTTCAGAGAAAGCAAGCCAACACCTCACTCTCTTTAGTTTATTTGGATGATATGCCTGAATTACTCCAGTTACAATCTGCAAAGTTAAAATTATAAATCAATTTATTAAGCATAAAAGTAATCAAAAGTTTGCACAAGGTATACGGAATTATTTAATGGCTGATGGTTCTTTTTGCCCGATGATATTTGTTTTTTCGCTTCATGCTTTTATTTCATTTAATTTTATTTATTTTAATTAAAGCGACATTTTGTGCGTAATTACGAGTACATGAAAAACTTTAAAACTCAAATGACCAATTCATGTATGGCCATTCTGTACGCACTGGTTGTCATTGATATAGGGTAAATCATGTGTTGATCAGTTGCTAGTACCACTTACTTTTGAAGATTGAAATAGAAGTCTAATAGGGGCTAATGACTTTTAATAAGATGGAGCACGGGCGTTCCTAAAAGATCCGGTAAGAGTAGGACATCGAAAAATTCGCTATTTCATTGTAAGTATAATAGAACGGTTTTCATTACTCTCTACAATTAGTCTATAAACTGAAGATTAACTTTTGTTTGATTTTGAGGAAGCACATGATATACAGATGGTTTCGAGTGTTTCCTTATCGACTTTACGGCTATAAAATCTATACTGTTTAAATTCTCCTCATATATTCACCAAAGCAACATAAGTAAATACAAAAGTGCAAAGGAAGAAGCATCAGTGGCACAATTTCAATGGGGATAGCTAGGGGATTAGCGTAGGTCTTCAAAGTCTAGTTTCCTCCAATCTTATTCAATATTTACGACTGCTCTGCTAAGGAAAAACATATCTAATAAAATTGAAGAAAAAAAAAGGCAGCGCAGTTGCGAAAGAAGTGCGCCACAGACTCCTCTTCCTCTTCTGCTCTGCAGCTCCTGCCGAAATCGTTGTTAGGCATCAATCATATTTGTAGATCAGATCTGTTGATCATTAAGAATCGAATATGTGTCGTATAGATCTGGTGTTGTCCCATAGTAATCTCGATGAGTCCATTAATGATTGGCCTTAGAGATCGCTTGAGAGTGTGTCATTTGTTTGTCACAGGATATCGGTGTCTCAGTGTTGTCAAGCTGCCTACTAAAGGGTGTTGTTTTTAGAGATTTTTTTTTGGAATTAGCAACACTTTTTCAAGCTGCAGCCAATTTGACAGCTGATAGCTGAGTCACACCACGTGTACTCCAATTGATAATATGAATCTGCAAATAACATAAGAAGCTGTTACTGCTAGTATTGTAGTATTGAGGAGCGCCAGAAACAGTCGATTCGCGCAAGTAGAATTAAATCCGCCAGACCATCGTGTGCGTCGTATGTGAATAGGCTGAAAAGGAGGTTAGGTTAGTGGGTTGATAAGGTAAGTCCTTGTAGACCCATTGTGATGCCCGGGTAGGGGAATTGAGAGGGTATAGCAATTTCATTGCGGTTCCTGGTTTTGGTTTCTGCTTTCCGTTTTGCGTTGGTTGTCGTTAGGTAATTGTCATCTTGTTGCATCCGTGTGACTAAAAAGAGATGTAAGTGAAGCAGCAGATAGCTCTGAGAGGTCGTGGAGGTAGTAACTTCCTAAAGTTCTTTGTCTCAAATTACTGATGCTGGGACAATGGCACAAAATTTGGAGGGTATTCTCTTCGTGAACCTAAGTACCCATAGCCCCTATAGAGATCGTCGATAGTAAGCTGCAACTTTAATGCGTGTGCCTCTAGAAGATTTTGACCTGTGAGTAATCCAACACGCTATCTACGCTAAGCTCTGCTTTTCAAGAGAATCTTACTTGTTCTGGTTTCAAAGGCGGAAAATTTTTTCCACCTTTCATTGGCTTTTATTTGCATCATTCGCTAGACTTGTATTCTCAGAGTGCAAAATGAAGATCTGATAATTTTATCTGCTAGTTCCCTTCCTTGTTAGGATCATTTTCGAGCTATCTCGTCTGCATGTTCATTTCCTGCCAGTCTTTTGTGGCCAGGGACCCAGCAGAGCGTAACCTTAGACGGAACTCAAAGAGGCTTAGGCTCTTCGCGACAGTGCTGCACAATCCTCGATTTAATGCCTTAATGGCAAGCTGGTTATGAATAAATATAAAATATCCTGGTGGGATATTGGCTTTATTGCCGCAATACTGGCTGATTTTGCTAGAACCAATATGTCAGCCAGGATTAGAGCATCGTAAGTTCAATTGATAGGAAAATTTCCCGGCGCAGGTTTTTATCTTCATCTTTGATCCGTACGTGAAAATGGGCAACTAGTCTTCTATTATTACCTTCCTGCCTCTCTCCTTAGGAAAATACAGGCGAATGGTATTTCAAAGTCATCATGCGGTATCATGTATTCCGTATTAGAGCAAAAACCCGGTTTGTTTCAAAAAATTGAAGCGTTTGGTTGATTTGGATTTGGTTGACATCCATTTAAGTAACTTAATCTTAAAGCACTCTCCACTGCCGATTCCTGCATGTAGTAATACTAAGCTGCTGTATGTTAAGATGAGTTTCAGTTTCAGTTTTTTTCGGTTTTCAATGCATTTTATTCTCTTAATCACTAACTCTTACATACTAACAAAAAATGCTTAAATGCTAGCTTACAATTACTTAACAATCTTATACTAACTTACTGGCCCCACACAGGCACTCTAAGCTACTCTAAATTCTTATATCTATGTCTTTCGACTTTATTTACATTTTATTTGGAAATATTTATTTTATATACTTAGGGCTAAGAAATGTTAAGATGAGTCTGGCGATAGCCATGTACATCCATAGGATAGTCTTGGTGTTACGTCCCCATTTTCTCCCAAATATACGGCTGCAATCTTTGTACGTTCCTCGACATTGAGTTTCCAGCTCAGTTTACTATCTAGTATGATACCTGGGTATTTAGCACTGTTGGATGATCGGAAGGTTATCCCATCCATGGAAAACAAATCAAATTCTTTAATTATCCTTTTATGTGTGAATAGAACAAGTTCTGTTTGTTGCGGATTGATTCCCAACCCACAGAGCTGAGTCCATTCTCCATGGATTCTAAGTAGATAATTTAGAATTTCTCTGATCGTGGGGAGGAACTTACCGGTAACCGTAAGAACCACATCATCCGCGCATGCAGTGGCTTTTATTTCCTACATTTTTAGATTCAGAAGTATTTCGTCAACAACTAGGATCTACAGAAGAGGTAATATCAGTCCTCCATGAGGTAGTGAGCCTTATTGCGGTATTAACTAGTGCTGCGTTGATGCTCCCTAACGGGAATTTCGACATTACTGAGGGCTCCTTCCAAGTAAGGGAACAAGCTAATGTGTAATTTTTGTCATAAAAATTTCATTTAATGCTGACAGTTTCATGTACGCGGATTTGAGCCTAATTCTTCTGGGAGCAGGTTACCTCGCATATGAGTGTCAAGCAGTTTTTCCAAAGTTTTTAAAATGAATGATGTTAGGCTTATGGGCCTGAGGTCTTTTCGGTGGGTATAGCTGCGCTTACCTGCCTTGGGAATGAGTACCTTTACTGCCCTCCAACATTTTGGCATATATCCATTCTTGGCTCTGTCCTGAATAGTCTTTTTAGAAACGATATTACAGCCTGCTTCATATTTTAAAGCATGATTGATATGATTCCGTCCAATCCAGGAATTAGTAAGCGGAGATAGAGTCTATAGCCCAGCTTATTTAGTTTTCGTTGAGTATCCCCTCTAGGATTTCATGTTGTCTAGGCAAAATTGTGTCTATACTCGTATCCATTACTGATGATGGACTAGTGGGTTTCGTGCAACTATCATCAGGAAGTTTTAGATCTTCAGCTAATGAAGACTCCTTAGATATGATTTTGCTTAGTCTGGCATACACTGTTGTGCTTTCGATATTGAAGAAAAAATTTCCCCATGATTTTCTTTTAGCGGTGCAGATTGCGCTCTGGTATTTCCTCTGTCTGGCCTTACATTTGTCAAAGTCAGAGCACAGATTGCAGCTTATTTGGTGCATTGAAAAGTTTATTTTCCTCTTTTCTATTGCATTGTACCCCTTTAGTCGAACAATGTGGGAAGTTGGATTTCTTCAGCTTCGTAGGGTATGTTTTCTTCCCCTGTTTTTCCGCTACATAATCTATTTCGGCGGAGTTTTCCATTTTGAGTCCGTTGACGACATACAGTTTTTGATCTATATCTGCTGTAAAGTTTTCCCAAAGTATGTCTTTGACATCGAATTGGTCATTCTGTGATCAGAGAACGATATGTCTGAAGATATTTATTTATTCAGAATTTAAACTCACCTGGAGCAAAAATTACATAAGAAAAAAAAAAGTTATTGAAGGGCAAATGCAATCGGCGCTACAATTTCTTAGAATGTCTCTGTACCCCAGCAGTCAGCACCCAACCTAGGTGAAGGTTGAACTGCTCTGTTATCTCCTTAAGAGATGATCGGCGGTCAACGGCAGTCCTAGGATTTCATAGACAGGACTTCTTTAATCGCCAAATTTCAGCCTGGAACGCGCTACAGTGATTTGGAAGACTGAAGGACAGGCTTAGATTAAGCTTATATGAGAGACACAGTCACTAACCTCGCTATCAGTCTTGGATCCATCCATATAAAATTGGATTGACTTGTCATCCATGAAAGCATCTTCCTGACAGGAAAATCTAAAGAGGATGCTTACATGAAAATCTTTGTCAAACCAATGTTGGGGTATAGTGTAATCGATGTTCTCTCGGAGCATTCCTAGTATGTTAGGTGGCCAAATAAATTATTTGTCCATTGTGTAGTCGCCTTAAGGCGAACAGATGCTATTGCAGCTACTTGCTTGCTGAAGATATCGGGAGCTGTCAAATGAAACAAAATATCTACTGCCCATGGGGGGTAGTATCCAGTGCTACGCTTATACATGTTCTGATGACTGCATTGTCTAAGCCGGTTCACTAGGCAACTACGTGCTGTTTATCTTTGTTAGAATGGTGCAGGGTATCCTAATATTCCTTGTAAAGAATACCAGCCTCTTTTTAGCTGGACTGAAGTTAAGGTCATAGCCATGCGTATAAAAGGCGAGTATGCATAAGACGTAGTGAAGGATATTAAACAATCTGCGTGTGTTTTTCGAACATATGAAGAGTAACGTGTGCGTTACCTATTATACCACATCCAGCGGTCTTTTATTTTGTAGACATAGATAGACATATTTTGTAGACAGATAGATAGTCCGAGACCGCAGTTTATTGTGCAATTTATGTGCAATATTGATCAAAAGAAAGTTAGTCCGAGAAAGTAAGTCCGCTTTAGAAAGCGTTGCGTTTTTCATACATAGAAAAAAAGAGATCCGCTGTGTTTTACTCGTATTAAGATTTCTTCGATCGTATTCAATGGAAGATTTGACAAGCTTTGGTTTACTTTTAAATTGCTCTGATACTCCGAATGATTAAAGAGAGTGGTTTTGTATGATTTCCGATGCACCGTAGATGATATTGATACTAACGAAGACAAAAATATAGGCCTGTCCATAAACGTGGATAAGACGGAAAATATTTACGAATAAGCTGATATTTTACAAAATAGCAGAATATCGTCACATCAATGAGATGCCATAAACAGTGATTCTTTCGAATTGGAAAAGGATAACATGTGTCTTTCTAGCGCGTGAATCTATGATTATGGCCCCAAACTATCTCAAACAGAGAATCACATTCAAGGTTTATTATGGCTAAGAAGGTGCTTAGTTATATGACTATTCTCAGGCAGTACCGGAGTGCGGTACTTATTATATTTTCTTGCTTTTTGGTCGTTTTTATTGACTGAATTGAAGATGGAATGTTACATGTAAGCATAAACTCTATAGTGTGGCCACTTTTCTAATTAATCTTCAATGGCAGCTGTTCATGATTGGGTGCCTGAAAATCAATACGACGTCGATTTTTGAAACAAAGCCCAAATAAGTATACGAATCTCTCATGTGTCCATAATTCAGCAACGAAGAAGTACTCTTGCAAAAGACAACTTCTTCCACAAATTATGAGAGCAATGCCTTTAAATTGTAGTTTGCGAGTTTAGTGCTGAAAAATGTGAGAAGTTCTACTTTTGCTGTATGACATCACTCAATACGTCTCTGGGTTGACACATAAATGGCACCCCAGTTGACAGACCCATATGATTTCTGGATAGCACTAACTTCCAAACGATATGTGTCATTGTTGCGGTAAAATTTACCACAACAAGTCCTACTCTTTCCCTTTCCTCTCGACCTCACTCACCCACATTCTTTTCCGTTGGTTCATCAAAATCCTAGAAGGGTGGTGGGCAGCCATGGGTCCATCAGCCATTGGTGTACCCTACTAGTATCTTGAAGGATCAACCACAGCAGGTAGGACGGACGGTCTGTTGAAGTACTCGTAACTATTTGGAGGAAGGCGCGAGACTAGCGTTCAACTTTTTAGTAAACAAGAGCCATTCACAAAGTCGCCGGCTCTTGCCCCTATGTTGTGTTGTCTTTCCTATCGGGTAGTTTCCTTAGCCTTAGAGACATCTCCGCTCCATCACGGTCTCTCTTGGACGATCCGCTTTTTGCCCCAGTATATTAGTGGGAAGAATTGGTGGGTTCTTGAACTCTGTCTTTCTACTTTTATGCTTGTCGGAGGGGACAATCAATAGATCCACGAGAAGAAGAGACAGGAGTCTCGGTGGAGTGACGGATGGTCACGATAAATCCAACGCTGTACGTCTAGAGCCAGATGAAACGCCTAGAACACTCTGCGCGTAATAAATACACAAAGCCACTGTACTCCACCCGATCATTATCAGAAACGGATAATGATTAGGATGTATAAATGCGAGTAGGCCATATATTGTTGGCAAATTATTTTTTTCCTTTTTTTATCTTTTGGGAAGGATTAGCTCGGTCCAAAAGGAAATCCCAATCTTGGAGGAAATTTCCTCAGATTTGGGAAAAAAGAAAGAAACACGAATGTGTGGGTGAGTGAGAGAGTGAAAGCAACGGAGGTCCAAGGCACGGTGGCACACTTCAGCAAATTTGTAGAGCGCTGCACACCCGTTGCACTCATCTGAAAAATGTAGGAATGTGTATATAGGTGAGACCTACGGTTCGAGCTAATATCGGTGGGATAGGGTTAACCACTTCTTGATTGACCATCAAAAAGTTAAGAGAAGATTCAAAAACAAAAAAAAACCGAATAGTAAATACTCAAGGCTTTCTTATTGCCTATTAAGAAAAAGGAGCAAGTACGAGAGGCTTTGACAAAAGGATACGATATACCAAAAGTGAGGAGGAAACACAGACGTCAGAACACAGACAGGACTGACGAGACAGGGAGAAGCATAGAAATTCTAGGGGAAAGTAAAGATAAGTAGCATTATTTATTCGAGATAATTTCACCTCGTTCTACCCCGGGCGAATCCCATTAATAAAAATGAAAAAAAAAGAATAAACTGATTTTGCGACCTTTGTAATTCGGTATCGGGTCCCCAACGACCGGTCCATCTTAGTGGTAACTTCAGTACCACCGTATAAAGCGTTCTTTTATAGAGTGACAAAAAATTGATAGTCTATTTTTTCAACGGAATATTGTGCGTTATCCCTTTGTTATTTGTTTGCCGCATATGGTTTTGCACTTCCACTTAAAGCAGAAAGTGCATGGCGCCTAACATTTATTAGATCACTTATTCTTTGCACCATTAAGGGTTACTTGGAAATATCTTTTCCCTGAACCCACCCCAGCTGAGCAGCCACTTGGTTCAGCAAACGATTTGTTGCCATTGCAAATTTCCACCCATGACAGATCGGGACACAGTCCTTAGCCACTAACCGTGTGCTTCGGTTTTTTGTTATAGCTCGTATTCGTTTTTCGCTTTTTTCTTGTTTCTCTTTCGTTTTGCTGGCAGCCCGGTAATTGAAATTATCTAATTTACTTTAGATCGGAGTAATTGTGTAACATCATGTCAGCAACAACTGTGTAACTATTATAGTAGTTTACAATTTACAGTGGTTTTCGTGAAACAACTTTTGTTATTCTCAAAACAATGGATGCAAAAAAATTTCGAGTTTTTTGATGGGGAAAAATAATGTTGAAGGCAAACTGTGGCTTTATAAGCATTATGGAGACTCTGCACCAGAGAATTCAACTATTATTGATTGGTATACTGAAAATTGGAAAACATAAAAAAAGTAAAAACAAAAAAAAAATTGTTTTGGAAGACACTAAAATGAAATTGCGTGAGATAGCTGATACCTTAAAAATATCAGATGGTAGTGTATTTAAAATTTTACACGGAAATTTGAGAATATGTGCTATATGTTGCTTTCGAATTGGGTGCTGCGTTTGCTCACACCGGATTAAAAACAACACCGTGTCGACGATTCAGAGCGCTGTTTGGTGCTGTTCCAACGAGATGAAAAGGATTTCTTAAATCGGTATGTAACAATGGATGAAAAATGGATCCACTACTACACAGTTGAGTCAAAAAAATCGTCAGCTGAGTAAACAGTAGTCGGCGGAAGCCATCCAACTAGTGCTTATTTCGTGAATGGTAACACTTAGCTCATGTCTAATTTGACAGATAATTAGTTTTATCCTTTCGGTTAATAATGGAAAATAATTTTATTCAAATGGCTGCCTCGGCTGGCCATGCAGTAGCCTACACGATCGGTCAAGCACATTATCGACTGTGTGCAGCTGTATTTCACCAATGGCTTCACGAATATTGTCCTTTAAAGCGTCAATTGCCTCTGGCTTGTCGGCGTAACACTTATCTTTTACGGCACCCCACAAATTATAGTCCAACGGTGTCAAATCGCAGCTCGGAGGTGGCCAAACGACATCAGCTCTGCGGCTAATAATGCGATCTTAAAAAACAGGTCGCAAAACATCGAGTGTAGCTTCGGCTGTGTGGCACGTAGCGCCGTCCTGTTAAAACCAAATGTTGCCAATATCCTCCTCTTCAATTTTTGAGAACAAAAATTCGTTCAACATGGCCCGATAACGATCGCCATTGACTGTAACGGCCACTCCTTGCTCATTTTCGAAGAAAAATGGCCCAATTATGCCTCTGGACCAAAATCCGCACCAAACAGTGACTCGTTTTGGGTGTATCGGCTTTTCAATGTATGCGCGCGGGTTTTCTGTGCCCCAAATGCGACAAGTTTGCTTGTTTGCATACCCGCCAAGATCAAAATCAGCTTCATCTGAAAAGATGATTTTTTTGGCAAAATCGGCATCATGATTTTCAAAGTAATGTCGTAATATTTCCCAGCATTGTTCAAGCGTATACACAACCATATTCGTTCAGCGGAAGGATAAAACTAATTATCTGTCAAATCAGACATGAGTTAAGTGTTACCATTCACGAAATAAGCACTAGTTGAAAAAAAAAAGTTAGATGGCGGGACCCTTTAGCATCCGTATTTTAGGACGCGCACGGTATTTTGTTCATGAACTATCTTGAGAAAGGTAAAACTATCAATGGGGATGATGTTATCGCTATTATTGTTATCATTGAATCGATTGAGTGTAGAATTCAAGAAAAAACGGTCCCACATGCAAAAGAAAAAAGTGCTGTTTCACCAAGACAATGCACCGTGTCACAAGTCGATGAAAACGATGGTTATATTGAATGAATTACACTTCGAATTGCTTCCCCACCCACCGTTCCCACCAGATCTGGCCATCAGCGCCTACAGGCTCTTTGCAGACCTCAAAAATATGATCAAAAGAAAGAAATTTGGCTCAAATGAAGAAGTGATTGCCGAAACTGAGGTCTACCAGCTCGATCAAGGTGTTCCCGGAATAACCACCGTGTCCCGCTCCCATGCATTGTTCCAATTTCAGTTCTGTTTTTTTTTTAAGTTGGTAAATCTGTTATTGACATTCCCTCTAAATCTTAGCGTCATAGCTTGACATTTGCAAAAATTACGTAGCCAAGAGTACATCTATCTCTTTGTGTGTTGGCCATTTTTTTAAATTTTTGAAATTTGCAATTTTCGACATCGAAAACCGACGAAAACATTGATGGAGTAAAAGAAATGTTGGTCAATAACCGCAAATTAACCATCAGAGAGATAGCGGAGAACTTGAACATTGCCTATCCGTCCAAGACATTTTGGTTAATGATTTGGGTTTCCGTAGTGTAGCAGCAAAGATGGTGCCAAAAGACCTCCATTCATGCAAAAAAGAGACCGTGTTGACTTCGCAAAAGAGATCCAGACATCAGGCAAATGAATGGCGTTCACCAAATGAGCCGAGACCATAAAAAACACGTCGTTTTTAGTCAAAAAAGAAGGCAATTCTCACGGTGTTCATGGATTACAACGGTGTAGTGCATCATGAATTTTTCGCCAGAAGGCCAAACAGTAAACAAAGAGTATTACTTGGGCGTTATGAGACGTTTTCGTGAAGAAATTCGCCGAAAGAAACCAGCATTTTGGGCAGAGAACTCGTGAATTTCGTAACATGATAACTCACCGTCGCACAGTGCCATCATTATTCGTAATTTTTTGACGAAAAATGCAACAAATACCACCCAACAGCCACCGAATTCACCGTTCAATCTTTCAATTCAATTCTTTCTGTTCAATCGAGTTAAAAGACCCCTACAGCCGAGAGGTAGTAATCGAAAAATCGCAGGAAGCACTGATGTATATACTGAAAACCGAATATAAAAAATGTTTCGAGGATTGGATCAAGCGCTGGCATAAGTGTGTTGCAGTCGATGGAGATTACTTCTGAATAAATTCTGGGAACTTTTTTATCAAGGTGGTATTTTGAAAGCAAAGACAAATCATTCTACAAAAGCGATGGAATGAATGTATCTTGAAGCAGAATATGTTGATGAACAAAGTCAAATTTCTAAAAAAAAATGTTTTTATCTTAGTTAGACCTAAGATTTATTGTGTGATGTTAGTGGAAATTTACCTAGGTAGTAGGGCCCCGACATGTGAAAGGTCGCTGCCTATGCCAGCGTAGTCTTCTTCGATTATTCCTTCTGGGATCTACTACGAACTGAATCTTAAATAGAAGGTTCAGTTCAGTCCCCCACTGGACCCAGAGACTCGAACATCTCTTTACCTGAAACATTTGATGTGATCAAAACAGAGGAGTTGTCGTGTTTAGGATTTTTGGACCACCTCCACTCTTTGATATAGCTAATAGAGTCCGTATTTTTATTTCCTTCACCTATACTAAGTTAGATCTCGGCTTTATCAAGTCACATAGGAGAATTGGCAGATTTAAGCTGTTTTCAAATAAAAGCTTTTCTTCAAGGACCAAATAGACAGGGTAACTCCTGAACAACTTTAAAGTTGTAAATATAAATGTCAATAGTGACGTTGCTTCCTATAGTCGGTGTTATTTCATAATATGCATTTGGTCTTACCTTTGTTTCCTAAAATTTTTTACGGATTTTCTTCAATTTTCTTAAACGCCTCTACAATGACTCAGTTTTGTGCGAGTAATGATGTCGATATCGTTTGCGTATTCAAACCGCGGAAGGGGATTGTGCTTTCTGTTTCATTACCCATCCAATGTACTACAAGGTTATATACTCGTACAGTTGCGGTCAAAAAAATAACACCATGAGTTTGTTATATAAGCATCCATATGCAATAATTTCTTATTTCGCTTCCTCTGAAGAGAGCACGATCGTCCTCTTTGGTGGTATTGGGTCTCTTTGTTATAAAGGGTGTTTTTTTTAGTGGTTTGGTTTTTAAACTGTCAACACTGTTTCTACAGATTGCCAATTTAGCAGCTAAAAGTTGATTTGTGGTTAGTACGTTTTTCCATTTTACGATGAATAGAGTAACGCCAGAACAACGCGTGCAAATTTATTTTGAAAACCATGGTTCGGTTGGGTAAACTTATCGTGCGCTACATCCATTTTACGGTCGATATAATCGTCCATTTGAGCAAGTTATTCGGAACACGATTAATCGTTTTCGCGCCACGTACACTCTAGTGAATAATACGGATCCCAAAGACGACAAACAGTTGCGAACAGAAGAGGTTATTGCCGTTGTGGAGCGCAGTGTTGAGGAGAATCCGAATGAGTCGATTCGCCATCGTGTGAGTTGGTACAAGAGTTGAAACCGCGTGACCATTATACGCGTCGGTGAGTGGGCCGAAAACATGATTCAGCTTGATCCTCATTTTCAACGCAAAATTTTGTTCTCCGATGAGGCCCATTTTCGGTTAAATGGATATGTAAACAAGCAAAATTGCCGAATTTAGAGTGAAGAACCCCCAGAAGTCTTTGTCGAAACGCCCTTACAACCATTAAAACTCACTGTTTGGTGGAATCATCAGCCCATATTTCTTTAAGGACGATGGGGGCCAGAATGTTACCGTCAATGGAAAGCGCTATAGAAACATGATTTCTGACTTCTTCGGTCCTCAGTTGAATGGCATTGACGTGACGGAGCTTTGGTTTCAACAAGATGGCGCAACATGCCACACGACGCGCGATACCATAAATTGTGTTATTATGTGCATTCACTTGTGTATGCTAATAAACCAGACATGTTGGATGATTTGGAAGTCAACATTCGCTCTGTTATTGCGGATATACGGCCCCATTTGCTCGATAAAGTTGTCGAAAATTGGACTTCACGATAGCGCTTCATTCGAACGATATCGTGTTTAAACGCATAAAATTCTAAATCTTTATTATAAATAAATAAAGCTAATATCATAGACATTAGCATTAGTTTCAAGTCTTTTATTTGATATTGAATTTGTATACCTCTAAAAAAAAAACCTTTACTAGAAGACATTCAAATACAAAATTCATGCCGACTTAAATGATAGAAACGGTAAAATACGGTCACTGAAAAATAAATATAATATGCCGTTAGTATGGGTCTTCCAACAAGACAAGGACCCCAAACATACCTCCAAAAAGCCACACTGGGTCGATATAATGGAATGGCCATCTGAATCTACAGACTTAAATCGACTGGAAAGCTGTTTCAGAGGAACACCGAATAAATATCAATGGGCTTTGGGATACGATTCAACGATGGTTGTATTCCATTTCTTCGAAGAGTTGTCAGTCATAGGTTGATTCAATGCAACGACGTTGTACGGCTGCCATTTCAAACAAAGGATATGCAACCAAATTCCAACAAAATTATGAACTATTTACTTATTGAATAAATACAGTTTTTACGTTAAAAACTATTCCATGTTCGTTTTCAATGGTGTGCTATTTTTTGAACGGCAATAATTTGACTCCCGTGTACAAAATATTTTTAAACACCATTCCCGTCGATTATGCATCCTGGTGGCATAAGTTAAGAGCAGTAACCGTTTCTTTTCAACAGCTCAATTTTTGTTAAAAAATCCTTCAAGGTTGCATAGGTTCGCTTAATGAAAGTGTACATATTTCCAGGACGAATCCCACAATTGAACCATTTTTAATAGTATTCCAAATTTGGCAGCTTAAAAGTCGCTGAGTAGGGTTAGTCATGGCTTGCAACTCATTGGTATTTTTCAGGTCTTTTCTTTGTTGTGAGGCGTTTGTCGACGATCCTGACTAGAAGACACATTAATAAGTTTCGATCAATGTACTTTAGGATGGCATCCGACGCTAACATAAAACAATGAGTTGGAGTTTGTAATTACAATAGTAGGCATATGCCTCTGGCAGTTGTTTCAGGACATCTTATTTCCCTTATGTTGAGAATCCAGACACATTGAGTGAACAGTTAGGAAACGTCAATTTCGAACTGAAAAATATTGCTGACCGGTAACCGTTACTTCAATAAACATTATCCCAAATCGAGAAAAATAAAAAGCGCAGCAATAACTTCCAATTAAACTAACGATATGAGTGCGATCGACTAGTGTTTTTTTAACAGCCATAGCCCTGACAAAAGAATAAATGACACGGTTTTAGGTCGATAAAGCATTCTTATACTCGAGGTTCGGAAGGATCTAAAAAAGGCCGTTTTTTCCTTTTTTTGACAAAAAGGTAAAGCGAGGAACACAACGTGAACTTGTTGCTGCTGGCAAACAAATGTGCTGATTAGTAGACTGGATGAAATAGCCAGATGAAATCAACGGTGAAGTTCCGACATATTTGGAGCTCAAACCATATAAGAATTTCGTTAAGCAACGGCAGCATTCACATCCCCAATGGGTTACTGGCTACGGCTGTTCAACTGTTGATAACTTCTGCAAGCGAAACAAGGACATCGAAATACGCATCTGCACGTGGAATGTTAGATCCCTTAAAATACCATGTGCAGACGAACAACTATCGGAGGCCCAGGAATACTGCAAAGCAGATACTACCGCCATCCAAGAAATGCGATGGGATGGGCCTTACAAAAAAGGCCCGAAAAACTGTGACATCTACTACTGCGATTATTACTTACGGCAAAAGCAGCGCTTACTTGGATGCCGATTCGTTGTTAGAGCAGACTCAAGAAGCCTTGAATTTTTGGCATATAAACGAGCGCCTCGTAACAATCCGTATCATATTAAGGCGTTAGCCCCCATAGAGGAGAAAGATGACGACAAGAAAGATAGCCTCTTGGACAAGTCCTAGCTATGACAATAAAATTATTCTCGGCGATTTTAATGCAAAGTTATGAAGAGAGGGCATCTTTGGTAGTACTGTCGGAAGGTACATATAGCCTCCACGACACCACCTCCGATAACGGATTCAGGCTAATCAACTTTGCAGCGGGGCGAAACATTGTCGTGGCTAGCATGTGGTTCCCACATCTCGATATTCACAAGAGGACATGGAGAACTCCAGATCAATCAACCGTCAACCAGATTGACTACATTGCGATCAACGCAAGGCAGTTCTCCAGTATTGTAGATGTCCGAAGGGAGAACGTCGACTCGGAGCATTACCTTCTTGTAGCCAAAGTACTTCTGCGGATATCCCGCACATCGGAAAGGCAAGCTAATACAATGAGGAAATCCGACGTTGGACGGCAACAATCGCAACTGTTGGCCAAATCCTTTTCCAATCGATCTCCCTTAATCTCTTAAGATGTTCTATGCCGCCAGAAGCAAGTATCGAAGACCTGCTCCAATATTGCCAAAAAGCCATCAAAGATGCCGCCGCTGATTGAACCACCACAACGAAGCCCCTGGTTTTACGGCGAGTGCTGGCCGTATCCAGTTATGATGTATGCATCTTGATACAAAGCGGTGCTGCATAGGAGCACAAGAGCTGTTCACGAGCTCTATGAGCAGAAGAGCAGAAACAAAAACTGGCGGAAAAAGAAGGAGTATGAGAAACGCCTCGAGGAAATTGAAAGATTCTACTAGAGAAATGAGATTCGGAAGTTTTACGAGAATGTGAAATAAACACGCTACGGATACAAACCTTAACTGAAGTCTGTAGAGACGAACATAGTGTCTGATTTTTAACGTAAACCACCTGTCATGTAGATTTATGTTTACGGGATGCCCATACATCCATGGGGCAAGGATACGCCTTGCCATCGCTCTCCGTCATTCCATTGATACAAAATCGGAACTGTGATGCCGGCACAAGTTCCACTCTTGGTATGAGTCGAGGCCGACCTAAAACCTCTTACTGCTCTTAGGGTCGCATCCAGTACTTATTGCAACTCTACATTGGGTCAACCAAAGGAAGACCCTTCACGCGATTTTGGGTTTAAACCACAGCTACCATGACGCTCCCACAAGCGGGCCTACTTCTTCAAGTCAGGCCCGATCCTGACTCCCATGGTACCGTGATTTAAGTCCTGGTAGGGACTACCGGTGGTCCAGCCGCCAACAAAACCTATGACCGGCAACTTGTGACTGATCGAATCGTAGCAACCTTCGGTGGCATCATCCGAAGATGTTTACGATAAGACCAGAACTTTGCTCTGCCCTCGTTTATTATTAGACAACGTCATTGATGGGCGAAGCCTTGATATTTGGGCGGGGGCCCGTAGAGACGAACAAGGAAACATCGTAGTAGAGTAACAGTTAGTGCTGAGGATTTGGAAAGAGCATTTCTGTATAGCAGCGATGACAAACCAAATACCGCTGTCAGGCAGAACCTGGACTATGTAGATCAGCAATTCCGTTCCTCAGACTTGTATGAAATGAAGATAGCCATATATTAGTTAAAGTCCAACAAAGCTGCTGGAGCGGACGGCCTGACTGCTGGGCTCTTCATAGGGGTAGGCGATGAGTTGATAAGGAGCATACTCATACAGCAACTAATCTGTAAAATATGGTCGAACGGAAGTATGCCCGATGAATGGAACCTAAGCATTGCTTGTCCGATCCGCAAGAAAAGAGATCCTCTGAACTGCGCCAACTACAGAGACATCAGTCTTCTTAATATCGGCTTCAAGATCCGATCTGCCGTATTGTGTGAACGCCTGAAGCCGTTCGTCAACAGTGATTTCAGGCCAGGAGACTGCACCATCGAGCAAATATTCCTACTACGGCCGGCAGATCTTGGAAAATATTCATCGATTTTAAGGCTGCATATGACATCATCTATAGAGATGAGCTAAACAGACCAATTTCTAGCTTTAGCAGCTCTGCAAAACTCGTCCGCTTGTGTAGAATGACGATGGAGAATTCACTCTGCTCCATCAAGGTCGGACTACATTTTCGGCGTTTTGGACTGAGACTCTATGCACTTCCTGGGAATGCTCCAACGCGTCACTAAAACGCCAAAAGTATTTTCAGTAACTCGTCGAGCTCTTGAATGTCTTGAATTAAAAGTGTCTTCTGTGACACCGGTATATGGTTGCATTATATTGCACTTTCATGTAGAGAAAAGCTGTTGTTATTAATTTGCTGTCCAAATGTTGAGATTTTTAGCACGCCACCAGCACTTCGACTTCCATTTGCCACAACATCGACAGCATTAAATCTGTAATTGGCATAATTGGCATTATACTCGTACACTCCTAGCAAGACCTTTTGTAGCTAAAAAATGTTGATCTAAATTTAGGTGGATGTTTAATTTGGATGTGTATCGCTTCAATATTTCCGGCGCAGTTGGGTGCTTTCCACAAATTTCCAAAATCTGCGCAGACAATGTTTGACAAAGGACTTCACACACGTCAATTATAATTGTTCTTACGTTGGAGACCCCATTCAGAAACCCCATTCCAAGTATTGCACTGGGTTGTACCACATGAAATGTCCGATTTTATAGTAAAAATTTAAAATCCAATATTATTTTTTCCGTAAATTTTTATTCAATCAAAATAGGATCCGTTGGTATCTCTGACATTCTTCCAACGTGATCCAATGTCAAATATTCCTTTTTCGTAGAAGTGCTGACATTTTGAGGCAATGAAATCTTCAAAGGCTTTTATTAAATCTGCTCGGTTCCGGAAGACCTTCTGCCCTCAAAATGAATCCAGTTTTCGGAAAAGATGGTAATGCATTGGGGGAATATCAGGAGACTACGGTGGATGCGGAAGAATTTCAAATCCCAACTACAACAGTTTTTGCACCAATACTTGTGAGGTATGGGGTCTATTGAGGTATGCCTACTGACCAACGCAGGTTGCTTTTCAGCAAATTTGGCATCCAATATGTCGATTTTCTCACAATATTTGATAGCGTTTATCGTTTCTCCTGGTTGAAGAAATCAAAAGTGGATTGGTCCTTTCGATATTCACCAAATTGTCACCATGACCTTTTTTGAGTGAATATCGGGCTTGGGAGTGTGTTTTGGTTTTTCATCTGCATCCAGCCACTGCCCAGATCTTTTACGATTATCATTCAGTGTCCACTTTTCATCACAGGTGACTATCCTGTGGAAAAACGGTTCAGTTTGGTTTCTTAATGTAAGCGATGTGCAGATTTCCAGGCGCCGTAGTTTTTGGGATTCTTTCAGTTCATGGGGTACCCACTTATCGAGTTTCTTTAAGTTTCCTATGAGAAAGAGGTGTCGACTTATTGTCATTGGGGATACTCCCGCACCGATTTCGTTGGGTCCGCATCCACCGTTGCGTAGTTTATTTTCGTGGTTGAAATCTCCCGAACGGAACTTTCCAAACCAACGTCGTATAGTGCCTTCGTTTACCGCTACATCCTCAAATGCGTCATTGGCGATGAAAAACATTAATGTCCCATTTTAAATTCGTAAAGGAAGAAGGTTCAAATTTGAACTGCCGACAGTATGATCAAGCACACGTCAAGCACATATAGCACACTTTATTTTATTAAAAAAAAAAGAAAATTTAACCTTCTTGCACAGATGTTCACTCGATAACTTCTTATTTCCGACTGAGCGAAAATCGGACATTTCATAGGGTGGAACCATACTTGTAAAAGATTGAATTACAATACGAGTACATCTTGATTTAAAAATGGCTAGATACACTTAAATAAGCGTTAATAGTAGTTTCCGGATCGATCGTGTTTCTAATAGTTTTTTTTAAATTAATCTGTTTCCCAATAAATTTAATAATAAATTACACTGCGGCTTGATCATTCGGGTATTCTTCAAAAACAATTCCTCGTCATTGTTCTTTACAAATTAAAAATTGTTTCAAAAGAACCTCGCTGATACCTTTTTCTTCATATAAGACTCGCACCCACCACCTGCATCTGGTTTTTAAACTAATTTAGTTGATAAAAAACAAAATTTCACAGTATAATCATAAACAAAACTTCCTCAGTATCCATGATGTATGGTGGTGAAGTAAATTTGCAAATTTATTCCCCAGCTGATGTTTGACAATTAATCGTATTTTGTTTGTTGCGCTCAAAAATCATTTGACAGTTCTACGCAGAAGCAAATACACGTTGTGTGCTTCGCAGAAGACAGCAGAACTATCTATCATCCCTAAGGAGTCTCTAACAATACCCAGAGAAAAGCTAACTCTGTCACAAGCGACAATAGACGAATGGATGGCACCTAAATCGCTAGTATGGTGCTTATCTATTGTATATTTATCCGTATTTGACTATAGGGTACATTTCAATTAATCTGCAATTCATGTGAGTTTTCTATTTGTGGAAAATAAAGAAAAAACGTGTAAGCTAAAAGAATTGGACAGCTTGTAATGGATTATCACTTTGCATTCGGAGTACGTACATACTGGTATCTTGTGTGTACTTTATTGCAGTTACCAGACAAACATCAGGACGATCGGAGGGTCAGCCAGAAATACAGTCGCCTACGGACTCATCAATGGCATTGGGATTGAGATTAATTTTGGAAAGTGAACAGCCACATCGAATATGGATGTTAATTCAACAGAACAATAATTATCAGTGATATTTAATTATCACTGCTGGCATTCATGAATTTACATATTATTGGTCAAGCTGTCCATTTACAATTGTATGCTTAAATACTCGTACATCTATGTACATGCAAATTGAAATGAAAGTGGGTATGTCAGTCGTAACGATTTTACAGATTTATGAGAATATACTCATACGGACGGGCTCGACATGCAATTTAATCGTCTACCGTCTGAGAGGTTTAAATGATTTTTTTCCCATCATGAGATAGCTATCAGGAAGTAAATCGGTGCGTTTTAGTTAGGCAGATGTTAATGATTTTGAAATCATTGAAAAAGTCGCTTGATCAAAGAAGCAACTTCTATTCGAAACGGATGAATTGTAATGGCAATAGATACTCATGTTGCTCAATACCTTTTGCTATTTAAGGACTAGCATTGAACGATATAAGTAAAAGAAGACAGACATTTTAGGTGCAAATAGCCAACAAATTATAACCCCACTAAAAACTACAATAAGATCCAGGATACGTTACAGAATTTTATAAATTTCTAGGTGGTACTACAGTCCAGGGTGGATCTGCGCTTCCACCAACTGGCTTTTGTCAATTTTCTCTAGCTGCGAATCAGGTTGAGCTCCCATTTCAGGTGAACGATGCGCACTATTAGCCCGGGTCGAAAGTACTGTGCAGTTCGGAGAGATCTCCTCCCTAAATCCCAGCAACCCAAATGGAACCAAAACTCATTTGAAGAATCTTGCATTCAAAACGACCAAGGATACTCGTATGTTTATCCTCCTACGCTAATCTCTATGCATCGGTCACACAGAGAAGGGTTTGGATGGTTAGAATCTAATAATGAGTCTTCGAAGGATTTCTTGTTAAGACCTTACTACTCAATTGTCTTCTTAAGCTAAAGAAACACCAAATGGCAAGCGTAGTTCTACATATGGTATCTGACGTGATGTCATCGCTATTCGTAAATACCTAGATATCAGTGCCATCAGATTATGCAAGCTGACTTTTGGAAAATTAGGCCAAAACTGGACATGGCTCTGTTTGGCTTGTCTCTAAAGATGTTAAGGAGACTGGTGCATTTATATCTGCAGTTTAGAAGGTTGCCTTTCTTGTGGATCGTGGAAAAAATGTTGTGGTTTACTTCATCAGGCACATTGCCCTCTGCCCAAATCATGGAAGTTAATTGGTGCTCTCTACAAAGTCATCTCCTTCTGTCCTAAATAGCTTGCCAAATTAGGGAGTCAGACCCAGCAGCATGTTAAAAAGGATGTTTATCTACGAGCTATAGAATTATTTTTAAAACAATAATGATAGAGATTGATGCTGAGTTAAAAATATTCAACCTTTACAAAGAATGGTTCATGATACGAGTATTATGTTTTCCACATGACTTCGGGTATACGACTGAATTCTTTCGCTCAATTTGGGTTCTGCTTTATTAAAAAGGCGTTGAATATTGGCTTCCACTCTGAATTGTTTGCGGTTCTCAAAGATATAGTCTCATCAATGTGCGGTAACGTTGGTCATTGATCGCAACGTGTGCTCCGGTTATACTTTCGGAAAAATGAGGACCGACGATGTTATCCATATGAAAGTTACTCCAACCAGCGCAATTTTGTGTGAGTAATTGAGTCTGATATAGCTCTTATGGATCTACACCACTTAGAAGAAAAAATTTGCTTGTACATGACCCCATTGAGCTAAAATTAAGTCGTGCTATTAAAATAAGGGTCAACATCGAGCTGCTCAGGAGCGCAACCCACGAACTCTCAAGCCACGAGCCAAGTTATCGTGCAATGAATTCCTGCATCCCCTGGGCTGGATCAAGGTGTCATACGACCCGTGCCGAAGATCAACCTGGCTGAGGGCCCAGTATCTCCAAAAATAGCTCAGTCGCAAACGGAGTATCCGGATACCTGGCGACCTCCGGATTAGCTAGCCTTATCTGTATATGGCGGATCTCTGTACAGATGGACAACCCTTTCTCCGCTACTCGTGGGACTATCAATGGATAATAACCATAAAACAAAAACCGAGGCCGGTACTCCTTTATTACCGGGCGGTGGAACGGTGACTACACCGACTACCGGCAAGGCTCCTGCATTGCCGAGAGGAGGCAAAACTGTGGCAGGCCATGGTGCGCCATCCTCTAAAGGCAAAAGGAATAAGCCTAATAATAAGAATTCAGGAAGTGTTAAGACTGTGGCAGGCCATGGTCCTATCACCTCCTCCACCCCTAGCAGCAGCAAGTTTGTGGCAGGCCACGGACTTGTCGCAGCTACCAAAACTCCTTCAGGGAGTGTTAAGACTGTGGCAAGCCATGGTCCTATCACTTCCTCCGCCCCTAGCAGCAGCAAGTTTGTGGCAGGCCACGGACTTGTTGCTGCTACTAAAACTCCTTCGGGGAGTGTAAAGACTGTGGCAAGCCATGGTCCTATCACTTCCCCCGCCCCCAGCAGCAGCAAGTTTGTGGCAGGCCACGGACTTGTTGCTGCTACCAAAACTCCTCCCCCCATAGAGGAATCTGGAGCTCAGCCGCATCGGCAAGCTCCATCTAAGGCGCTCTACATAAGACGCCGAAATGCTTCACGCATCATCAAAACCTTCGGATCCATTCCGGAGGTGGAGAGAAGTGCGGAAATAAAGAGCAAGGTTGAGTGGGCTAAAAACGTCCTAAAAGACGGATTTCCCACTGCTTCCACTGCTCACAAAACGTCAAAAGACTCCTCTAAGCGTCAGAGATCGTTGGAGGAAACCGTACCGGTTTCCAAGAGGCCCAAAACACTCAGTTCCACAACCCCTGGGCCATCCAACAGCAGATCTCTGAGGTCTTATAATGAAGTCCTAAAGGACGCATTGGTGATCGCGGTGATCGACAGAAGCGATACCGACGGTTCCATTACACCGGAACGGTGGCAATTGGTCAAGTTGAAGCTCTCGAGCAACTTCTTGGCCATCATGCGGGAGAACCCAGGACCACCTCCTATCACAAGCGACGCTGGCTGGCACCAAGGCCATGTCAAGCTCATCGCTTGCTCCAACCAGAGATCTCTCGATCTCTTCACCAAGGCCATCGATGGTTTAGGAGAGGTTTGGCCAGGTGCAAAACTCGAGGTCGTATCTAAGGAAGACATTCCTAGTAGACCTCGAACTCGTACCTGGATTCCAGCCGAACCCTCCTCTCCAGGAAGTATCCTGGAAATCATCCGGCTCAGCAACCCGACTCTTCCGACTCATGACTGGAAAGTCGCGAAACTGGAGGAACTAAGGGGTTCTTATAGATGCGCGTTAATTGTGATCAATAAGGAATCCCTTAATCCTCTGGCGCAGACGAAAGGCATGATTCGGTTCGGATTCGAGTCAATTCACTTAAGGGTGTACAAAAAGGATGAGCTGGATGCTGATAAGCAACCTCCTCCTCCTTTAACACCCGATATCACAACCTTGGATCTTGGAGCGTCGATATCCTTTCCAGAATTGGATAGCGACGACTCCAATCTGTCCGAGGTGACTACCAAGCCGTCGGTCTCCTCTTCTGACACATTGTCGGAAATGGAAACCGATGACGAAACAATTAGAGGTTCTACACGATCAGAGATAGAAGATGAGCTCTTGGGCACATCTTCAGAATCGGAGGACCTCAACAACACCGTGGTGGAGGCGACTCTGGAAGACTGTAGCAATGATACGGTTTCTCCAGATTAATCTCCACCACTCAAAAAAGGCTTCGGCCGCACTCATTCTGCGTCTTTCCAAAAGCGCAGAAGACATAATTCTAATCCAGGAACCATGGATTGCAGAAGGCGTGGTTCGTGGACTTAGGACACCCTCATACGTTCCGCTCTATACAAGAGACAAAGGCAAGATTAGAACTTGTATATTAGTGAAACGTAGCCTTAATGTATTTCTACTTCCCAACCTCAGTGACCCCGACCTAACCGTTGCCAGATTAGAGACTGCCAAAGGCTCTTACTGGCTGGCATCGGCTTACCTTGGCCACGACCAAGTGGGCCCTCTCCCTGGTGATAACCTAGAAAGGGTGGTACTGGAAGCGGGAAGGCAAAAAACTGGCCTCATAATCGGATGTGACGCTAACGCACATCATACGGTATGGGGCAGTACCGACATCAATGATAGAGGTGAGTCACTTTTAGACTATATCTTAAGTACTAACCTCTTAATTTGCAATATTGGCAATGAGCCCACTTTCATAACAAAAAACCGACAAGAAGTATTAGATATTACTCTTGTCTCCGACAGCATCACCCAAAGGCCAACAAACTGGATGGTATCGTCTGAACACTCCTTTTCAGACCATAGATACATCCAATTCAGTCTGAGTGATGCTCCCCCCAGCCAACCAGCTTTCCGGAACTATCGGAAAACTGATTGGACAAAATATAGAGGAATACTGTCGGAAACGATATCCTCTAAACTATCAAGTCCCCCGCGTGACACCAATGAGCTCGACATGAAAGTCAGGGAATTTACTCTGACTCTCAATAAGGCTATGGCCGCTTCCTGCCCTCTTATTCAACCAAGAGGCAAGAAAAAGCCACATTGGTGGTCATCGGCACTAGGACTGCTCAGAAACACCTGCAGAAAACTTTTCAACGCAGCAAAAAGCACAAGAAAAGTGACCGACTGGGACTCATATAAAGAATCCCTCAAATTATACAAAAAAGAACTGAGGAAGGCAAAGCGACAATCCTGGAGGTCATTCTGCGACAAAATCACAGAAACCTCTGAGGCTTCGCGGCTAAGAAAAATCCTCTCCACAAATCCTATGATGCCCAGCTGTTTGAAAAAAACCGATGGCTCTTGGACAACCTCAAGTGATGAATCACTCAACCTGCTTCTGGACACCCACTTTCCAGGTAGCTCCCATCTCGCGGCCAGTAGCAGCCCAAACAAGCCTACTGCAACCGTGACCAAAATTCATAGTCTGATTACGAGAGACAAACTGCTCTGGGCGCTGCATAGCTTCAAACCATACAAGTCTGCTGGTCCGGACGGTATTATACCTGCCGAGCTACAGAGATCCTCAGATATTATTCTACCAGTGTTGGAAAATATTATGAGGAGCTGTGTAGAACTTATCCACATTCCACTGTTATGGAGAGAAGTCAATGTAGTATTCATTCCCAAAGCTGGAAAATGTTCTCATGTGGTCCCAAAGGACCTCAGACCTATAAGTCTATCATCATTCCTTCTGAAAACTTTAGAACGACTGATTGATATCCATATTCGAGCTAAAGTTGATCCAAGACTTCTGTCTGCGGCTCAACATGCCTACTGTAAAGGGAAGTCGGTGGAAACGGCTTTGCACTCTCTGACTAGCCACATCGAACGATCCCTACGATATAAGGAGTACACAATGGTTGCTTTCCTAGACATAGAGGGCGCCTTTAACAACGTCAACACATCCGCAATCACGACTGCGCTGTCAACTCTGCAGGTAGACGGCTCACTTGGGGAGCTGATTAATCTAATGCTGACAAGCAGGATAATCAACTCCAAACTGGGTGAGACTCCTGCTAAAAGATATGTCAGTAGGGGTACGCCGCAAGGCGGTGTCCTCTCCCCCCTTCTCTGGAACTTAGTGGTTAACGAACTACTGATATACCTGGAAGCGGGTGGTAGCAGAGCGATTGCCTATGCGGATGACGTTGCCATAGCCGTCTCAGGAAAACATTTAAATACCATTAAAGAACTCCTCCAAGTAAATCTTAACAGATTAACCTGCTGGGCAGATCGCTGTGGATTGGGAATAAAACCCCATAAAACTGATCTTGTCCTCTTTTCTAGGAAATATAAAATTCCAATCATAGACCCTCCTTCAATAAACGGTACCAGTTTAGCTTTCTCCGATACAGCAAAATATCTGGGTCTCATTTTTGACAGGAAACTAAACTGGAAACCTAACATTCAAGAAAGAGTCAATAAAGCTACAATAGCTTTATTCTCTTGCAAGAAAGCCATTGGGAACAAATGGGGCCTTCAACCTCGCATAACCCACTGGCTATACATCTCGGTCATAAGACCGATACTTACTTACGGGGTGGTTGTCTGGTGGACGGCCTTGGAAAATGCAGTCAACCGCATTAAATTAAGCAGAGTCCAAAGAACAGCATGTCTATGCACAAGCGGAGCTTTGCGGTCTACCCCCTCTGCGGCATTAGATATTCTGCTTCACTTGACACCCCTCGACATTTTTAGCAAGCAAGTAGCTGCGACTGCAGCTATTCGCCTTAAAGCGACTAAACAGTGGACAAATAATTCATTTGGCCACGCCAACATTCTTAATACATTAGGAATCCTCACAGAGAACACCGATTACACCATACCTGAACTTTGGTTTGACAAAAACTTCCATGTAAGCTTCCCCTCTAGATCATTCTGGGAGGAGGATGCTTTCATGGAGGACAAGTCAATCCATCTCTACACAGATGGATCTAAAACCGACAGCGGAGTTGGTGGCGGTGTTTTCTCAGATAAGCTAAATCTAAGCCTCTCTTTCCGCCTTCCAAATCACTGTAGCGTGTTCCAGGCGGAAATTTTGGCGATTAAAGAAGCTCTGTCCTGGCTGAAGAAAAACGTGATATCTGCAAAGGATATCCGCATATTTTCGGATAGTCAGGCCGCCATCAAGTCCCTGGACTCGGTCTCATTGTGTTCTAAAACTGCCCTTGAATGCCGATCATCTCTCATGGAGATGGCAGAGCAGTTCAACATTCACCTCTGTTGGGTGCCGGGCCACAGAGACATTCCAGGGAACTGCAGAGCCGATGAACTCGCCAAAATTGGAACCACTCTACCTATCCTACCGGACAAAGGTACGAGGGCGGATCAATAAGTCCGTGACTTTTGGAATAAAACACAGATTTTTTTATAAAAAAATAATTTTATTTTTCAACGTAGTCTCCCTTGAGCTCTATACACTTTGTCCAACGCTTCTCCAATTTTTGTATCCCTTCCAAAAAAAATGATTTGTCGAGGTCCTCAAAATAGGCCTTTGTTTGCGAGATGACTTCATCATTGGAGTCAAATCTTTTTCCACCAAGCCATTTCTTCAGGTTTGGGAACAAGAAGTAGTCGCTCGGAGCCAAATCTGGTGATTAGGGTGGATGAGGCGGCAATTCATAGCCCAATTCATGGATTTTTGCCATGGCAACTGCACATGTGTGCACCCTTGCATTGTCTTGGTGGAAAAGAACTTTTTTCTTGGCCAAATGAGGTCGGTTTTTTTTCAAATCGTCATTGAATCGGTCCAATAAGTTGGCATAATATTCCCCATTGATTGTTCTTCCCTTTTGAAGGTAGTCAATGTGGATTATCCCGCGTGCATCCCAAAAAACAGTCGCCATAACTTTATTGGCTGACAAACCCACCCTGGCCTTCTTTGGCGCCGATTCACCCTTAGAAACCCACTGTTTTGACTGTTGTTTGTTCTCTGGTGTGTTGTGATGGATCCATGTTTCGTCCACGGTTACAAAACGGCGCAAAAACTCCTCCATATTGCGATTAAACAACGCCAAACCTTCCTGTGAAGTGAAGCACACGAAATTCACTTTTTTCCATTTTCTCCTCAAATTAGTGAGTAGTCTGATAAAAATAGCTGTCAAACACAAACTAACTGACGCAGCAAGTTTAAATTTTGACAGGAGTCAACTGACAGATGCCTGTTGACAGGAGCAGTGTTTCTGTTTCAGTAAAGAGGTCAGAAATTCAAAAAGTCACGGACTTATTGACCCGCCCTCGTAGTATAGGTATACCAATCGCTACGTGCAAACTAACATTAAAGCTAGATGCCAATAAAAGAACGGACCTTAGATGGACTGCTGGACAAACATGTCTAGCAACCAAACAGATCTGGCCAAGGCTGGATCTGAGTCGATCTAAGTGTATGATCCTTTTAGATAGGAAACATCTCAGCGCCATAATAGGTGTCATTACCGGACACTGCCTCATAGGCAAGCACGCAAGAAGGCTTGGCGCTTTTACTAACGATTTCTGTAGAAGCTGCATGGACGAGGAAGAGGAGGAGACGATCCCCCACTTACTCTGCACATGCCCAGCTCTCTCTCAGAGAAGGAAGCTTCACCTAGGAGCTTTCTTCTACAACGACCTAAACGATCTAGAAAAAATAGACGTTAACAGTCTCCTACGCTTTATTAAAAGCTCAAACTGGTTCCAGTAGTAAGAAGATCACAGATCCACGTGGCATCACAATGGGCCAATAGGCCTAAGTGGGTTGGTATTTCCAACAGCCACTCTTACCTAACCTAACCTAACCTAGACTTATACGGGTGTAGGCCAAGATCAGTTTGGGAAATTTCTGACGGCTTCCTGGTATCGATGCCATTAACCTTCATCACTTAATGTGAATTTAAAGACGATTACGAGTGGTTGAGCGATACTTGATTTGCTTAAGTATGGTTTGGTGATTTCTGCCGTTCACTGCCCTTACAGCATTTATCCTTTCCTTTTGCGTCAGATATATTAATATCCGTCTATGTCCGTTGCTCGCAATATTTCGACTTCTGTGAGTATAACACCAAAGTAGTGCATTGCATCGGTCGTAACATTATCACAAAACATATCACCAATGTTCGAGGTCAGACATTCAAATCGTTCTAGGCGATTTTAACACCAGTATAGGAAAGGTGGACATCTTTGGTGGGACAGTTGGTAAACATAACATACACGACACCATGTCTGGCAACGGACTTAGGCCTATTGACTATTGACCTATTGACGACAGGATAAAATATCACTATATCAAGCATACGGTATCCTCATCTCAATGTACACAAGAGGACATACAGGTAAGGCCTGCGTCCAGTATTCTGGGCGTGCGAATGTTCTGGGCAGCCAACAATGACTCGGATCACCACCATGTTTTTTTTTTTTCTTTAAATTAGCCCGTGCTCAAGAGGTTAAGGTACCCTTAAAATGTTTGCACACAACGCGGACGAAAGAAAATTTTCGAGGAAAGAAAGGGAGGTGCCGATGTCCGTTGATTGTAAATGTCTGACTGTATGTTACAATGACTAGAGCTCTGCAGAACATTCATTCCATAACGAATCATGATATTTAAGAGTATGTCCGAAAGTGGGGTTGTCATTGACACACATACCCAGAATAGAAAGTTTTTCGGTTTCGACGATGCAAGTGCCATTCATGGATAATGGCTGGGAATTAAAGAGACCATTGTGTTTTGAAAGCATTAAATTCCACTCTGTTGATAGTTCCCCAATTGGTTATGCTGTTAATATCTGAATTTAATGAGCTTAACATACACTACCGTTCTCGTTCTACAGTCGAAAAGTAGGGACGTGAGTCCGGAAACGAGTTTCATGTTCGCAGAGAGTACTGTCGTCAGCAAAGGAATATAATGGATTAGAAGTGGCAGACAAGAGATCATTGATAAAAATTAAAAAGAGTGGCAGAGACAGAATGGAGCCCTGGGGCACACCAACATTTATTTTGTGAATATCAGGCTTGAAACCATCCAAGACAACTGGAATTAAACGTTCCAAACGTAGTTTCTAATCCAATGAAGAAGCGAGTTGTCGATCCCAAAACCACGAATTTTCGACAAAAGAGCCTGATGCTAAACTCTGTCAAATGCCTTACAAATATCAAGTGCAACCATCTTGCTTTCGCCAGATTGATGTACACTTTCGTTCCACTTTTCGGTGAGACATGCCAACAGATCACCAGTGGACCTATTGCTACGAAAACCATACTGCCGGTCATTGAGAAGTTTTCGTGTTTTGAGACATTTCATGAACTAACGTTTTATCAGCGTATCCATGACCTTGGAAAGAAGGGACGTAAGTGCAATGGGTCTGTAGGAGGAGAGAGAAGAAAATTCTCCTTTTTTAGGGACGGGTTGGACAAATGTCCTAAAGAGTAGGATTGATGAAAAAGCTTACGCAGTGGTTTTGCCAACGTAGAAGAACACCTCTTCAGAATATGGAGAAGTATACCATCTGGACCAGCGTATTTTCGAATGTTAAGATCTTTAAGTACTCTTGCTTCTATACGAGTGCGAAAGTGCCAGATGTATAAAGGATCTAATTCAAAGAGAATAGTATTTGCGATCGATATACGAGAAATTAGCTGATATGACACTGTGATCCGACGATCCTAGAGAGCACAGCACATCGACCTTGTACTTATCAGGGTGAGAACTTAAAAACAAGTCCAGGGTGTTGGCAGTATGACTATCAACGTCTGGTACTCGCGCGGGCTCATTTACAAGTTGGGTCAAGTTGTTTTCCGCAGTGACCATCTTAACACACCATTCTTCTGGTGTTGTCTGTCCAGAATATCGAAGCCACCCAGAATTGTGTATATTGAAATCTGCCACAATAACGATTTTAGGATACAGGCATACAATTCGTTGTATAGAGTCAGACAGCGCATCCTTAAAGGTCTAATTGCTGTCCAGTTTGGGGCTTCTGCAAATAAAGCAATAGCGGATAATTTACTTACGGAGATGGAATTTTAACCACATGAACCTGATTTTCGATTCCGGATTGAAGCATGGATCAAATTCTGGTGAAGTTTGGTAAGCTACATCACTACGCACGTAAATGACGAGACCGCGGTGAAAAAAGAATAAGGCATTAGTTTGTAGCCAGGTAGCTTCAGATTAGAGTGATCTGGGAGATGTGGTCGGGGATCTACTTGTGTTTCACTAAGTGCCAAACTGCTGGTCTGAACTTACATACGTGGACATGCGCAGAAAAGTGATTACTTTTTAACCCCCGTATATTTGCTACATTCGCCCTGAATTCCCTGGTTATAATCACAAACATATACGAAAAACGCAAACACCGATGATGCTAAGCAAACTTGCACCCAAGGTGCGAATGCGGATTTGAATTACATACCGCCATCAGGCTGAATTGAAGATCATCCAACTTAGACGATGATAGCCGAAACTTCTGCGCACCTTCATGGTCAGGAGAGCAATATCTATACGGAAATCTAACGAAGCAGCTGGACCTGACGGCTTATTGGTCGAGGTATCCAAAGCTGCTAGAAATGACTTTGTCGATGAAGTTGACATAATTCAGAGAACACAGCGGGCTGTTACCGGTTCATTTGCTACTATTGTAACGGAAGCTGCCAACATGTATTTAGCGGTAAATGAGGCCAAAACTAAGTATTGTGCATGTTGTCAACAAGAAAAACATACAACGTCTTGGATAGGACATCATAGTCGACATCTATAATTTCGAGGTATAAATTCTGCCATCTACAACTCAGCAGAAATAAAGTGAGGAATCACTCTTGGCAATCGCTGTTTCTTTGGTCTAAGAAGGCAATTGAATAGTAAGGGCCTATCTTGAAAAACTAGGAATATATAACACCTTGATCACCCCAATCCTAGTTTAAGGCGCTGAAGCATGTACTCTATTGAAAGCGGACGAATCTCACCTTGGTCGGGTTCATTTGTGTTGACGGAGTCTAGAGGAGAGGATGCAATGACGGCACCTAAGACGTCTAGGATTGGACAATGGCAGAGTCTTCGGATCTAAGTCCGAGGGATAACGCAGTAACGCCACCTCACCTTAGGCGACGCGCATAAGAAGAGGGGAAGCTCAACCGACTTGAAATGTGCAACTGGATGCAGGTAGCTGAAGACCAGACTTGTTAATTGAGTTCCAGGTTCACTCCGAACTGTAGCGCGACGTAAGTAAGTTGGTAGGCTATGATATGTTATATCATATGCGTTAGTTTTCTGTTGCCACAAGCTTCCACGAAAATACATAACTGCTGCTGTTACCAGACTCAGAAGAACGGGTTTTAGCGGCTAAATGGGGACTTTTCCCAGGATGCCCAACTCTGCTCTAGAAGCATTGATGGATTACTCTTCCCTTGATATTCATATCATCAGCTGCCCTCTCAAAGCTATCTTCTGTTTAAAGAGAAGTGGTCTTTGGTACAACACACTCTAGTCTTATGGACATGCCGTCCGGAGTAACACCAAAACTTCTGTTGCGGAAAAAACACGAAATCGACTTTCCCTGTGTCTAGTAATGGTTTTGGCTTCATTGGTGGCTCCAGATTTAGGATGCTGCACTTCGGTCTTTCTTGAGGATGACAATGTATGATTTCACTTCTCGTTAGAAAAACTTGGGTCTGTCTTCCAAGCGCAGTCCTGATGGCAGCGCACTATCATACATATACTCGTATTGTGAAGAGCCGGTGGAGGGGGCAAAGCATTTGCATCTGTAACAACAGCAAAGCTACGCTTAAAGCCTTATTGGACCTTCTCACGACTAGCTAGTTCGCGAATACAAGACTTCACTGAGCGCAGTAGGAAGGCTTAATTCGCTGAGTCTTGTTTAGGTTCCAGGTCACGTTGTGGTCATGGGAAATTAAACTCCATTGAACTTACTAGGCAAGGCTTTCAGTACAGTTTTCTAGTCATGAACATGCGAAAGGACGGCCTGAGTCTCCGATGAGGGATTCCACTCATAGTTGAATGTTATATAGGCCTAACTGTAGATGGCATGACTCTCTGGTTTGACGGCAGAACAAACCAATGCTTCCCAAAATTTACCTGCAGGTACTCGGCGCGCCTGATCTAGTGGATGCTGGTGCTGAGAAATTTCAGTAAAAGGAACATACAAGAAACTCAATGGACTCGAGATGTATTCGGGTGCTCTGTTTCGATAGGAAAAAAGAAAAGAAAGATCTATTTGGTTATCTGTTTCATGATTTGGTGACCAATATATTCCTTTATGAATATTGAGATGGGGAATCCGTGTGATTGGAATAGTTGTACGAGTATTTGTTCCAGCAGCAAAGTCAAAAAGCTTTAGTCCATTTGGAGACGACCTCTGTCAACTCTTTTCTCAGCCAATGACGAATACAAAATGCCACCAAAATGGCGAGGGTGCGCTTGCTTCGGTTAAGTGTGACACTTGGTAGGAGTGCGTTTAGCGGCGTTTACAAAAAAAGAGGAGAATACAAAACAACTTTAAATCTTCGTAACATCCCGGACCCCGTGAATCTACAACCATCTAGATTCACCACCAATGTGTAGTTTGGCTAGTACACACGCCGGTCGGTTAATTATACCTGAATTCGTTCGAACGTCCGCTGCTCTCACCTGCTTATCTTTCCCAGGGTATGTTCGGATTATTCTTCCCATAGGCCACTTTGATCGGTGCACGGCACTGTCGCACACCAGAAGAACGTTACCAACTGAGAGTGGATCGACTGGGCAGTACCACTTCGTTCTTCTGCGCAAGTCTGGGAGGTACTCGGCCATCCACTTCTTGAAAAACGCTGCTGCATGTGCTGCACCTTTCGTAATTGCTTTCTCGTGGCCCGCAACTGTTCTTGGAGTGGGTGAGCCGTCTGATCTGAGTTGGCTGTTCCTAAAAGAAAGTGGTTGGGAGTTAAGTGTTCAGAGGTATTATGATCTAGTGGTACGTGGGCCAATGGACGCGAATTTACAACGTTTTCGGTTTCACACATCAAACTGTAGAGGCTGTGTTCTTGTAAGCTCTTATTGAGCACTGCATGTCCCATCGCTCGCTTCACGCTTCGTACTAGACGTTCCCGACACTTCCCGCATGCGGGTTGAGAGGACAATTAAAAAACCATTCAATACCTTTGCTTGCGAGGACGTCCGTGATTCTCTCATGGTCGAGATTTCTTGTTCCCAGACGAAATTCGTCCCGTTATCGGAACGGATGCGCAACGGTGTTCCCCTTCTGCTCATAAAGTTGTGGATGCATAGCAAGCAGGCGTCTGTTGGCAAGTCCTTAGCGACTTCTAGATGTATCGCTCGTGTCGTCAAGCACATGAAGAGCACCGATCCACCGCTTCTAACAACGCCGTCTAACTACTATTGAAAATTGACCCATATAGTCCAGTCCCACGTAGGAGAATGGTCTCACGTACGGAGTTAGGCTATCTGCGGGTAACTGTCCCATGATTTGAGTAGATGGTTTTGCCCTTTGATTCTTACATGTCTGGCACCTTCTTACGACACGTTTCACAACTTCTCTGATATGTGGAATCCAGAATTTAATCCATAATTCGGTGATGGTTGTTTCCTGGTTCTGATGTTTCCAGATACTGTGATAGAAATCCACAATGAGTTTAGCGACTTGATGATCGTTCGGGAGTATTATCGAACGGCGGGTACTGCTATCGCTTTACTAATGCTGCCATCTAGACAAATCACGCACGCATCATCTACACAAGCTGTTCTGTCTCCATCAAGGTGCAGCAATCGTTGGCGTAAACCGCCAGTTGAACAGAGCGAATGATTGCCAGTTCTGTTCTTTCAAGTTCCACTAACTTTAGCTATCCGTACTCTCGTTCGTATCCGGCCTTGCGGCAGTTATCACTAAAACGAAAGATCCATGCCGCGACTCTCTTCAACCTGGGAAAACTTGAAAATCTACTAAATATGTCACATCCTATTTTGACTTGGAGAAAGGTGGACTTTGGGCGGAGTTCTTCTACTGTACATTCTGTCGATTCATCTTGCGGCCATTTTGGCTCGTCTTCGTTCCAGCAAGAATCCCGGACCGCTTACCCAAAATGAGTTGAGTTCCGAAATCAGCTGGGTTAAACGCACTCGGCAACCACCGCCAGTCGAAGATCGTTGTACTGTCCAATATCTCCTCGACACGATGAGCAATGTGGGGTTTATAATGCCTGTGGTCCGACCTTATCCACGCCAAGACAGTTTTGGAGTCACTCCACATAATAACACGTACTGGTGTCACGTCATGGCTGCACTCAATCATTTTCCGAATCCTTGCTCCTAGGACCGCTGAATGAAGCTCGATGCGTGGAATGGATACCAATTTCAGTGGAGCACACTTAGTTTTTCCGATGATGAACGCTAAACTGACCTGTGAAACCTCTGTTTCCGGGACTCTTCAATACGCTACCGCTGCATACGCCAACTCGCTGGCATCTGTAAATATGTGTAATTCCGCCGAAACTGCCGAAAAAAGGCTACTGTAGCATCGAGGTATAGCTATTCCCTTCACCTCCTGCCATTTCATCCATGCTTATTTAGCTTCTTCCGGTATCCTTTCGTCCCAGTCCACTTGTTTTCGCCAGGTGAACTGCAGCAACATCTTCGCTACCAGTGAGTACTCCGCAACCAGGCCGAAGGGATCAAATACCGACATCATTATCCTTAGGACTTCCCGCTTGGTGGGCCTTCTTGCTCCGTTCAGCAGCCCAGGATCAACTCCTCCGAAGGCAAGTACGAACTTCAGGTTATCCTGATCGGTGTCCCAGTGCATACCCAGGGCTTTCTGATTGTTTTCAATATCTCTCTTGTCCAAGTTCAGTACGGACGGTCCGGTTTCACAGTTATTCAATGTTTTACTGACCAACTTGAGTTCGATACAAACCTTTTTAGCTCGAAGCCACCTTGCGCATGGATCCAAATGACTTTCCTTCTTACTCGAATCGCATTGATTTCACTGGAAAGGCAGTGGACGTAATCGTCAACGTAGTGATTGTTTACTACAGCAGCTGCAGCTTCTGGATATTTTTTGTTTAAAGTCCCCCGCATTCCGGTTCTTCACATATTGCGCTGTGCGTGGTGAAAATTTTGACCAAATGTCATAACTTTCATCACTTGGTCTTCGATTGGTCCTTTTGGATCGGATCTCCTTAGGAATCGTTGCGCCATCTGGTCCTCTTTACGAATTCCGATCTGATGAAACATCTGGACAATGTCCGCGCAAACTGCTACAGATCTCTGTCTGAACTTTATTAGTCACTAACGGCTCACACAAGTCTGGGCCACTAAGCAAGGCTGAATTCAGTGAGGTGTTACTTACCTCCGCACCAGCATCAAATACCAACCTTAGTTTGCCAAACTTATTAGGGTGATATACAACAAAGTGTGGCTTCCCCTTAATGGCTGCTTCTTCTTCAGTTAGCTTCCTAGCGTAACCCCTGTGCTGGTACTCGGCAATGGTGCGGATATACTCTTGGTGGAAACTATTATCACGTTGAAACCTTTTCTCTAAAGACAGGAATATTTTTCTTGTCATCTCTCTGCTCTCCGGTAACAGGACATCCTCAATCTTCTATAGAAGCTCCGCCTCAAGCCGACAATCTATACGCACCGTAGTCTCCTCAAGTAGTTTCGTAGCTCTCGCTAGCTCAAAGGGTTCGATTGGTTTCTCGACGCTGCGTACCCCTAAGCTTTCCTCAGTAATGTACTTCTCTACTAGTTGGTTCAGGTCGCTATATGTACTCCTCACTTACTACCGTTGTGAAGAGAGCGTGGTTGACTCCATCTGCCAGGTATCCATTTCTCGGTCCGTAGACAACCCATCCGAGCATTGTCCAAATAATGACTGGTCATACCGAGCTATTGGTGGTGGTTCTCCTGGCCACGCCAAAATGTGAACATTTTCGAGTCCTATCAACAGCTCCCGGATAGCGGCAGTGTAATCAAGAGTTGATAATCCTTTCATGTATCTGTACCTCTTCTGCAACTCGGTTACTTAAAGCGACTGCGTAGGAAGTCGAAGATCCTTCGCGGTTCTTACTCCCTTGAGGAAAATTTTTTTGCCATTTGGGCCAGTTTTTTTTTTTTTTATAATTTTAGATGCCCCTTTACTGTTGCCAAGGCGCGGGCGGAAAGGTAGAAAGAGGAGAAAGGAAAATTGTTTTGTAGTGGTTTGAAACTCAGGTGTATTTGGTTTCGATATTAGCTCTCCAGGGGGTGGGAGTCCGAATAGGACGGAGAGTTTTTTCTTCACTCAGAGTGGATGTTATATAATTCGCAGTAATTATTTGTGCTTGAAACTCTACAACAGCCAAATCTACGTGTCAGTATTATGCCTTCACACGCAGAATTTTTCTGACTGAGTTCCAATTACACAAATGAAAAACTTGAGAAACTTGTCATGGGTAGGATTCGAACCTTGACCCTCCGAGTGAGAAGCGATTGCTAGTACCGCTACACCACGGCCACCCCCTGCTATCACCATGTTGACGCGGCGCGACTGCTCCGTTACTGTCCTATCCCCGAAACATTGTAGCTCTAGACTTTCCATTGATCCTTTCAACCCAAGCCGATCCGCTAGTCTTCTGTTAGTGATTGAGACTGCCAACCCTTCGTCTAGAAATGCAAAACAGCTTACCCCTTTTTCGTTGGCGTACAACCTTACTGGCCATATTTTAAACAGAATATTCGCCAACTGCGGGTGAATAACAGAACTGGTACCAACGCGTTGTTGACGCTGCGAAGTGTCATGTTTACCACCAATGCCCTCCTTAATGTCATGCAAAAAACCATGAAGCTTCCTTGTACATCCTCGTTCATTGCACTCGTATGTTGTTCACAGTTGCTGCTCCGATGACTTCCGCACAGGCAGTTAAAACAACACTCAGTCTGGTGCACTGCACGTCACCGCTGTTGCACGTCCATGGTAAGGAATCTATCGCACTTCGCTATGTCATGTTTGCGGGAGCACATTTCGCAACCTAGATTCTGCTCCTCATTCCTTATCATGTCCGCGTGAAAAAAATCTGGATCGCCCTCCGCTTCTGGTATCAGCATGGATCATGCAAATCGTGCTCACCATATTTCCAAATTCCTCTATCCACTTACTGTAATGTTTAATTGTTGGTGTTGACCCGATCGTTGTCGCATGCCGGGCCCAATCCAATCTTCTTTGAGCTGGTAACTTTAGTAGCAATTCCTCCATCAACGTGGGATTATAGAGATGTTGTTCACAATCAGCCGCCTGTAAAAACGCTGCTGGGTTTTGCACCTTAGTAGCGAAGGGAGCGATCTGCTCAATTCGATTTTCAGTTTTGGGAGGAACGCTCCTTATTCTAGCTATTTGGCTTTTCACTAGTTGATCTGGCCTTCCGAATCCACTCTTAAGAATCTTTTTGGTCCACATTCATGCTATAAATCAATAAACATTCCACGGATTCCCTTGCCTTTCCTTTGATCGCCTTTTGCAGCCGCAACGTTCTGCCTATCGCTGTACTAAATACTACTGTTCGGTAGTAATTTCAAATGACTACTTGAACATTGGCCAGACCTCGGGCGTTCCGTCGAATTCAGGCAGATCCTACAGCTTCGCTGGTCGCGCTTGATTCTGCCTAGATGCTGCTAGAGTGCGGTTCAATTCGCTGAGTACGGCCGCTACTGTTCCACCACCGTCGCTTCCATTTATCACACCACTGTTGGACGCCTGGTTGTTTGGCGTTGATTGCCTTGCCCTCATTATCTCACCATCATGCGTGGAGGTTAGATCTCTTGTGAGTGCTGCCTGAAGACTCTGGAACTGTTTCATCATTTCGTTGAGCCCTGATTCTATTGATGAACTTCTTGGCACCTGTAAATGTTGTTCTATCATCGTGGTGTTCATGTTGTCTTGAGTTTCGTAGTCCTCTTCATCGTCGGTGCGGACATCTCCGCCTGCCTCTGTTGATCTTGTCTTTGGTGGCATGGCACGAAGTCTACCAAATTACAATTCGCCTAAACGCCTGACTACCACTACAAATGCCTCAGTACCACAGATCTCCTAACTACCACAACTCAGAAAATCCAACCAAAATCTTTTAAGGAAACACTCACCCGTAAATCCGTTGAATGGTTTACAGCTGCTTCGAGACGAATGCGCTCTCAATGCTCCCGGCGTTATGAAAAAATTACATTGCAAACTCGGGCAACTAGGCGGATTGGAATCTTTTATGGCTTCTATGACCGAGCCTTCAAATGCTCCAAGGACTTCGTTTTGTCTCCAACAATATCTTTAATCCTCTTAAAAGGCTGTTCGGTTGCTCCTGACGACTTTTTTGGCACGCTTCACGAGCTAGCTCTCCTTTGGCACGATCAGTGAACAGCCAGCCAATGACGAATACAAAATGCTGCCAAAATGGCGACCTGGTAAAGTAGAAACGAAAATGGCTTCCATCGCAATCGTTTACAAAAAAAGAGGAGAATACAAAACAACTTTAAATCTTCGTAACAGGGAGCATTTACAGATCTGCCGAGTTCCTCCTTCAAGTATCTCCAGTTGGTTTTTTTCAGTCTTGCTCCTTTTTAGGAATAACGAGACCTTGTATACGACTCTGAACTCATTACACTTGAAAGCATTCGACAGAAGTACACAGCTCTTTAGATAAATGGTGGATATAGCAATGTTAATTTCATGTGGTTTTAATTTAGCTGTGAGCCAACATTATTAACAACCAATTCGGATAGAGACGAGTGCCTCTCACGTTGCTTCTGCTACTGCCCGAAAAAGTATTCAAAGAGTTTGGCTACTGACATAGGTGGTGGAGGTACTACCGAATCATAGGGAAATAAACTGACGCAACAATGAATTTAAGCCGTTCATTTTGTAACTTATATCTGCCACAAATAAATCCTAGTAGAAGAGTTACCAGAGTAAAAAAAAGTTGTCGGTCTCTCCGACTACTAGTCATGTAGTGTGTGACCTCTTAAACGAGTCCTCTATGATTCAGAAAGACCGATTGTGAATAGGTAAGTAAGAAAAGAACAATTGTAAAAAGGAAGTTTGTCCCGGAACCATTCGATTCGAGTTTTTGTAAGCGAATATTCATATGTAAGTCGTTTTTGTTGAGACACTGCCTCAACAACAGATCAAACCTATAATATATTCTGTTTTACGCCTCAAGTTTCTAAAGATCGCTAAGAAAAGAAAATTGTTCTAACATATCGATTGCAGGCTGGACTTAAATCCTTATGAGACACGTTAAGCCCCCAAAACGCCGATTACCAACTAGTTTCTTGAACCCAACCACTATCTGTCAGGGCTTTACCGCATATCGTTGCCCCGAAATACTTCTACAATGTCTAGTTGCAGTGCTCTTTAAAATTGCTTTTGGAAATTTCGCAGACTTGACAACGAGTCCAAGCCTCATCATACAAGTAGTCCATGAACATGGATATACCAACTACGCCTTTTAGTAGTTAGGTATGAGTAATGACTTCACGACATTGTGTGCAAACACATAAGTGAATTTAACTGGCCAACTTTTTTTGTGAGTGTCGACTTTCGTCCTTGGATGAAAAAAATTCTCCCATACTACATCATCACAACTGAAACCGTAGTTCAGCAAAAAAAAATAGAAGGAATTTTTTGTTTTTCGAAAACGACTGTGCTCATGGTGCCAGAAAGCTAGAACCCAGCACACATGCAGCTCTGGTTGAAACTTTGCTGCCACAAAGGTACGAGAACCAGTCGAGGTTAGAACCGACTCCAGTACAACGTTCTTCATGGAAAGATCTCCTCCAGGATAGCATTGGTATTAGCGGCGGTCCTGTGGCGAATATCCTTTTGCGTTGTTAACCACTTTGATTTACGATGCTTTAAAATTTACCATTTGAAAAATTCCTGTGGCATCTGCTTCTCCTTTGGTTACAGACGTTTCTTTTTTCATTTTTTTTTTTTTTGGGAATTTTTTGGAATTCTCTCTTCCGCTCACTTGGCGGATAAGTGAATAAACGTCAACGTTGCAGTCGGTATGACGCCATATAGGGTGGCCGTGAGGCTGCAGCCTTTACATACTGGCACAGCAACTAGTGAAGAAAGGACGATATTCGGTCTTTAGTCAGTCACTGTTCGTTATTTTCTCTTTGCCTTTTTGGCAGAAGATTTTCTTTTTTCAGAGGGAATGGTTGCCTTTCAGGACCTCTTTGTAATTATTATTAATTTTTTTTTATTTCCAATGGCCATTAGATTATTAAGAATATCCAAAAACTGTTATCATTGTGCTTTTGTATAGGGTGGTGGTCTTCTTTCCCTGAAATATGTGAAAGTATATTCCTTTGATTTTCCCCTAGATACTGGTCTATCTCTGAGGAGGTTACAATCTCCCTCGTTCACCGCTTAAATGGTAGTGGTAGGCAGAGCGTGGTTGGAACATTTTAAGTCACTTGCGCTAAATGGTCAAAATATCGTGTATCTCAATTCAAAGGAAGAATTTTCTTCTTTAAGGTTTCAGTTTCTTATGTACGAGTATTTATCGTAATTAAAGTGGGCTGTTCAGGAGGTGAACCAGAAGTAGGTGGAGGAAGGTCGATGTTTCTTTGAGGTTTTCTAATGGCTTGACCTTTGTGAATCTTTTTCTTCTTTTTAGGTCTTTCGCGTTTGGATAAATTGTTGACGGTTTATGTTTGAATGGTTTCTTTTGTGGTTTGCTTTATTCACGTTGCACAAAAAGAAAACGACAAAAAGAAATTACAAATGAGGAGGATGTTTTGATTGTGGGAGGGAATTTTTATGTTTCGATACAGTCCATTCACTGTAGGAGTAGTTAGTTTAATTAATTAGAGCAATTAATTATCCTGTCACTGGTCGAGTGATCATTCCGAATTGAAGGATTTTTTTTTTCTTTTTAGGAATGAAATGTTTTGTATTTGTTCCTTATCTGCAACAGAGGATTCATCCAAATTGATTTAATGGATCCGACTTTAAAATCCATGATAAATGTCAAAGTTTATCAAGAAATGCCAACTTGATGCCTTTAACGCCAATAAACATTTGTTGATAGTGGTTTCGATGCTGGTAGTTGTAGTGTTTATAGATAAAAAGTCTACTTCATCTGGTGGCGATATACTCATGAGAATGGTAATTAGGACTGAATCACATGTTAGTGAAAGGGTTTTGTATGAGGAAAATGCCTCTTAGCAGCAGAACATCTTAAGGAACTCAATGGGAAATTTTGTCGGTACGACATTAACCCACTAAAGGCTTTCCATACATCGGCTCGTACGATTTTGATGTAATTTTGAAATATGTGCCCTAGGGACCGTGGAAGTTTATATAAAAAAAGAAATTACCCCGCGCACACACTTGAGATATGACGTGGTTATTTAATTACCCGACAGGCATTAGTGTGTTGTTTTAACTTTTACTTAAAATAAACCGAAAGACATCGTAGGCTGCTGTGTTGATGCGCTAGTGTGAATACGCACCTTTATTCGCCAATTTTTCGTCATTCTATTTACCGTTAATCATGGCACACTTTGTTAGAATGAGATCTTCAGCTAATCCGAAGAAATCCGCTTAAAAATGTACATGCAAGAATGCAATAGGAAACAAATCAGTTTAATGGTTCTCGTTACGGATTATAAATGCTAAAACTTGAAAAGAAAACGTGCGCTGCTGTGTTCTAGTGTTAAAAAGTGTTTTTGGATTATTTGCAATCCGACTGATTCGTCGACAGAAAGTTCTTACTGCTGCCGAGATGAAGATGTGATGGAAAGAGAACTTTGGCCAACACGCAGACGCCGCTAACATTATCATAACGCCATCCGAAGCCGTCAATGATATTAGTGACAGTGAGGAATTAGACGACAATGCTCCATTGTTGCACGATGAAATGGAGCGTGAGATTGCCGGCAATTCCAAATTGAATGTGTTTACGATGATACAAACGAACACATGCTATTGGGCTGTGAGGATGATGATACGGATGCCGAAGAAGAACATGATACGACGGTGGCATCAACGTCTAGTGGTCATGGCCGTAAAATACTCGTAACACCGAAATCAAAGAAAGCACAGAAGCGTTCCCGAATCGATGAAGGAATGAAACCACAATGGTCTAGGAGGCAAAATGATCAATTCGATAAGATTCCAAACGACGATACATCCACTTCATATAAAGCGTTGTATGAACAGATTGGTGCCATGAATCCTATTCAGCTTTGGGAAATGTTCATCGAAGACGAGATATTGAACCTTTTGGTCACTTCCGCGAACCAATATGCTGCGGCCAACAATTGTCCATGATTCGTTACATCAATTAGCGAAATGAAAACATTTTTGGGCATGTTGTATATAAACACAAGTTATTGGTCAAATAGAGAGTCTTTGGGATGCGCGCTGATAAAAGAATGCATTTCGAGGGATAGATTCAGACGAATCAAACAATTCTTTCACGTATGCAACAACTCCGCATTAGATCCGAAAAAAAAATTTGCAAATTTATTGAATAAGAAATTCCTTCAATTCGGTGTGCTCGTATTCTCTCACAACCTTTCGATTGATGAACAAATGATTGTCTATTACGGCCTGCATTCGTGCAAAATGTTCATAACAGGAAAACCCATTCGATTCGGGTACAAGTTTTGGTGTTTAGCGTCAACATAAGGCTACTTGTACCAATTTATTCCATATGCTGGTGCTTCGGAACAGGAGGACCCAGGATTCAGACTGGGAGAGAGGGTTGTCCTATCGCTTTTATCGCATCTGGAGGACCGAGTCAAGCACATTGTGACGCTTGACAACTTTTTGTCGTTTGTCAAATGATGGATTCTTCGTCTTGGGAACTGTTCGTGATAATCGAACCATCCATGCCCCCTTGATAAATATCTAGGAATTCGAAAGAAGCATCTCGGGACGTCTGACATTTGTTTCGTTGTGAACAATTTTATACTCGCGGTGCGTTGGAACGATAATGCGGTAAGTAATACACATTTCGTCCATTGGCTCATTCTTATCTTTTTGTCCATCTTTCATATGTTCTTCATTCATTGTTATCTTTTCAGGTCGTGACATTACTATCAAATTTCTTGAGCCATACGCCAAACCGTATGATTGAAAGCAACGGAAAATAGTTACGATTGAACAGCCCCAATTGATCAACCAATACAGTCATCACATTGCAGGTGTGAACTTTTTTAACAACGCCATCAACAATTTCCGTATTCGGATTCGAGGTAAGAAGTGGTATTGGCCATTAATAACAAATGCGTGGAAGTTACATTGTCTTTGTCGCAGTTATGACAAGAAGCCAGGTTTCCGGTGCACAATTGGCGATGCGTTACGATCATTTCATTGATAACTCAATATTCGTCATCGTTGTAAGCAATGCGGTGGCAAGGCTAAATACGTGTGTTTGAAGTTTTAGGCGAACTTGCATACTGCTCCTTGCTTTCTGGATTACCACAACGGTGTTGCCCCAGATCAGAAGAAAATTGCTAACTCTTAGTAATCAGTAAACAGCATAATTTCTCAATTAAATACAAAAAAAATTCGATTTAAACGAGCCTTTAATTCACTTCAAAATAAACTTTTCAATATAGCAAAAAGAGTTGTTAATAGTACACACCCACGGCTGTCGGGTATTTAATTGTCATTAGACCACGTGTTCAGGTATCTGCTAAGGGTACGCGTTTTTCGTTTTTCCCAATTCCCTAAATTTGGCAGAATTTTCCGTGAAAAAAAACCACGAATCTTACCTGTAAAAATCTATAAGAAGGCCGAGAAAAATTACATTGTTCTAATTTTTTTCTTGTAGATGCACCGTTCCCCTATATAAAATTTTTTTTACCGCGATATCTCTCACCGGGCCCGGGACAGAATTTTTTAAAGCATTTTCTTGGGTACTTAAATACCCAGTAGGTTGAAATGGGTTAACTGCCATACCCACGTTAATTTTCTTCGCAAAATGTCATAGGATTCATCACCCTTACGAGTAAAAATAGTCGAATGAAAGTAACATGCACCCGGTGAGTGGAATTTCATTATCGTTTTCCTAATTCTTAAACTGTCCATTTATGTGGCCATTAAACGTGAATCAGTGTCCTATCTGTAGGACTATGTAAAAAAAATCACAAAATATTTTGAATTGATATGTCCTACCAGGAAAAACTCCTATTCCATAGTAAAACACAAACTTGAAGAGGCTTGACAACTTATAAAGAGAACACTTGTGGAAGAAGACTGGACTCTTCACAAATTAAAACAGAAGGATCTAAGAATATTATTCGCAATTCGAAGATTGCATACTCCTGCGGCTTTCTACTGGGTCAGATATATGCAGTAACAGGATCCCTAACGGGTCGACGCAGAGTCAAAAAACACGCTATGACTATAGGAATAGCACAAGCAACGAAAACGAAGAATCAGAGGAGCATATCCTTTGTCACCGTCACCGCCTGAGCCATATATTGAAGCAGAAGATATCATTGCCAGCTCACTCAAAATTAGGTTTGGTAAAAGTGGCTGTTAGAAAGAACAACACACTTAGGTCTATTGGCACTTTATTATACCATGTGGATCTGTGGTATACCACTGTATAATACCACTCTTGGAACCAATTTGAGCTTATGATGAACGGTAGGAGACTGTTAATGTCTATATTCCTTAGACCGTGTAAGTCATTTTTGAAGAAAGCTCCTAAGTAAAGTTTTCATTTATGGGAGGATTGTCTCATCCTAATCCTCGTCTATGCAGCTTCTACAGAAATCATTTGTAAAGACGCCAAGACTTTTTGTATGCTTGCCTATAAGGCAGTTGAAGACGTTACAGTGATATGGAAGACGGAAGGAGAAACTTAGATTTAGCTTACCTGAGAAAACTCTGCCACCAATCACGCTATCAGTTTTAGGTCCATCTGTGTAAAAGTGGATTGAAGGATCTAGAAGTGATGCTTACATGAAAGTCTTTGCCAATCCAATGGTTGGGTATAATGTAATCCATGTTCCGAAATCCAATTTTGCCAAAATTCTGGAAAGCCGGATTCCCAGTTTCAACACGTAAAGCTTCGATTTTAGTTGATTTAAGGCATCCTGAGGCTGTTCGGAAGCAATTATTAATTCCAACGTCGCAGTTTTTTTTTTTATCGTTGTCCACATGTAGGTGGTACGGCTGTGATGGGCTCTTTCGCTTTTGCTATCTTCAAGGCTGTTTCCAGATTGGGTCCTTTTTTCTTGGAGTATATCATTTTCATTTTCATTGATCAAGAATGTTTTTGACATGGAGATTAAATTTAAGATTCCCACTGAAGGTAACACCTTGGATTTTCAATTCTTTTGAAAGTAAAATGCAAGGGCCTCGAATGTCCAGCGGAGTTGGTTGACAATTTCTTTTTCTGCATACGTGTAGTAAATCTACTTTTGGAGGCGGAGAAACTGCACCTGTGCCTTGGCACCATGTATGAATTGCTCCATCTGAAAATTCCAAAATAGATTTTACTGTCGGCGGGTTTCCATATGCGGCTACATAAATATTATCGGCGTGTACTCCAACGAAGTCGACTATTAACGAATCTATGTAGGAGTTGTATATAACAACCGAAAGAGGAGATCCTTGCGGAGTTCCATTTTCCAATCTGAATCGAGAGGAGTTGTACCCGTCATAAAGGACAGGATAATTTTTAAGACCTGGTGTGGAATTCCCCACAAATACATCTGCTTAAGAACAGATGTCGATGTGACCCGATCAAAAGCTTTTTGTAAAGTTGACATGACTACGTTGTGCTTAGTTTTTGAAAGATTTTCTGCGAGCCTGTGCTCTAACATGTTTATAAATGTTAAACCTCTGTTCTGTCTGAAAGCATGTTGTCCCGAATTAATCTTATTTTCTGCAAACCAACTTATTCGTCTCGCAATAATTTTTTCAAAAATTTTGAATAGAATGGAAGATAGGTCGATACTCATCGACACTATGTCGATTTCGAGAGTCTTTAGGAATTGGTTTGAGCTGAGCTTTTTTCCAATCGTGTGGAAAAACGCCGATTATTAAAATATTATTGTATAGAGTACAGAGTTTATCTTTGAGGTTATCCGAACATTGCTGAACCATCCATCCTATAACTTATCTTATCCTCGCCTGGTGTAGTGTCTTTTGCCATTCTAAGAGTCATGTCAAGTTCCAGTCGTGTTATTTGTTCATTAAGAAGTTCGTATTGGTTCTCATTTATCTGAAGATCGTAGAGATTGAAATTGTTTTTTTACTCGACGATGGATTCAGGATAAGTGAGGTCTGCGCTGTACTCCTTCCATTTCCTTCCAAATAAAGATTTTTCCAATAGGGACTTGACAACTTTGAATTTAATTTATAAACGCACTCTTTCATTAATCATCAAACTGTCACTGTCAATTTATTCAGTAAACTTAACATTTTCATTATGGTAAAGTATACGAACGAGCAACATCTGTAAATTATAAAAATTTTCTACCGAAATTCGGAGTCGGTGACTGCAACTTTAAGAGCGTTAACTCCAATTTCCGGTCGTAATTCTCGCCCTAGTAGGCAGGCAATAACAAGTTTAGTGCAAAATCAAAGAAATCAGATATATGCAGTAACAGGATCCCTAACGGGTCGCCGCAGAGTCAAAAAACACGCTATGACTATAGGAATAGCACAAGCAACGAAAACGAAGAATCAGAGGAGCATATCCTTTGTCACCGTAACCGCCTGAGCCATATCTTGAAGCAGAAGATATCATTGCCAGCTCACTCAAAATTAGGTTTGGTAAAAGTGGCTGTTAGAAAGAAGAACACACTTAGGCCTATTGGCACTTTATTATACCATGTGGATCTGTGGTATACCACTGTATAATACAACTCTTGGAACCAATTTGAGCTTATGATGAACGGTAGGAGACTGTTAATATCTATATTCCTTAGACCGTGTAAGTCATTTTTGAAGAAAGCTCCTAAGTAAAGTTTTTATTTATGGGAGGATTGTCTCATCCTAATCCTCGTCTATGCAGCTTCTACAGAAATCATTTGTAAAGATGTACAAAAATTTGAGTCTATATATTCGTTGTGTGATGTTGCCGTGTCAGTGAGACAACGGGTTGGTCGAAGTATCGAAAATATCGCTGCCGTTCAGGCGCCTGTAGCGAACGATCCAAATCAGTCAATTCCACGGGGTTCTCAAGAGTTGGGCATCGCTCAGGCCACTTTATGGCGTATTTTGCGTAATCTTGGTTTACACCCATACAAGATCAAGCTGACTCAAGAATTGAAGCCGATGGACCATTTGAAGCGACGTACGTTCTCCGATTTGGTTCTGGAGAAGATGCGCCAAGATGATGAATTTCATCGCAAAATCATCTTCAGTAACGAAGCTCATTTTTGGGTCAATGGGTTCGTCAATAAGCAAAATATGCGTTATTGGTCGTGTGAAAATCCACATGTGCTTCATGAATCACCACTTCATCTACAAAAAATAACTGTTTGGTGCGGTGGCGTTATTGGGCCATATTTTTTCGTCGACGATGACGATCGTCACGTTACTGTGAATGATCAGCGTTATCGTGCCGTGATCACCGATTATTTTTGGCCCGAACTGGAAGATATGGACTTGGACGACATGTGGTTTCAACAGGATGGTGCCACAATTCACACAGCACACGCTACAATCGACTTATTGAAGAGTAAGTATGGTGAGCGTGTTAACTCAAGAAATGGGCCAGTCGATTGGCCGCCTCGTTCGTGCCATTTAACGCTGCTTGACTATTTTCTGTGGGGCTACGTTAAGTCATTGGTTTATGCCAACACGCCGAGGACGTTGGAAGAGCTCAGAGCCAACATTGAACGCGAAATAGCGCGAAGTTTCGGCCGAAATGTGTGTCTTTGAAAATTGGGTCCAATGAATCGACCGCTGCAAACGTGCCCGCGGTGGCCATATAAACGAAATCGAGTTCCATTCATAAATGTTTTGATTGTACTTCAAGCCGATAATAAAGTTTTTGAAATACGAGTATCTCAAATGGTTTGCATTTTATTTAAAAAAAAAGTTGTCAAGACCTTATTGGAAAACCCTATATTATTGAAATTTAAACTTAAATATTTTCGGGTGGACATTCTTCATTTTAAACGCGATTTTGCGTCTTCCCATCTTACATGGGAACATTTTTGAAGTTTAAAGATATTTTATAAAACAGAGTTGATAACTCAAAAAAAAAATTTATTGAGTTTATCTTTCATTATATAAAAAAAGTCTCCCTCTTGCTGCAGTAAACTCATGCCGATGTACGGGTATTTACCAGCTACAGTAAATAATCTGTAAGCGTTCAATTTATAAAGCTAAGTCGTTACTGTCCGCACAGTTATTAATTAATTAAAATTATGTTACATGGCATTAAAGATACACTGATTGCAGTCGTTTTTCTCAAAAGAACCACACTGTAGCGCCAGCAAAATTAACAGTTTAACGAAGCGCAACTGTGGTCATGCACAAACTTCATGTATTCAACTACTCTCGTTCCCAACAACTTTGCGATATGATCAAACCTCCACCAAACCAAAAACATAAAAATATATATTCGCTCATTTATCATCCGTACACAACATCGAACAACAACTGCAGGATTCTGATCTACCCTTCTACCACTAGTCAGGTTCTGACCAATCCACCCTGCCTCCCTAAAGTGTCAATCCTTGCGCGATTCTGTCAGTTTAATTCGCTGGCTCCGTTAATAAATTAATTTTTCTCTTGTATGGATATGCGGGCGCCGGTGAATAAATGTAGTTACATCGGAACGACAAAAAAAAAGTAAACAAAACCAAAAAGTGAGTAACAAACGAATGAAGCTTAAATGCTTAAATCTCTATCCAGTGGATTGTTACCATCATCCCTGTTACCAGGAATCCATCTGAAAAACGAGTAATAACTGTGATTTATGGGAAATATGCAAAAATTGTTTGAATTCACTCTACGGTCGTTCGTTGGCTTTGAACAGTGTTGTCAGGGTGTTAAATCGAAATGGCCCAGTTACATATGTACATGAATAGCAAGGACAATTATTTTATGGGCTCAATATTTTATTGAACTTTGGCTCTTTTCTTACCGGCTTTTTTGATATTCCCATTTTTCATAAGAAACCGTTATCATGGACTTTAGAAAGTTATATTTATAAATCTTATTGAGTAAGAAATAGTGCGCCTAGGAGGACTGTTTTTCTTTAATCCTCAAGCTTCCTTGTGCTTTGCACTAGAATTTTGGAAATCATTCTATTGCTCTGCAATAGATTGCAGAAAGCTTAGATCCTCCTTGTCAGCTCCGAAGCTTGGGAAGTGAAGTTATATTGTGAAAGAATTTATATCAATTTTATGTATAAAATCCCTTTTGGAAGCCATTAAAGTTGATATTTTTATTTTTGCTGGCTACAAATACGCATCAATTTTTTATTTTTCCTCTTAAATCAATATGAGTATGTGCAGTGAGTGCCACCTATCCCTCCACCTAGAGGAAGACTTGTGACATGATGTCATAGATGCAATCACAAAATGCACTTTGTTTGCACCACAATTTCCGAAAAATCCTATCGGAAATTGGCAAAAGCGAAATAGGAGGAATGAACATGTGCCACCTGTAGGAGAGAAATGTCCAATCTATCTGCTACGGGAGATAATGCCCCAAATCAATGACATTAATTAATGAAGTTGAATATACCACAATTTTTTGAAGAAATTGACAGAAATATTAAAAATTAAAATTGGTTACTTTAATTCTATTCAATTCAGCCTGATGGTCCTGATGGTCCTCCCAGCCAACCAGAATTCCGGAATTATCGGAAATCTGATTGGCCGAAATACAGAGGAATACTGTCAGAAACGCTATCCTCTGAACTATCAAGTTCCCCGCGTAACACCAATGACCTTGTCATGAAAGTCGAGGAATTCAATCAGGCTATGGCCACTTCCTGCCCTCTTATTCAACCTAGAGGCAATAAAAAGCCGCTAAGAAAAATCTTCTCTACAAATCATATGATGCCGAGCAGTTTGAAAAAAACCGATAGCTCTTGGACAACCTGAAGCAACCCAAACAGTCCTACTGCAACAGAGACCAAAATTCATGGTCTGATCCCAAGAGGTAAACTGCGCTGGGCTCTGCACAGCTTCAAACCATACAAGTCTGCTGGTCCGGACGTTATAATACCTCCCAAACTACAGAGGTCTTCAGATATTATTCTGCCTACGCTAGAAAATATTGTGAAGAACTGTGTAGAACTTATCCACATTCCACTGTCATGGAGAGAAGTCAATGTAGTACTCATTCTCAAAGCCGAAAAATGTTCTCATGTTGTCCCAAAGGACCTCAGACCTATAAGTCTATCATCTTTCCTTTTGAAAACTTTAGAACGATTGATTGATATCCAGATACGAGCTAAAATTGATGCAAGACTTCTGTCATCGGCTCAGTATGCCTACTGTAAAGGAAATGGTTGCTTTCCTGGACATAGAGGGCGCCTTTAACAACGTCGACCCATCCGCAATCACGACTGTGCTGTCAACTCTACATGTAGACGACTCACTTGGGGAGTTGATCAGTCTCATGCTAAAAAGAAGGATAATCAACTCCAAGCTGGATGAGACTTCTGCTAAAAGATGTGTCAGCAGAGGTACGCCGCAAGGCGGTGTCCTCTCTCCCCTTCTCTAGAACTTAGTAGTTAATGAACAGCTGTTGTACCTGGAAGCGGGGGGTAGCAGGGTGACTACATATGCGAATGACGTTGCTATAGCCGTTGCAGGTAAGCATCTCAATACCACTAAAGAACTCCTTCGAGTAAATCTCAATAGATTAACCCGCTGGGCAGATCGCTGTGGATTGGGAATAAACCCACATAAAACTGATCTTGTCCCCTTCTCCAGGAAATACAAAATTCCAATTATTCCCTCAATAAACGGTACCAATTTAATCTTTTCCGACACAGCAAAAGATCTGGGTCTCATTTTTGACAGGAAACTAAACTGGAAACCTAACATTCAAGAGAGAGTCAATAAAGCTACAACAGCTTTATTCTCTTGCAAAACCGCCATTGGGAATAAATGGGGCCTTCAACCTCGCATAACGCACTAAGTATACATCTCGGTCATAAGACCGATACTCACTTACGAGGTTGTTGTTTGGTGGACGACAAGCCTTAAACAATGTAGTCAACTGCAGCAAACTAAGAAGAGTCTGTAGAACAGCATGTCTGTGCATAAGCTAAGCCTTACGGTCTACTCCCTCTGCGGCATTAGTCATTCTTTTTCATTTGACACCCCTCGATATTTTGACGGATGGCCAAAGCTAGATCTGAATCGCTCTAAGAGTCTGATCCTTCTAAATAGGAAACATCTCAGCGCCATCATAGTTGTCATCATTGGACACTGCTTCATAGGCAAGCACGCAAGAAGGCTTGGCGCTTTTACAAACGATTTGGAAGAGGAGACAATCCTCAGCATACGCTATACCAGCAATCTCCCGGAGTAGAAAACTTCACTTAGGAGCTTTCTTCTACAATGACCTAAGCGATCTAAAAAATATTGACGTAAACAGTTTCCTGCGCTTCATCGTAAGTTCAAACTGGTTTTACTAGTAAGAGGATCATAGATCCACGTGGGTTGGTGTTTCCAACAGCCACTCTTACATACTCGTACCTAACATTATTGGTGACATGAATATACATAGTAGATATAAATGTTTTATGTAATGTGCAAGTTCAAAAATACTCGTATATAAAAGTCATGTCGTCTAAAGTATTAACCAATGTAGTAATGCAATCTACTCGTATTGACATTAGTAAAGTTATATCCGCCCTGACATAAAATCCGCTTTGCAACAATGTAAGGCACTATCACAGGCACGGATCGTGTGGTTACCGAACAAATGCTAGTAGGTCTAGTAGGGATCATTTTCAAATACACAACCTAACGCGGGAGCTCCGCAAGTATGAACAATTTCGACTGATGAAAGAATACTGCAAGCAACAGACCCGTGGCTTTGCTTGTACTGCATGGAGAAAATCTTTATCCATACCACCATACACCTGTGCAGGAACTACAATACTTCCCGATGATTTGGAAAAGAGACTTGAGTTTTCTAATTGGTTGCTGGAGTAGAGCTTGGATGACAATGAATTTATTAGCATAATTCTTTGGACGGACGAATCTCCATTTATAAGAAATAGGACCACAAATTTTCATAATCCTCATACATGGTCTGCGGACAATCCACATACAAGGAGTTATAAATCATTTTAACACAAATTCAGCGTCAACGTGGGGACAGGTGTAATGGGAAACAAGTTAACCAGCCCCTTCAAACTACAACTCAGGATGAATTCTACAAACTATCTGGAGTTTTTGCGAAATAATTTACTAGAACTATTGGAGGAAATTCCACTGATTCCACTAGCTTCATCATATTTCCAACAGGATGGTGCTTCAACTCACTATGGTCTTGAGATTAAGAAATGGCTCGAGGCAATCGTTGGATAGAAATGCATGGGCCAGTTCACTGGCCTGCAAGATCTCCTGATCTTATTGTATTGGATTTTTTTTTTTATATGGAAGTATGAAAGAACTTATTTATTCAAGCGAAATAGCAAAAGTAAGTGAATTGGAAGAGCGTATTCTCGAATCGTCATCAAAAGTGAGGCAGCAGTTAGCATCAATAAACAAAAAAAAAATTTTTTTTCTTAATTTTACTGCTGCAGGTTTTCCCAAGTATCATAAAAATCTGTGGATTTTTCTTCTTGATGATTTCTTTTTCCATTGTTCTTTTCAGTTATAGAGGGTAGTATTTCTTCTAAAAACAAAGTCCTAGTCTTAACAGAACAATTTCAGTTAACATTGGACAGGGTACACCAAAGTAAGCCTTTTCTTAAATAGTCGATGAATGATGTCAAAATTGGTGAGATACCCTTACTATAGAACGATTTTTTCTTAATATATACCCAAGAATCATTTTCCAAATGACCCTGTATATGTTACTGTAAAAGCCCGAACTACGGCAAATACTAAGATGTACCAGAGAAACCTAACATTTACCAACTCTGAATGGTAAAAGTCCGAAACGTTCTGTGATCATCTTTCATTTAGAACTATTACCAACATCCAGTCGGCAAAGCTTAGGTTTTACCACAGAGACATGGTAAATGTCGAAAACTAGGCACGTATGGACGTGTCCGGTGCATGGTATGGCTGTCTGCAGCCAATGCTATCCATACCACCTCCCTTCAACGTCCTCACTCGTCTCAATCGATCGTTTTGATTTCTGTTTGTTTTTGATATCCGAAAGTAATTTATGAATCAAAAGTGATATTAATTCGATATACATGCATATGTATGTGAGTGTCTTCACTGCCTGAAAGTAACTTATCAATCAAAATGAGTGTAAAACAGGGATTTTATGAAATAATGGACGCCGAAGGAAAGCTAATTGCTCCGGTGAAGAAAGGGAATGAAGAAATCAAGTATTACGTTTGTTACGACGACTATTCAACATTCTCGAAGAAACGCAAGTTCCTGTTGGACACAGTGGAAGAACAAGGATGGTTAAGGAATGTAACCGCAAGTTGAGGCTATTATGAAATATTTGAAGCTATGCCAATCATCTTGTCAAAAGAAATAGAACACGTTGAAGAATGGCATTGTCAGCAAGCCTATACTTTATTGTGAAATGAACTCACGTTGTGAAGTAGATGTAATAGATCTCCAAACTAACCCTGACGGAAATTATAAATTCATTTTAGTTTACCAAGACCATCTCACTAAATTTGTGCTCCTTCATGCACTTCAATCTAAACGAGCAGCAGAAGTTGCATACCATCTTTTGGATATTTTCATCATTTTTGGAGCTTCCAACATCCTTCATTCCGATAATGATCGAGAATTTTGTAACCAAGTTATTGAAAGCTTATGCTCTATATGGCCCGAGGTTATAATCGTACATGAGAAGCCTAGACACAGTAAGAGCCAGGGATCAGTAGAGGGGGCCAATCAAGATAATATGGAAAATATCTTGAGCACGTGGATGGAAACAAACCAGTTAACAAAGTGGTCAGAGGATTTGAAATTCATCCAGGCAATAAAAAATAGGGCATACCACGAGGTAATAAAATGGTGATGTTTGGTAGTCGCATCAAAATGGGCATTACAACGTCAGCAATCGCTAGAGATATGCCTGAACTAGTAAGATCGGAAGAAGATTTGGAAAATTTAGAAAATTTGCATTCGTAAAAAATTACAAAACAAAATATTAACGTCGAAAATGTCATTGAACAGAATAAGGAAGATACGAGTACCACTGTTGAAAATGAGTCCGAAATGAAGAGTTAAACACAAGAAGACGAAATGATCACTTACGAAAAGACGAATGAAAAACAAATAACCTATGATTCTAATGTAACGATTCAGAGACATACCGATTTAGAGACAGAAAACGTAACTCAATCACAAGAAGTTTTTATAACTGAAGAGCCAATATCGAAAATGAAAGAATCTATCCTGGCCATAAGAAACAATGCAAAATTAAATTTGGAAAACCAAGCTGAAAAAATGAAAGCAACGTCAGCAAATAAATATCCAAATGTGAAAGTTGGCCAAAATATAAGACTGAAAGTACCTAACATTGACAGAGCTAAAACTAACCCAAAAAACATTATTGCAGCGGTGGTAGATGTAAAAGACAACGAGCTTTACCAACTGTATACGAAAATTGAAGTACTACTGCAGCTTTATACTAAGAATCAGTTTACCTCATTCTCTGAATACTTTCTAAAGATAGAAGAAGTTGTTAAAGATAAAGAAAAGATCGGAAAATTGTCTATGACCGGAGGACAAGGATCTTAAAAATGTAACAGCCCCAAAAAATGCTCATTAAAGAAATGCGCTTGCAAGTCATCAGGACTACTTTGATATTCTAAATGTCACAATAGTGGTGTAACAAGTAAAATGTTATTGTTTTTACTATTAATAGCAATTTATTAGTTGCCCGTTTTCAATTTCTTCAAAACACCAAATAATAAGAATAATACTCTCTTAGCCAACGTAAGCGTTATATTTGTGAGAAGATTATTTAATTTTTGTTAATTATTTTTACTATTAAAAAATATTTTGAACGTGTGTAAAAAAAAACCAAATGAGAGATAATAATTGTAACAATATAAAGACTTGACAGATAAGTAATCCCATTACTAATTAAATTGTAATAAATTATTAAAAATAAAATACATATTTAATATATTGTACAATAATTAAAAATGTTCATAATGATAACTAAATACATGTAAGCTTTTGACAATGACACATAATGTGCCTTGAGATCTTCGCTGCGGAAAACAACTTAACACAGCTTGTAAATGAGCCCACGTGAATGCCAAACGTTGATAGTCATACGGCCAACACCCTGGACTTTGTTTTTAACCCCTCACCCTGATAAGTACACCGTTGATGTGCTCTCCCTCAAGGCTCGTCGGACTATTGTGTCATATTAGCTAATTTCTCGTATACTGACCACATAGTTAGAGAAAAATTTCCCAAAAGAACCGTATGACAATACGAGAATTTTAACTGGTCGTTATGTTTCCTCGGTATCGACGTGGATGCCGCTGCTGATATGATCATATAGAGAATAGTGTATTCTCCTTCGAATGAGATCCTTAATCCCTTATCGGATTAAGAGTATCAGACCAAAAGAAAAACCATGGTACGACTCGAATTGCAAAGAGCCTGTCAAGGTTAGAGAAATTCCTATAAGACTAACCCGACGGAGGAAAACCGTAAAGAGTTCAAACGAGCCAGGAATGACTGCAACATCTTTCTCAAGCACATGAAGTTTCAATATGACCAAAAACTGAGCAACAAATACTACAATGTCCCAAAGGTCGTAAAAATTGTTGGTCGTTCGTCAAAAATATTAAAAATTCTGCCGCATAATGCATCCCATCGCTCATTTACAATAACATTCCAGTTGTCAGCTCTTTGGACAAGGCCAATCTGCATGGTGCAAACTTTTCGGCCAGTTCAACACTTCCAGATTGTGCTTTGTCTCCGCCTACACTTGAGTGTGTTTAATCTTCAATGGGACGAATACACTTTCGCACCCGTGTAGTGCCAAGACTATTTAAAGATCTTAACAGTCACAAATCCGCAGGTCCAGATGGTATATCTTCCCTTATTCTGAAGAGGTGTTCTTCCACGCTGGCAAACCCACTGCGTAAGCTTTTTCATCAATCCTACTCTTTAGGACTCTTTCCGAGCAGATGAAAAGCAGTATTTGTCTATTTTATTTCTCCTCCCTCCTATAGGCCCATTGCACTTACGTCCCTTCTTTCCAAGATCATGGAAACGCTGATAAAACGTCAGTTCATGAAATGTCTCGAAACACGAAAACTTCTCAGTGACCGGCAGTATGGTTTTCGTAGGAATATGTCAACTGGTGATCTGTTGGCATGTCTCACGAAAAATGGAACCAAAGTCTGCATCAATCTGGCTATAGCAAGATGGTTGGAGTTTGGCATCAAGCTATTTTGTCGAAAATGCGTGCATTTGGGATCGATGACTCCCTTCTTCAATGGATTAGAAACTACCTTTCGGAACGTTCAATTCAAGTTGTCTTGGATGGTTTCAAGTCTGGTATTCACAAAATAAATGCTGGTGTGCCCCAGAGCTCCATTCTGTCTCCGACACTTTTTTTAATTTTTATCAATGATCTCTTGTCTGCCACTTCTAATCTAATATATTCTTTTGCTGATAATACTGCGAATATGAAATTCGTTTCAGGACACACGTCCCTGCTCTTCGACTGTAGAATGAGAATGGCAGCGTATGTTAAACTCATTAAATTCAGATATTAACAGCATAACCAATTGTGGAACTATCAACAGAGTGGAATTTAATGCTTTTAAAACACAATGGTCTCTGATGCATTTAATCTCCCAGCCATTATCCATGAATGGCACTTGAATCGTTGAAACCGTAACACTTTCCATTCTGCGTATGTGTGTCAATGACAACTTACTTTGATATGACTACATATTCGATGTCGCCAAAAACTTCGCGAAAAGTCTAGGTTTCCTCATGCGATGTAAGAAATATTTCACCCTCTCTGATCTGGCTGCAATATATATGGCGTGTATCCGCCCGAAATTGGAGTACAAAGCTCACATCTGGTCAGGTGCTCCTAAGACCTCTTTGCACTTGCTAGGTAGGATCCAAATCCGCGCGATAAAACTCATAGGTGATTACAATATTACACAGTTCGACACCCTCGAATACAGACGTAATGTCTTCTTTCTCACCTTGTTGTATCGCTTTTTTCACCACCAATGCTCCACCGAAATTGCCAGTAGCATTCTACCCCTTCTAACTTTTAACTGTAAGACCCGTCTCGCTATGAATGCTCAATAGTATACCGTCAAGGCCACTGTCGGATATACTCTGAAATATCGTGATTCGTTTCTAAGCCGAACAACTCACTTATAGAATACCCTGCCGAGCTGTTTATTTCCTAGTCATTATTACTTTGCAAACATTTAAAACCAACGCACACCAGCATCTCTCTTTTTTCCCTCCCTAACTTCCCATTTCCACGCTATGTGTCAACATACACACACAAAGTCCCTTGTATGCGCGCCATTTATAAAAAAAAAAAAAAAAATGGAGCATAGGTTGTCCGCTATCACCGTATCAGTATTTTCGGGTAGTTATGAGATGTGTTCGTAGATCTGGCACATACCATTTCCCCGCCGCCCCCGCACACTGACCGATTTAGTACAACACTAGCTGGTCATAAGTGAAAGAAAAAAATGTTGTTACTATTAAAAAAAAATACAAGTAGGCTTAAAGTCAACCATCCAAGAAACGAGAATCAACAAAAAAAAAATACCTTAATTCCGTTACTTTATCAATGGGAAGCATCTCAATGCAGTGTATAAAGCTTTGCTCACTCTCGATTTTGCCTTTCGCGCCTTAACAAGTGTTTATAAGTGTTATAGTGAGATAAAAGGGAGATAATTATTTGTTGCAAATATGTCAGAGTATGCTGTTGATAAATAATTTTAAATTCGGAGTATCTTTATTAAAAAAATAAATAAGGCTCTGTCACTATGAACTAAATGTAGTGGTACAGTTTTTCGTAGTGACGAGCTAACTTTTTTTTTATTTCTTAGTCCATAACAAAAAACTGTGTTAAAGTGACAACGTCAAATTTTTTCATTTGAACATTGGATTATTACTTTTAAAATAATGCTTAATTAAAGTGCCGAAACTCAGCGCTACATTATTTTTCCTTCTCCTACAGGTATCAATCCGCCCTTTTCACGGCGACCATTCCCTTTACGTCAAGAAGTTTTTTTGTTCATTCAGAGTGAAAATGAACAGCAAGTGCTGTTTTGCAGTACGTAATGTCAAAAAAGTCAATGACCGTTCTTGATGAAGCTGCTTATAAAAAATGTCTCGAATACAGTAAAACTTTTGTATCAGACCTTTTCAAAAAGTATAAAGTAAAAAACATGTCACCGAACGATTGGCTTCAAAAAGAGTTCCTAATTCCGTTGCATGAAATTCATGTGCAAATAACTTCTAGGCAAGGATGACCGAAAAAGGAATTCCAGGAATGTGGAGATAGAGTTAAAAAAATACAAATTCGAAACCTTATGGAAAGTTCGGCCGAAGAATTGTCATTTGCTGTTGAGTCTAAGCTTAGAATAGAAGAAAAGGGTTCTAAAGCCGAAGTCGTAGAAAGGGTTGTCGAGTTGTTCTCCGAAAACACTTAAAAAGTTTAAGAAACCCGAAGCTCCGAATACGATCAAGCCATATACACCTGAAGAAGCCCTAGCCCTTATAACCGGTATGAAACTGACAAAACATCAATATAAGCAACTTCAAAACAGCGCTAAAGAAACGCTAACATTTACCTAGCCTACCATACTATTTTAGAAGTAAAACAAGAGTGTAGTAATTTTTTGACTATAACCAAAACCTTATGTGAAGTTAAACTACAGCCATTGTTGGATTTGACACTACAACGTTTGGCTGCTGCACACCTGGAAACTTTCGAGAACCAGTTAGAAAACAGTGATACTTTAGTATATTCGTGGCTCTGATGGTAGGGGAGGGCTCTCGCGTTATAAGCAAAACCTTTTGGTAAATCCTTGGGCAAATGATACTGATATTGTGTTAACATGTATATTACCTTTACAAAGTTGGTTCTGGGACTGCAAATATCTGGATAAATTCAAGAACATCTTCTCCAAGATACTGCCGGCCGTCCAGTAGGTTTTGAATTCGCAAAGGATAATATTGAGTTCAAGATAGTTTAACCGTATGGAAGCTGAAATAAATTGTCTAGAAACCACAAGGGTAACCTTTAACGACAAAACTGATTTAGTTGATCATACTTTGTGCAAGACAATGGTAGATAGCAAAACATGACAGACTTCTAAGTGAAGATCGAAATTGCTGTCGGATATGGCACGAAAAGCTGTGAATTCTATTTGATTGCTTTAAAGTGAAAAAACATCAGCACACTTGTCGACAGTCGAAACCTTTAAACATCGGGCATATTAGTGAACGCCTGATAACATCAGTGATAAATGCGCTAGTTTATGCCTGATAGACTCCCGCAAGAACTAACAATTACTTATATCAGCTCTTCGATAAAGTGTACGAGCAGCTCTAGACTTGAAAACGAGAGCAGCGATGTTTCGCGATTGAAAAATATAACACGTACAACAGTCATTTATGTGGAGCTACTCGTATATGTTATAATAGGAAATATGTGCAAGCTTTCCAATCGGGTAACTTGTAGCTGACATAAGTCACAACTAAAGCTTTCGATGATCTCGAGGCATTAAAATTGACTTGCTTACTATTTTCCAGATACTGATTTAATGTCAAAAAACTGGCATCGCAAGAAACTGCTAGAACCTATTTTGGTTAGATATTTCAAAATCTCTAGATAAGTTCTATGATAACTTTACACACGAGACGCTCAACACGAACAATACGCGCTTAAGCAATGAATTCATAAGGAATTGGAGCCAATGCAATTGGTTCCTCCAATTTCTTCACAAAGTGCGACTTCTTTGGTGGAGTTGGTTGGCGTTGTAAGTGTACCCACACCTTCTTTACCTTGTTTCCGCGGAGAAGACGTTCGTTCTCCTTGACGCAACGCAAGCAATCCTCACAGCACTTTGAGTGGTGAAAATGTTCAATACGAACATTGATCCTCTTAGGGATGATGCGTATCATCTTGCTTGTATCTTGATGTTCTTGCCGCGTAGGGCATAGCCTTTTGAACGGCTCCGTGTCACTTGATGTCGACAATGTCGCCATTCTTGAAGATGTAGGTGGATAGTGGGATGACACCATGCTTGTGAAAGGGGCGAGAGTACATGACTCTGGTGACGCGGCGATAACCCTTTGAGTTGGTCATGTTGATTTATTATCCCTCGTACGAAGTGACGTCCACGCGGTAACGAAATTGGGAAGAAAGAAAAGCTTACATTAGACTTTCATCCGAGCGCTACAATGAAACTATCACCTTGATAACAAGTGCCTACAAACTCATACAACAAAAAAGGAAGCCCACAAAACTTGTGTTCTAAGACGCCAAGCAGACCTAACGTAAAATAAATAAGTAAGACTTTTAGGGGATCATAATCTAAATGACCTGCCAGTTTTCTTACACCAACATAAACATGGCATGTTCGGAGCTCAGGTCAATACTGATTTCCATCTCTGATATGCCATTAAGGATAAAGCCTGCCAGATTTGGGGTTACGCCACCGGAGACACTGCCGGCAAACAGAACGGCAAGCAGTTACGAAGCAATAGCCAGCCTAGGAAATGGATGGATTTTGCCTTCCACGACCTACGAGGGGCGTTCAACATATTCTCGGTATCGGGGTGAAGCTGTGGTTGTATGTATAAATTGACTTATTTATCAAATAATACTATTATTTTAGTGCATTCATGTAAAATTTCATATAAATGTGATTGTTAATTCGCGTTTTATCTCTAGTTAAACAGAATCATAATGGCAACTGAGACGATGATGGTGAAAATTGAGCATCGCGCTGTAATTAAATTTCTCACTAAGCAAGGAAAAAGTCAAAAAACTATTCATGAAGAGATGGTGGCTGTTTACCAGGGTTCCGCACCTTCATTATCAACTGTGCAAAAGTGGTCAAGTGAGTTCAAGAGAGGCAGAGAGAGCATTAAAGACGACCCCCGCTCCGGCGCCCTGGCTACGGCTTGTACAGGAGAAAGCATCAAAGAAGTCGAAAAACTTGTTCTTGAGGATGCCCGAATGAAGGTGAAAATGATGGCAGAGATCACCAAGCTTTCAATTGATACCATTCACACCATTCTCCATGACCACCTTAACCTTTCAAAGGTCAGTGCAAGGTGGGTGCCACGAATGCTCACAGCGCCTCAGAAAAAAGTGAGAATCGCATGCTGTAGAGAGCTTTTGGAGAGAACGCTGAAAACGCTGACGGTGTTATGGATCGAATTGTTACTGGGGACGAAACATGGGTCCACCACTATGACCCTAAAAGCAAACAAGAGTCCATGCAGTGGCATAAAAAAGGAACAGACCCCCCAAAGAAGTTCAAAGTCACTCCGTCTGCCGGGAAGCTCATGGCCACAGTTTTTTGGGACTCAAAGGGAATCTTGCTCATTGAGTACAAAAAAAAGGTGAAACCATCAACGCCACATCCTACGCTTGCACTTTGCATAATTTGCGGGAGGAAATTAAAAAGAAAAGACGGGGTAAACTCGCAGCGGGTGTGTTGCTTCTTCATGACAACGCTCCTGTTCACACGGCGCGAGTTTCCAAGGCTGCTGCGTGAGATTGTGGTTTCGAAGAAATCCAACACCCACCCTATAGTCCAGACCTTGCCCCCAGTGATTATTTCCTGTTTCCGGATTTGAAAAAATATTTTCTTGGAAAAAGATTTTCGGATGATGAAGAACTCAAGTCGGCAATAAATGGGTATTTTGCAGAGAAAGAGGAAATTTATTTTTTTGAGGGTTTAAAAAAGCTTATCTCAAGATGTAACAAATGCATTGATGTTAGGGGAGTTTATATTGAAAAATAAAAACAATTTAAATTGAATTCGCATTTTCCTTCATATCGATACCGAGAATATATTGAACGCCCCTCGTATGCAAGTCTCGGGAAAAAATTTACTTTGAATTTAGAAACGAAGATAAAACAACGAATAGTATGGGTCTTATACGACATTGACCTGGTCAGCAGGGCTAAAATTCATAATATGCTCTGATGGCTGGGACATGTTGAACTGAGGACAATCACAACTGCTCCCCTGAATGCCTTCGAATCTAAGACCTAGTCTTCGGTGGCGAATTTAGGCTAAAAGACTTCTCAGCCATCTTAGTGTGCGTATTTGGAATTGATTTGCGCAAAATAGTGCTTAATAGAGTGAGCTGTTGGTTGATATTGTGACCATAGCATTACTTAAAAGTAAAGTAAATTAAAATGCACATGCAAACGAAATAGGAACAACAAATTTTGGATCTGTTGGTGGTGAACCAGGACCTCAACTAACAATCCTCTTCAGTTAGCTCGATTCCTAGCTAACTTACTTCAGTTGCATACTCCAAGGTGGTTGAGGTCCCTTTCTACGTACATATCAGTTATGTTGCTATAACCCACTAACAATATTTATACCCGGGAACGCACCTTAAGATAACTTTCAGCTGCAAGCCCAACGAACGCAAACAGCTAAATGCAAACCTAGCCATGCATTTTGGCTTGATGTTGCGTTTGCTACAATGGAGTTTATCCGGTCAGTGGATCAGTGCATATGTCAGCGGCTTCCTCATAGAGGAATTAAATAAATAAAATAAATAAATTATTGTTAAAAGTTTATTTGAAACTCGTGTTTTATTTATTATTAATTTATATTGTAATTGTGCGCCTTGGGCAAGGTCTTCATCTATTGTGTTGTTCCTCAAAGTTAGACTCAAAGACTCTGCGGTCTGGACCATTGGTGTCCATTCGCTCTACATGTCCTAGCCATCTCAGGCGACTGATGGGCAGTTTTCTGACTAGATTGATGTTGCAGTTTAGTTCGTCGTTAAATCTTCTCCCCCAAAGCCCATCAACGGAAACAGGACCGAATAACTTAAGAAGAATTTCTCTCTCAAAACGACTAAGGGTATGTTCATACATTTTGGATAGGGTTCATACATTTGACTGAGATGATCGAGGTTGTATATAGAGCCTCTTTCGCTGTTCGGGATAGAACCTTACTAACAATTGGCTTCCTAGCCCAAAGAAACAACGATTGGCAAGAGTTATTCTTCGTTTTATTTCTATTGAGGCGTGGTTGGTCCCTTAATACTTCAAAGTTATAGCTGGCGACTATGACGTTCGGTCCAATTCGTCGATATTATGTGTTCCTTCTTGTTGACAGTATATACTCGGTTTTATTCTCATTTACAGCTAAACCTAATTTGGCAGCTTCCGTTTCAATGGTAACGACCTCACCGGTTACAGCCTGCTAATTTCTGCCAATAAGGTCAATATCATCGGCATACGCTTGAAGTTGCACATACTTTTGAAAGATTCTGTTTCTGGTGTTTTCTTGTGGGTTCCGCACAATTCTTTCAAGGGGCACATTACCCTTATTATCACCTTATTTAAAACCTTTTTTGACATCAGCAGTCTCGGTTAAGTCATTTCTGACCTTGACGAATCAGCGAGTGAGAAATTGGGCATGGCTTTAAATAGTTCGTCATTACGGACTTAAAATCGATTATGAGATGATGGGCATCAATTTGGACATCTTGAGTTCTTTCCAGTATCTGCCGGAATGTGCAGATTTGCTCTTTGGCGAAGGTTTTCAGACGTTAACACAATATGGCAATTATCTACGCAATGTTGAGGAGACTTATACGTCTATAGCTGGTGCAGTTGTGAACCAGACAAACGACCAGATCTTAGAAATGCTTTGCTTATCATAAAGTCACTTCCAGTAGCTTTAAATAGCTCGGCAGGAAAGCCGTCAGGTCCAGCAGCTTTGTTGGATTTAAGATATTGCTATCAGCATTTTGTTTTGGTCAAGTGGAGAGAAGTTCTGGCTACCGTCGTCTAAGCTAAGCACTCGGAAAATCGTAGTTTCAACCGAATGACTTTCAGCACGCATATGCCAGACGAGGCTTATCTTGTTGACCTGGTAGAATGTGCCCTCATATGTCAAACAAGTGGTCCTCAGAAGGAGGACGTTCAGGGGAAGAATTCCCTTCGATGGAATCAGTTATCGCATCCACATCCGTCTGTTGGATGGTGTCTACCGACTGAGCGCAGTTCGTCAGCCCTAGACTTGATTGACAATTAATGCACTTGAAGTATACTTTTAATCCATTCTCTTAAAACTAAAGCGGTTCTCTTTACGAGAAGAAGGAAGCTGCCAGGTCTGACTCATTTAGTGTTTAATGGCATAGTATTTACATATTTGGGTGTCAGCCTGGATAAAAAAACTCCAATAGACTACACCTATTACGTATAAAGCTTCTAAGCAAATTTCGGCATTCTGGTAGTGCAAAGGAGCTGTTAAAAAACATGGGGCCTGTCTCGGACAACACTCCAACACGCACTGGAGCTTTAATGACATTGATGTCTCTTAACTCTGTTGTTATGGAAATACCGTCTGATACAATGACATCAGAACTCCTGCTGCAGAAAAAATATGAAACGGACTTTCCCTGTTCCCAAGACTGGTATCAACCACGGATGGCTCTAAAACCGACTCAGGATGCGGGGCTGGTGTTTTTCTGGAGGGCAACAGCGTTAGATTTGACTTGTCCTTAGTAAAACTTGCGCCACTCTTCCAAACCGAAATATAGGCAATCCTAGTGGCAACGAAACTATCATATACAAGGTGGGGCAAAAGTAATGTCATAATGTGAATTGGCTTCCATTTTGTCAAAAATTAAGAAAATTGTGCTCTGTTTACACGAAAAGCTTACCTAAAGGTGTGGAATTGAAGACATTAATTTGAAATATATGATATCGCTCAAATAACCACTTACTGACTTAATGACCATTTATGCTGGTATTGAATTTGCATTTTGAATTGTTGCTCGCAAAGCATCTGGCTCCAAGGGAACATCTTCAGGTCTTTCACCGAGATTCGACGTACCGAACGTCTGCTGATGCCAAATTGTGTGCATCGTTGTCTCGTCGATGTTTGTGGACTCTCTCGGACGTCCTCGATCACAGCAGCGATATTCTCGGTCAAACGAGCAATACAGGATCGGCCTGCAACATCTCTAGTAGACCCATGCAACACGCTTAATTGTTCGTGCACATGATACAGTACGACGAGGAAAACGTCGACGAAATTCAACCTGCGTTAAAACAACAGACCAGGTATTTATCAAATAAGCAGCAACAATAATTCCGCGTTCATCGGGTTTGTATCGCTCCATTGCTTGTTATCAGCTCATTCTCTATGTTTCTACAACAGAAATGTCAAAGCACAATGACACTTGATGCATTTGCAAATATTATGGCACATTTACATTATAACGTTGCTTTAGACGGGGTGAAGCGTTTGCATCTGTAACGACAGTCAAGCTGCGCTTAGAGCCTTGCTGAACCCTCTTACGACTTCCAAGCTAGTTGGAATGCGAGAATGCACTGAACGCAATCCGAAAGCTAAATGCACTGAATCTTGTCTGGGTCTGATCTTGTCCGGTCGCACTTAAATGTGCTGGGCATAAGTGACACTACATCCTGCGACACTTGCTGTGAAAATGATGATGACACCGCGAAAAACTACCTCTGCGAATGTCTGACTGACGCTCACATCAGGCTGCAGGTACTTACCGCGGACGTGATGTCTGCTGGGATTGTAGGCACTTTTTCATTGAAGCGCTTACTTATATTTTTTCGAGAGGTTGGGCGATTCCTTTAAAATACTTGGAACTCAGGTCAATAAGAGACTGAGGCAGGATATTAGAAAAAGTGATTGTCGCGGAGGAGCTCTTGATGCGACACTCACATCTCCAAAGTGAGTCACTGGTATCGTAACATCCGAGCCCTTTTCCCAGGAGTTGAAACTAAAAACTTGACCTTCCGTGACTTCCCACGGAAAAACCAAAAAGTTTCGAAACAACAACAAGCCTTGAATATGGAACACCTTACTGTTGACGACAGAAGCAATCGAAACAAAGACAACGACGTCGAATGGTCGGAACGTTAACATCCAATGTGTATCCGAACAATTAGAAGAGGCCTTTGACTCCTTCTCAAAAAAAAAGAGGGATAAAAAACTGTGAGATCTCCTATGGTGATTGCTATAGGGAACAATTAGACCAATATAATGCCCAGACAAAGTAGACAAAGACGGTGTTTTAACTAAATGCAAGAAATATGAGCAATATAGGGGAGGAGGACATCTTTGGTAGGACAGTTAATAAGCATAGACTACACGTCAGAATGCCTGGTAACGGGCTTAAGCTTATTGACTTTTCGACGGAATGAAACATCACTACAGCAAGCACTTGGTTTCCTCATCACAATGTACACAATGAGACATGACGATCTCCAGATCATGAGACTATAAGCCAAATCAATCATTTTGTGATCTAGTATTCTGGAAAATTCCTGGCACCTAACATTGACTCTGATGACTTAGCAAAGAGATTGGAAAGATCTGTAAGTAAAACGTTTAAGGTATTTTAACGCAAAGCTGAGACAGTGGACCCTCATTGATTGTATGATTTGCACAATACCATGTTGATCAGCGAATGTTGTCGTGGTTAGTATGATAGATTTTTTCGACATCCCAGTACTTACAAGGGAGGTCTCTGGATTAACCAAACGTCAACCAGATTGAACACGTTTAAATTGGTAAAAGGCAATCTTCCACTTGGAGGATGTCCAAGTTTTCTGAGGAGCTTACATTGGGGTTAAAGCAGTGGAAGATGATTTGGTAAGGACCCTGCATTAAGTGATATGGAGCATTGTTCGTCCGATCATCAAGAAAGTAACATCATAAACTGCATCAAGCATATGAGTACCTATATAATATGTATAAGTGTCCCCAACATCTGCTGTCTGCATAGACATAGAACAAACTCATTCAACTGTGTTGGATGATTTTATTTTCGTTCTTATGTGCATATATGTTGAATGGAAGATGGGATACAACGATGAAGAGTACAGCGAATTTTACGTTGTCAAAAGAGTTCGAATTCGGTGATTTCTATGGCTCGGATATATAGAGATTACAAATACAACCGCTCTAGCTAAGGGAATCTTTGAATCCTCATAGGAGAGATGGGATTGGAGAAGAAGTTCTCGAATCAGTTGCTGTGGACATGACACGAGACTCCAGCTAACTTAAAATCCGTAACTGGATATAGCTACAGATACACATAGATCTGGATAAGGTTGAGGTCTAGGCCCACCGTGAACTGTAGCCCCATCCGAAGTTAAATAAGTAGCAGATAAGCACACAGTACTATGTAGTGGTACAGTCTTATGTACATGGCATTGTGCTAACCCTTATGATGATTCTGCGAATAACTTAAGTAGTTGGGTATGCTTTATGCTTTTAAGAGTTTCGTATACAAAATCTTTACCCTTCTAACCATATTCGAAGTTTCCCACAACCTACCAGTACTGCGTTTCAGTGTGGCGTAAAGGCACCTATACATACGTACATAATATGTATAACCATCCCCAGCTTCCATCGCTTGACCAATTTTATCCGTATTCAGACGAACGGTTTTAATTGAGTTTTGCGGATCGGACAGTCTCTGACACTTATGTTGGGTCATGATGATCGGTTGAATATATATCAAGAAGTGAGGGGCAAAAGTACGGAGGACACATCGAAAAAAAAAAAACAGAATTGAAATATGAATATTTATATCACACAGCTGTCCCAATTTGTTGTCGGAAGGACGACAAGGACACGTCAGGGATACATACAATTGTGAGAATGCCATTGTATGCAGAGATAGGTTGTGTGCTTTGTGAGTTTGGAAAGATGAGCCAATTTACTGGTCGACAGCAGAAGAAGAAAAATAAGAAAACGAAGAAGAAGAAGAAGAAAAATAAGAATCCATTTCTTCACCCAAGTAATTGGTAAGAAAATCATTTTTGTTTCCTGGACAAGGACTTTCGCAAATGAAAACAACTTACACTCCAAAGAAAGGTGACTGACTATAAACCAATGTTGCCCAACATGGACAGGACAATACATTTCAACGACAAAAACGACGACACTTGCGCTGACGACGAAGCTCTCTTAGCATAAGAAACCAACCGTACAAAAGAAAAAAAAAACAAAAACCCTAGATATTCGTATCCGTACTCGCAGGAGCCAAAAAGAAGACATTTCTTGGCTTTGACAAGTTAGTTTTTAGCCACAAAATAACTCTGGTAAAACTCAAACCCTAGATATAAATACATATTCATCCGTCCGCTGCCTGGGTGCCGAAAGTAATCCAAAAAGCTGAACACCAACAGTACTAGCAGTATTAGGAACGAATACGAATATCAGGACAACCAGGACAACAAGGACCGGCAAAGGAAGAAGTTTGTTGCTGAAAAAAGGAAGTTTATATATTCTTTTGTTGTGAAATGCAAAGGATTTCCATTTAAATTTTTAATGGTAAATATTTATCTGCCTTTGCAAATGGCTTTGAGATGGGCGAATAGGTGGTTCCGAAGCTTGGATATAGATTTTTCAACCGCCCCACTCCCTTGAAGATGTGACAGCTTGTGAATTGAAGTTATCCATTTTAATTTAAGCAAATTGGTCTACAGACGTTATAGATACTTTTTGTGGTGAATTTAAATTCATACTTCTACATTTTAGCTAAGTGTAATATTCATAAGGTGAACGGATGATAATTTTTCTATTGCTTAGAGGTTGCATGTAGTAGTTTCAGTGTATGGAATTTTTCCTCCAAAAATTTTTAGGTCTTGTGGTAGAAAATTGGAAAGGAGACCTACGTACATACATATGTATATAATGCTTTGTTTAAAAGAAGCTGGTAAGGAGGGAGTCCTTCTTCTCACAATATGAGCTGATATTCATTCAATGCTCCGCGGTAAGGAGCACCATACTTGAAATGTATGGATAAGAAAGGAATATATATGTATATACACAATAGTTGCAGGCCCGGTTTGAGGAAACCCTAATGATTTGCAATACTTGCAATTACGAGTACATCAATTTGTCATAATTCTTAACACATCAGTCGTTCATAGATCTCCAAGGAGATCACACGTGTTTTTTGTTTCGGCTTTAAAAGTGCGGAAAAATAATAAGTATGCTTTTGGGAAGTGGTTTCTCCAAGTGTTCGGTGGCCGAGGTGATAAAGACCCGGACAATAAATCTCGGGGTTGGTGGGTTCGATTTCCAGCCTCCGCGAAATTTTTCTTTTTCTTTTTTCTTTTAATTCATGAAAGACAATCTATATTAAAAAAGTGTTTGCTTATTAAAACGTGATGGATTGTGGAGAGCGGTCCGCCAATAGCGGGATCGGCTGAGATAGCAGGTGAGGCTTCGAGTGGTTCGAGCCAAACGCCAAAGCCAAAGAGAAAGTGGATGCTAAAGTCAACCTCTTATTTGGCACAACGTCCCACCCTACAAACGTCCACTCCCAAACGTAAAGCTTGGTGGAGTGAGGGCAGGAAACAACTTCGCTTCATTGGCAGCGACGACGAAGAGGAGGAAATAGAATCGATAAGTAGCAGCATAAAATTGCTGCAGCAAAGGGTACAGGCCATTAAAGAACAGCAAATGATCAGAAGGAAGAGGGAAGAGCATGAGCAATTCCAACAACAACAGCAGTCGCAGCTTGCTCAAAAGCAGTCCAAACAAAAACAACAGACAAATACAATAGCACAAGTGCACCAACAACGCCAACAAATGCAAAAGAAACACCAGCAACAACAACAAGAGCAGCCACAACAACGGCAACAGCTAAAACGTCAGCAGCAGCAGCAACAACAACAACAACAACAGCAGCAGCAGCAGCAGACGAAGAAGAAGGAGACGGTGCCTCTTATCAACACCTATAAATTGGAGGTGAATGCAACCAAGGACCTATGTAAGCTGGTAATTGGTAATAATTTTAATATTAAGCGATTTGGGAACGATCGCCATGCCATGAACTGTAATACAGTTAAGGGCTGCGCGAAAGTGGGAGAGCTCCTAAGGGGAACGACCACGGATCACTTCTCATTCACACCGAGGTGTGAAAGGCGGCAATCGATGCTGCTGAAGGGGTTGCAACCGTCTTCTGATCCTGAGGAGATCCTGGCACTGCTCAAAGAGAGGGAGTGCAAAGGACTCAAGTTTGTCGGGGTAAAGCCATTTACCACAGCTGGAGCCAGGCGGGAGAAACGGAGTCTGCCGTTCTTCCTGGTGCAGCTCAGTCCCGAAGGCCGTCTGGATAGTCTAAGGAGTGTCAATGTCCTAGACTACCGGGTGATTCACTAGGAAACACTAAAAGGGAGCGAGGGCATTATACAATGCGTTCGCTGCCAGAGGTTCGGGCACGCAGCGTCGAACTGCCAAATGCGGCCTCGATGCGTGAAGTGCGCAAAGAGCCACGGTTCCGAGGAGTGTGCTCTGGGTGTTGACGGAGCATCCGATGGGTTGCAGCCTCTCGTGCGTATTATGTGCGAACGTGGGACACACCGCAAACTGTCGGAGTTGTCCTAAGTGCGCTGACATTGGCGAGGCAAAACTGGCTCAGCAGCAGAAGGTGGAGGTCAAACGTTCGCCTGTTCGGTTTCAAACACCAGCCGTCACGTCCCAAATTTCCTACGCCCAAATAGCGTCGGGTGGGGGGCTGCGGTACAGCAGGCGACTGTTGCTTCTCAGGCGCCAACGCTGAGAGCAACGGAGGCTGCACCTGACATGCTGGCCATCTTGCTCGCAATCCAAGGGCGGATGGCTCAGCTGCGAAGGCAGGTGCAGGAACAGGCCGAGCGGGTGGACCGGATCTGCGCGCTGCTGCCGGGCCTAACGCAAAACGTGTCGAGGTGGGTGCGCGCATGGAGCGGACTTTGAGGGTCCTTGCGGTGAATGTTAATTCACTGATTAGGATCGAACGAAGAGCCGCGATGTTTAAATTGCTGCAAGGCCAAATGTGCTTGATGTGCTTTTCATTGGCGAAGCCAAGCTGACCGATAGGCGCAGACTGGAGTACAGTGGTTATATTTTTGAAGGAGGGGACCGGCCCGGATCCGAACGCGGAGGCGGTGTCGCGATCTTCATTGGGGAAGGTATAAGGTTTCACGGAGTGTGCAATGGAGTGTTGCGTAGGTTCCGGGTGTTGGAGGCGGTCGTCATTTGCATGCCGCTCCGCAGTGGAAGGCGGCTGTACTTGGCCTCTGTTTGTGCACCTGAGACTTCGCAATCCACCCTATTCGCTGCAGAGCTCGACACGCTTTTTCGACTTCTGAGGCTGGAATCGGGGGAGAATTATTTTGTAATCGGCGGGGATTTCAACTCTGGACACGGGGATTGGGGAAATGATTTGCCAGGTATTGGAGGGAGCCTGCTGCTCGATTGGTGGGGTCAGTACGATGTCATGTGCAGACTCGGTCTTGAAGCGACGGATAACCCGTCGTTTCCCAGAGGTGGGTCTTATTTGGATCTACTGCTGTACGATGAACGTAAACGACTGACAGGTACAAATTTACAAACGCTAAACTGTCTGCGCACATTCGTGTATGACAGCGACCATTGCGGTTTTAGCACAGAAGTTACAGTTCCCAACGAAATTGCGGAATTGGAGGAGTTTGTCCAAAGATATTCTTACAACTACAGTAAGACCCGAAGGACACGCTTCTCCGCAACCTTGACAAGAGCGCTCTCCTCGAACACGCTCCACCCACCATCCAATAGGAATTTGTCAAACGAGGAGATCGACAATTACCTAAAACAAATGGACGAGACAATTAAACAAACTATGGACACTACAATTCCGCGGTATCGACGTACGACTAACGAAGACCTGTTCTGCAATCCTACTATTGACGCACTGCACCGACAGAAAAGTAGACTTCTGACAAGACTTAAAAACTTGTACAGACAGTTAACTAACAGACAAGAGCCGGAGATTAGGACACTGAAGTCGTCGATTAAAAATATTCAAACGCTAATAAAAGAGAATTACAGAATTTCTGTAAGTTCATATTCGAACAACAAGGTTCGGGCTGTAAACACCAGCAACCCGAATATGTTTCCGCAAATAAATAAACTATTTCGGAGAAAAAATCAAAACGACCTTCAGTGTCTTAAAATAGCCCGGACAACAGACAACGAACGGTTACTGACAATAGCAGGTATTGATCCAAATGAGGCCGCTGATGATGACGACTTCTTTGTGATCGAGGATCCGCAGGAGAAAGTTGAGACCATAGGGGCGACTTTCCAGGAAGTATACAAGGCCATTGAAACCATTGGCCCTAATTACGACCTGGACAATCGCGTCTTGGTGCACGACTTCTGCATTCGAAATGAAATAGGGAACTGGCGATCCAACAGGTCTGGTTTCACCCGGTTTAGTGACGAAAATATGGCAAATAATGTCATTGCCCGAGAGGATGACCTACCCCTGTTCATTTCGAAGAAAGGACTCCATGAGATCTTCGACACAATCAGTGTTAAGAAATCAGTAGGGAACGATGGTACTCCAAACATCGTGCTTCGACATCTCACTCTAGAAGAAATTGTATCCTAATGATTTAGGGATAATACTGCATGAAAGTTTTTATATGCGATGTTAAGGAAATTGTTGGTCTATAGTTGGCGCAGTCTAAAGAGTCTCTTTTCAAATGGATCGGACAAAAGACGCTGAGTTTTCAGGCCTCGGGCATGCTTTCCTCTGATTATATCTTTATATCTTATGAGCTTTAAACAGATAAGGAGTAGACGGACTGCGCTAGCAGCTTTTTTAAACATTAACCTTGACTTGACCCTGACTTAGGGAGACGGAATTCTCTGTCGTCTTCATCCAGAGTGAACAATTCATTTTGCTTGACTACGGAATTTCGAAAATCGTCGCCGTTATACATGTGTGTACAGTCTGCTAGATAGTGATCATGTTATTCTGTGCAGGTTTCCATTCTGACTTCGTGGCATGCCACATTTATTTTATTCTCTGATAAAACTTTCGAACGTCATTCCTTCCAAATTACTCGCCATGTTCTATATCGAGCGCTTTTCGTGTTCCTTTTTTTCTTTCCGAGAAACCTGTGTTCTTCTCTTCATTCCTTCTCGTAGGGTTCACGAACAACTCTCGTCCTTCGATGCAACTCAGCTTTAAAGTATCTATGTTTCTCGTTTAACTGCTTTTAACTGCCAACATTCATCGTCAAACTAGACGTTTATGTTGGAGCAGTTTCTCTGATGGCTCGTAAACAATACTCCTGTTGGTGTTCTCTAGTTTCAATCACCAAAGGTTTTACCGGCCTCTTAGGATTGCAGATTTTCAACGTCGAACTTTGATGACATTTTTTGATTCTTTTATATGTTACTTGTGATTCTCTACCGCATTATTACCACGGCTTCGTCAAAATAATGATCCAAGTCGAAGTTGGCTCCTTGGAAAATTCAGACTTCCAGAATGATGGATGGTGGAGTATCTGGTGTCGATCACAATATGATCAATCTGGTTGCCGGTTGATTGATCAAGGAATAGCCAAGTCCGTTTATAGAAGTTGCGATGTGAGAACCATACTAAAAGGTTACTCCCAGTTACGAATTCTAAAAACCTGACTTCTTTGTCTGGCGTTGTGGTTCTGTTTTCCGATAATGTACAAAAAGATGATCTTGATGACGACAATCTTACCCATTGCGATTTCTTTTCACAATTTTGATGGCATAGCTGGCCAGACTGTAGAAGGTCATGGAACTTATCTTGGATGCAGTCATCCTTATTGTCTGTTGAAACATGAATGCGAGTCAATCTTACTCGTATATTACCGAATGTGTCCTTGATGTGGATTGTTATGAGAGTTTCGTTTACATTTGGATAGTTCAAGACTTTTTGTCTAAGTCTCCCTCGAACAGCAGATCCGCATCCAAATAAGCGTTGTCTTTCTTCTACGTAGCAGTCATTGTAGTCAATATAGCAGTTTTTCATCAAAGGATTTGGCTACCCTGTCCGGTGCTAGTAGCATCACCTAGGTTATGCGAGCCGCCTTTGTGCCGATACAACCATAGATCTCAATTTAGATCTGGACTCCAAATAGGTCGTAGTAGCTCTAAGTGGGGATATGCACAAAGAGGTTCAAACTGACTAGAGCCGATAGAGGAAGATTTCGTCCCCAATGTCAAATATCAATCTATAGTCTTGGCGCATTAAGCTTCTTTAAAATCAGAACCTTGATGTATGTGTTATGCCTTCAATTTATGACTTGTTGATGCAATATCAAGATAATGTACCTATGCCTTGTATTACTTCGCAACTTCGTCACTTTTGTGTTTACTTTTCACATCTAAACTCCTAGATGCAGCTTGAAGATATTGTTCGTACAAACAGGGAGCGAGACATCCTACAACAAACCAATAATGTTCATTTGAATAAGTACAATACATCCATACACTGTAATAGCAGATAATAACTGAGTAAGTTTAACGACTAAGAGAGAGACCATAATTCGATGGACACTTAAAGCTACTTATCCGCATGAAGTACTCACAAAAGTATTGCTAAACTGCTTAATTACATTCCAAAATGTATCGGAACTTATTTCAATATAAACTATTCGTATTACACAAAACACTTACTCGTAATAATCGTAATGGAAATATCGTATCTCAAATACTATTGCGGAATCCAAACATATCCTTGTTGCAGCCTCCAGTAGAGACTCAATACAATACTTGTATCTCAATCGTCTATTTGTGCATTCCGTCATTCAGAGTTTGAGCTTATGTATGTGTAATTAAAGCTAAATGCATCGTGCGTAAAATAACTCATTGGGAATCCAAATGTTATAGCTAGATAAGCAAGAATAGATACTCGTACACCTATGCATATGCATATCCGTAATATCATTCAATTGAGCTTGTCAAGCCATATTTTGATTTCCTCAGGGGTTGTGTAATGAGCAACATCGGAAACTACTCGTGCTGAGTCGCACAAAAGTCTAAAACAAATTGTAGTACTACTTTCTTTAGGTCTAGAGATAGGAATAGGAAACTATGGCTCCTTGGTCTCCACCTAATCAAATAACCAGAATTGGTAATGTATTCCATGGTGAATTGACTCCTGACGTCAGGCGAAGGCAACGCATCTTTTAGTGCCAATTAAATGTGCATCCACAGAATGCGGAATAATTGTTCAGCTATTCAGTTGTTCGGCTCTTCTGTCAGTCGAAAGGATAATACAAACATAGGTATACCATATATCCTGTTTCTGGTTATGTCGACAATATTCGTACGTATGATACAAAGTTGAAGCAGTTCACTTTCACGTTGACGAAAGGTAATTTATCTTTTCCCTTGGCAAATGAGGGATGCCAGAGACTGGGTTGGATGATGTAACTCGAGGCCCAATTAGAAGGCACAGAATACATGTTAATGGCTTTTCTGTCAGCTTTCCTTTGAGAACGTTTGCCTTTTGAAATTTTCTTCCCTGTTTTTTTTTTTTTCCTTTGCTTTCCATTTTGCTGTTGTTGTTGGTCTTCTGTTTTCCTCTTTTTAGTACTGCCACATACCCGTACCCGTTCGCTGTAGGCAATAGGAAACAAATCCAAAGCGAACAACGCATTGTTAGTGTCAATTTGATGGATTATGTTGATTTATTTTTCCAGTTATAATGGCGATATGGGACATAGACGGAGAATCTGTGACGGGGGTTTGGAGCAACAGCACAAGTCACTGGGGATGTGTGTGCACGTATATATTGTCAGGCGTTGGTTGGTGTTGATGGATAACAATGACTTATGGTGCGATAGGATAAATGCATGTGGCAAAATGAACAATAAGAGCTTTGAATTTTCCTTTTTTTTTCTTGCAAACGCAGATCAAATGCACAACAACGTACTACGGGTGGAGGTTGTATCCAATAAAATCCGATGTTGGAAGTTTTATGTGGAATTTTCTTAATGAAGGGGAGAGTAACAAGAGAACGAGCATTAGCAGTTAATGTCCTACGACGAGAACCCTACAGAGCTATTCAACAATTTCATTACATTGTGTTGTCTTACATCCGTGTTGATTAAACCAACCTGGGCTGGACCGCTGTCCAAGCTGATGCTGTCTTTCTCTATACTGAATGGACACATAGAGTTTGGAGTATTCGATGATTTCGGGTCACTTGCTCCATATACTGTTAAGCGGGGTGTACCTTTCAGCTTCAAAGCTAAAAACTAAGCACGCTTACTCTACGGTTGCAAAGGACTTAGAAAAGAATTGACCAGTAGTGGCGTTGCCTAGAATGCAGCTCACTATTACTCGTATAAATAAAAACTTTGGCAGCTGCTTTGCGAGTGCATCCTCTGCCTGAGATGCAATATGCCTACCAACGCGGAAGCTTTCAAATCTGGCAGACTTGACGGGGCGCTGGACAAGATCAGTTTTTAGTTTTGTGAATAAAATCAATCCTTGTGAACAGTACGCTGATAGTTTTATATAAAATAGATACATTATTCATAGGGCTAACTACCGTAATAAATGTGATAATGATCAGCCAAAATAATTTTTGCAGCTTATAAATCGTCAAACTTTCTTTTTTTTATCTTTAACCGCTGGTTATGTAGTTGCTCCAAGGATTCTGCATGAGAAGTCACCGCAGGAGTTCGGCTCTAGGGTAGCAGCTCCCAATCACTTGTGAAACGAAGTTTGTAATAAACAAGGCCGTCTGCATCATACTTAATAGCACGAATGTCCAAAACCTAGGATAATATAGTGAAAAGATGAGGAACATTTGAATAGGAAATTCAACCTCCTTAAAGTTTTTGAAGAAGGTATATAACACCATACTTCTTTAGACCTTTTCGAACTTCTCGACAAAGTCCCTAATATTCTGCAGGAACATTCACAGTTTTCTCCCTTATGTGAATTTCGATTGTTGAATGCATTGAGTCAGCTTCCATTTGAGTGTGTCCAACCTCTAAATACTTTTGTTCAATTATAATTTTTTCTTTAATGGCAACATTCAACAGAGCATTAGAAACGGTCACATTTCAATTTTAATAGGTACAGCCGTCGCTATATAAAATATATTTTGCCGGGTTTGTTTCATCAATGGTAGGAAGTATTTTTTCTACGATAAAAGGAGAAATTATCGTGGAAAATTCCCCTGCATTGACACCAGTGTCATTCCAGATGTAGCAGAAACCGTCTTTATTAAATATATTGTAAAAACATAGGTTGTGAACACATAACTTGGTCTTATAATATAAACCAGACACTTTTGACTTTGGAGCCATTAGAACAGCATGCAAATCCATAGTAAAAACAAGACACCGATCTTTTGAATCTGATGGAACACAATACAATTCTCAACATCGACGTTCTAACACAAATTATAAAAAGTTCTGAGCCGCTTAGCGGTAATACAAGACGTAACGTATAGTTGTAGGAAAGCAGAAGTGGTTCCATAGTGACTATATGAAGGCAAGAAAAAGATCAATGACACTTCTAAGACGCCTAAGGAAAGAAAATTCCAACTATTCCAAAGAACTCTATGCAGAAGCAAACAAATTTTAAACGCCTTTGTATTGAAAAAAGGAAACAATTTAACCAGCAAATCATAGCAGTTCTCAATTCTTCAAAATCTGCAGGTGAATTTTGGAAGGCAGCTGAAATTGTATCGGGAAGAACTAATATGATCTCGTCGACTTTGCAAGTGTCAGAGTTGAGGAAGTATTTTAGAAATCTACTCAACACTCCACAGTTTTCTTCATTACCGCAATATGCAGCGCCAATATACGCCATTTACTTTTTCCGTAGTAAGAAGTATAGTTGATTCTTCTAAAGCAAGGAAAGCTCCAGGTGATGATCGGATCCCTTTCGAATTCAATAAAAACAGTTCCCTTGAGTTTCTTACTGAACTTACAAGGGAATTTAATAGAATTTTTGAAACAGCCAGAGTTCCAGAAAACTTTAAAAGGACGATAATGATTTTTAGAAATAATGACATTTAGAAATGAAATGGAAGATACTTTCGCAGCGAAAAGTGGTCCTATCGGGTTGAAAGTGTTGAAATAGTGAAAGAGTATAAATATGTAGGAGTATTAATTGCATCTAACCTCAGTATGAAAAAACATTTCGTATGTCAACTAGGGTCAGCTAAAGAGCTATTTCATCAGTCTGGAGACATTGAATCGATAACAAAAATAGGGTTTTCCAATAAGAACTTGACAACTTTGTTTTTAATAAAACGCAAACCATTTGAGATATTTCCAAAACTTTATTATCGGCTTGAAGTACAATCAAAACATTTATGAATGGAACTCGACTTCGTTCATATGGCCACCGCGGGCACATTTGCACGGGTCGATTGTTTGGACTCAATTTTTAACGACTCGGCCACACATTTTGGCCGAAACGGCCGCTATTTCGTGTTCAATGTTGGCTCTGAGCTCTTCCAACGTCGTCGGCGTGATGGCATAAACCAATGATCATAGCGCGATAACGCTGACCATTCACAGTAACGTGACGATCGTTATCGTCGACGAAAAAATATGGCCCAATAACGCCGCCGCCGGCATGCAAACCGCACCAAACAGTTATTTTCACCCGACCAATAACGCATATTTTGCTTATTGACGAACCCATTGAGCCAAAATTGATCTTCGTCACTGAAGATGATTTTGCGATGAAATTCATCATCTTGGCGCATCTCCTCCGGAACCCAATCGGAGAACGTTCGTCGCTTCAAATGGTCCATCGGCTTCAATTCTTGAGTCAGCTTGATGTTGTATGGGTGTAAACCAAGATCCTTACGTAAAATACGCCATAATGTGGTCTGAGCGATGCCAAATTCTTGAGAACGCCGTGGAATTGACTGATTTGGATCGTTTGCTACGGACGCCTGAACGGCACCGATATTTTCGACACTTCGAGCAACCCGTTGTCTCACTGACACGGCAGCATCACACAACGAATATGTAGACTAAAATTTTTGCACTAAACTTGTTATTGCCTGTCTACTAGGGCGAGAATTACGACCGAAAATTAACGCTCTTGTTAAGAACACAGTTGCAGTCACCGACTCCGAATTCGGGTAGAAAATTTTTATAATTTGCAGACGTTGCAGACAGTGACAGTTTGATAATTAGTGAAAGAGTGCGTTCACAAATTAAATTCAAAGTTGTCCAGTCCCTATTGGAAAACCCTTTATATCGATCACACATCGAAAAACAATCTTTTTCGCGAAACTTCGGCCGCTATACTGCTGTACGGGGCCCAAATTTGGGGTTATTCTTTTTTTGAGGAAGTTGAGAAATTCCTTAGATAGTGTGTGAAGAGAATCTTTCGTCTTCCAGCATGTACACTAAACTATATGTTTAATTTAGAAACTAGAGTCGCGCCTTTTTTTTTTAAATACCCTAAAGCTACATGCAGACTACATTACGAAAATAGTGGAGTTGGAAGAAAGCAGATTGCCGAGGATTGTATCGAAACATTTAACATTGACAAGAGGGCCCTTGGTTCAAAAGTGGCAGGAGTTGGCGGCAAAATATGGCGTAAATTTCAATGTCACAGTTGATATGCAGCTTTCGAAGTTAAAATCTACATTCACCAATATTTTGGAAATAGCAGGCAATGCCATATACGACGGATATGTAGCTGAAGCTCATTCTGCACAACACAGGCTAGTCTACAGTAGGCCGAATTACAACTTGATTGAAAGCACTTCTACGTACACTCTTAACCGCTATTCCTTCAATATGATAAGCACTATATTTAAACCTCGAGGAGAATTCATAAGTCTTTATTTTATTCCACATCAACCGGATCTTCCAATTATCGGTGACCTGTGCAACCTTAAAGAGAGGGAGGATGTTAACCATTTCATCGGAAGATGTCCCATTTTAAGAGAATTCCACGTAAGATATTTCGGAGTCACTTTGCTGGACTTAGATGAGGTTATCAATAAATTAAACGGTCATGTGTGCGAAGTTTTATACAACTACTCTATAGCTGCCTTTCGCCACAGAATCCGGATTTTAGAAAGCGATTTTTGAACGCAATTACGGTGCATAGCATAAGTGCTTACTAATTTATTAAATTTTTTATAAATATACTAGATAAATTGTCAATCTGGTGAATGGCCTTAAGCCAAACCATAAACGAATTTGTATTCACTTTTTGTAAACAAAAAAAAATTATATGAAGTTAATAAAAACTCAATAACTAATTAACTAAACTAAAACAAGACTTTAATTTTCCTTGTCTTTCAGCTTTTCCTCGCGCGCTTCTTCCTTTTTATTTATATGTAAAAAGTATTCGCTTTCAGATACGTGTCCAACTTTGTAAGCGGAACATTTTTCACATTGATCTTTTTTCGGATGAAATAAACCAATGTTGTTTGCATCTATTAACTTACTCAAAGTTGTCGAAGAAAGTGCTGTAACATTTCTAAGTTTGCATCAATCATCTACATGAAATCTGTAAAGACTTTGTTTAGATTGTCTGTTGCTTGGCGCAATCTTCGTGCGTTGAAAATGTAACGGATTCACCATAAATTTACGTTTATTTTTCTGTGTAATATAATTCAACTTTGTACATATTTATAAAATACATTAGGAGTTTTACTTACCAATTTGTGTTCGCACGGCGACGCCTAACCAAGTAAAAAGAAGGAAACAGATGCCATGTGTATTTTTATATAGCAGCCATATTTTCCGCTGGCGAGTTAACGTCGCAAGATACTCCAAAACCCACCTTCTCCAAAATGTTTGCTTCAATTGTTGGAGTATATGCCATTGCTTACGTAGACACATCTTTTTATCAGCTTCATTACTCAACGGCAAGTGTGTAAGAGGACGTGAATTGATCTAATTCTCCGCTTCGATGAAGAGGCTTTGAAAATTTTCGATTTGCGGAGCCTTTTCCTTTAAAGTGAAATGTAAAACGTTCTTAACACATCGTACAAGTCGCTCCCATACTCCTCCGGCAGCTGGATTCCCTGCTGGGTTGAAAACCCCTTCGATTCCTCGACGTGTGCATTCCTTTTCTAGAGAGTTTCCGACTACTATCCACTCTTCCTTGCTGGCTCGAATAAAATTTGTTGCGCAATCGTACGGGAATACCGCGTCGGTTTACAAAATTTCGTAAACATAATATAACAGCATCACTTGACAGATCCCTGGCTAACTCCAAGTGAATCACCCTCACAGAGAGACATATATATATTGCGACCCACATTTTCTCTCTTCATCGGCAAATGGCGATCCGAAGCGGTCCAATGTAGTCCACGCCCGTATACGAAAAAGGTAACGTAAGGTGTAAGGCGATCCATTGGCAACTGACCCATTTGTGGATATACTAGAACTGATGACTTATTTTTGCAAAGTTGACGTTGACGAATACATGGGATCCAGACCTTTGAACGAATCGCACATACGATCATACGATGGCTTCTTGATTTTGGTGACGGTAAATTTCATGATAATGTTTAACTAATAATTTCGAGAATGTGTGATATTTTGGTAGAATAATTGGTCTTTTTGTGTTGTAAAGTAAGCATGCGGCATAGTCTATACGCCCACCTGGTCGAGTGATATTGCCTTCCCCAATTTCTGGTGTTAATTTGAAGATCGGACTTCTTTTCGGGACGGATCGTTTCAATACAAGAAGACGCATTTTATCTTTATATACAGTCTGCTGGACTAGTCGGCAAAGTAATAGCTTATTTCTGTAACGGAGAGTGGCGTATTTGAAGATGTTCTTTTAGATAGTTCCTCTTTGCTGATAAAATGTTTGAACCTTTCGATAGCTCACAAAACTTTAAGCAGTCTATAGAAACTGAAGAAAAAAGGAATTATTGAAGAATATTCATCAATCGACAAAATAAAATGTTGGCATCTTTCTTCCATTTTTTCATAAGCCGGGATATCTCGGGTAAGTGGGGCCAATTCTTTTCGGGACCTCTTAAAAACGATGGGCCTGAAATCCACATCGACCCGCTAAATGCCATTGATATTGTTTGTGGCCTCATTGCTTCATCGGCTGGGTTTTGGTTTCCTGGTACCTATCCCCAATTATGAACAGGTGAGCAGTCTGGTATCTCAGCAATACGGTGCGCGTTTATAGCTCCGGCTATCAGATCTAATCCCATGAATGACCGTTTTTGAATCTGACCATAGAAATATCTGACTTGGCTTGAGTTCATAGCTGCTCACTATGGCCTCCTTTAACCGTACGCCTAGCACAGCTGCTAGAAGTTCGAACCTTGGAATCGATATCGCCTTTAAGGGACAACAGTTTGTTTTACCCATGACAAAGCATACACTGACATCATCTTTGAACTGAACGCGCCAATATCTAACCGCGGAAAACGCAACCTCACTCGCATCGACAAATACGTGGAGTAGAATGTCAGCGTCTGGATTAGTTAAATGCAGGTGGTAGCATCGAGGTTCCCTTTACACTGTCGAGTTGTTTATTTCACGTATACCACTTGTCGTAAATGTCTTCTGGGATTAGTTCATTCCACCCTACACTGACTTTCCTTAGGCTTTGGAGTAAAAGTTTAGACAAAACGGATATACTAGCTAAGAAACCAAATGGGTCAAATATTGACATGGTTACATTCAACACCTGGCTCTTTGTCGGATGAACTACTCCTTCTAAAACAGCTTTAGGCATCCTCCCAAAATTAAAAAATGAAACAAAACATATCAGTCTTAGTATCCCAATGCATGCCAAGAATTTTCTCTGCCGGTGAGTCCTTTTGGAAAATATTTGTTAAATTTGAAAATTTACTAGAAGCGAAATAATTGTTTATAGCATATAGAAAAACTAGAGAATTAGAAGCAAAATCCCTTATTTTGAAACCGGCACAACTCTGAATGTACCTAACTTCCTTGGCAACTGTTATTGTCTCTTCAACAGAATCAAAACTATGTGCATAGTCATCCACATAGTGACAATCGGTTATGACTCGCGGATGAGTGTCTTCGAACTTACTGACATTTAAATTCTTTATATATTGTGCTGAGCATGGTGAACTCTTTGATTCGAATATTATAGCACTCATCGCATACGTCTCCGGCCGCTTTTTACTATCCCCATAAAAACCTTTGCGCATTCTGATCTTCCTTTTTTTATATTACTACGAACAAACATTTCACGGATGTCTCCGCACACTCCTACCTGTCTTTGATGGAATCCGAACAGAATTGTTAATAATGTCATCGGTTGGTATTTCTCAGGACCCTTTAACAACATTGAATTTAGCGAATATCCATTCTCTTCAGCGGCAGCATCGAAGACCAAACGCAACTTGTTGCCTTTGTTAACGTTGCAGACAGCGAAATGTGGAAGGTACCATGTACGGTAAATATTAGCGATTTCTTCTGGCAATAACTTTCTAGCATAATTCTTTTTTAAATACTCTCTAATTTTAGCTTTATACCATTCAGCAAATTCAAAATCTTAAACATTTTACGCTCCACAGCTTCAAGTCGCTTTAATGTAATGCTGTAGCTATCGTTAAAATGGATGACTTCACTTTTCCACAAGAGCCCCGTTTCATATTGGCTATGCACTATTCTAGTTGTCTCTTTCAAAATAGTCTCGGTCCTTCTGTCATTCTCAGATAATACTGGCTTAAGTACCCTAGTTTTAAAATTTTCAAATTGAAAGTATTCTGCTACCTGCCGATGTAAATCTGATAAATGATTTTCTTCAATACCGATCTAGTTCACAACGATGTCCGAATGGCTGTCCTCGTTTGACCCAAACAGAGTCCATCCCAGTTTTATTTTGTGGACTGCGAACCCTCTTCCGAAGTTTATATTACTAATCGGCCTGACTATATTTGTATGAGGGATACCAATTTGTTGAGTTCTTGATAGAATGGATCTGTGTCGGTTATCGATGTCAATGCAAAAAAATGAATACGAGTATGTTGAATAATTCAATACAATGTATGTTGCGTATATTAATTCCTTTCTTTTTTTTTTATTACATATATAAGGTCTTTACAATGTCAAGGTGACCGTTGCAGTGAGTTACAAATTTTTATATAAAACAAAGTAAAGCGAAGAAGAAAAAGGAGAATGAAAGAATGTCAAACTATACAGACATTCAACAAAAAGTAGGTGTTGCCAGATCCAACATTCCTGCCCGGCGATGATGTTCGGGAGAATATCATCCAATGTGCTGCCAGGCCTTTCCTGGTGTTGAAAATATCTGTAACAGAGGAAGGTATTATGTGCAATGATTTTACTGTGTCTGGTCTTTCGGTAAGGGTTGATAATTGTCCTGTATTGGCAGTGGACATAATTTTATGATAGGACGTCGTATTAACCCGTGCTGAGTTTTTAAAGTGACTACACGTACCAAGCTGTCAGGCCCCGGATGTAGTTCGACGATTCGGCCAAGTGGCCAACGGTTACATGGAAACCTCTCATCTTTAATCATTACGATTTCATTGATCTTCAAGTTGCAATTGGACTTCAGCCACTTGGGACGGTGTTGCAAACGTGCTAAATATTCATTACTCCATTGCCGCCAAAATTGCTGCACCAGGATCTGACCATGACGCCAACGATCGGTATGACTGCTACGGCCAGTCTCAACCATTGGCAGAGCTAGAAGTGAATCTCCGACAAGGAAGTGTCCCGGAGTGAGGACCATCAAGTCATTAGGGTCATTCGTCAATGGGCATAATGGTCTTGAGTTTAAGCAGGACTCTATTTGAGCTAAGACCGTGCTTAACTCCTCAAATGTCAATCGTTGTTCCCCAATTGTCCGTTTTAAATGGAATTTCACGGATTTTACACCCGCCTCCCACAACCCACCAAAGTGAGGAGAAGAAGGCGGTATAAAATGCCATCGTATCTGACGCTGAGCAAGTTGAGGGTAACACTTCTCAATAAATCGTTGGTAGGTGTTCCTGTCCTCCTTCAGTTTCCTATTTGCCCCAACAAAATTGGTGCCACAATCGCTATATATGTCGCTACACATACCCCTCCTGGCAATAAACCGATTGAGAGCACCGATAAAAGCATCCGCTGTCAAATCTCCAACCAACTCCATATGTATAGCCTTGGTGGCCAGGCAGATAAAAAGGGATATATATCCCTTTGTTGATGTACGACCTCTTCCTTTAGAAGGCAAAATGTTGAAAGGACCAGCATAGTCTACACCTGTAGCTGAAAATGGGCGAGCAGGACGAACACGCTCAGCAGGTAAGTTCCCCATTAGCTGCGTACAGGGTCTCGGTCTATTCCGGTAGCATGTAATACATCGGTGAATGACGGAACGAACGACAGTACGTCCATTCAAAATCCAAAACTGTCTCCGGATATGATTTAACGTAAGTGTCACACCACCATGTAGAGTACTAAAATGACTATATTCAGCAACCAAGTTGGTAAAATGATGTTTCGCAGGTAGGATAAACGGATGTTTTTGATCCTCAGACAACAGCGCATGTTTTAATCTACCTCCAAGCCGAATAACCATTCTCTCTTTGTCAAAGAACGGATTGAGCGGACGCAAGATACTATTTTCCGGGAGCGGTCGGCCTGAAGACAAATTACACCATTCAGAAGGGAAGGCTTCGCGCTGTACAAGTCGAACGATGGTTATAACTGCTAAGTTTAACTCACTGGTTGATAATTTTCCATTTAATTTCGATGCAAACTTTGCACGACAGTTTTTACCAAACCGCATGCAATATGCAAACATTCGTGTCATTTAAAAAAATGATGACCATATCTTAAGCAAAGGGTTTTTATACGTCTCAGGTTTCAAAATTAAAAAGGTTTTCAATCGTCTTTCCTCTTCCTCGACAGATTTGTACGATGTGTTTAGTATGGATTGGGGCCAATCTTTAAATGATAACTGAAGGAACCTTGGACCATGCCACCACAAACTACAATCTGCTAGTCGGGATGGAGCTATCCCGCAACTAGAAATATCGGCCGGGTTATTTTCAGAAGTCACGTGCCGCCACTGGTTGACAAAGGATTCAGCTATAATTTTTCGAATACGATTTGAAACAAAAGGTTTCCATCTGCCTGGATCTCCTCTGATCCAATTAAGAACGATAGAAGAATCGGTCCATAAGAAAGTGTTTGAAGAGCCAATACCCATACACAAATGTTGCTTTATAAATTTTAAAACCTTAGTGGCCAAAACAGCTCCACACAATTCCGCTCGAGGGATAGTTATTTTCGGTTTTGTGGAACTTACTTTACACTTTGCCATTAATAAATTACTTGAAAACATGTCATGATCCTTGCAAATTCTAAGGTACGCAACAGCAGAGTAAGCATACACTGACGCATCGCAGAATATGTGTAATTCGTAGGCACTCCAATCGTCCTTGCTATCCAACCATCGTGGAACTTGAAGCTGCGTAATGTATGGAAGATCATCACCAAATCGTTTCCAAGCCCTTTGAATTGGTGTCGGTACTTGCGCATCCCAGCCGATTTTGCTTAACCATAATTGTTGCAATAATATCTTCGCCGATACTATAACTGGATTGAGGAGGCCTAGTGGGTCAAAGAGACGTGCGATAGTTGACAGCATTATCCGTTTAGTAGGTGAATCGGTGGTAATATTAAAATTGATTTTGAACTTAAATTCATCAGTGTTTGGGTCCCAATACATCCCTAACGCTTTAATATTATCCGATGTGTTGAGTTCCATTAAGCCGTGTGTATACCTGTGATCCTCGGGGACATTGTCCAATAACCTAGGATGATTACTAGCCCACTTTCGCAATTCGAAACATCCGCTCCGCAGCATGTCTATAACCTGCTTCTGTTTACTCAACGCAACCTCAATCGAATTCGCACCAGAGAGTATGTCATCAACATACATTTGCTGCTTTATGACTTCTTCAGCCATCGGATATCGGTGACCCTCATCGTCCCCTAATTGATGCATTGTACGTATTGCCATATAGGGAGCTGAGGCAGTTCCAAACATAACAGTGGAACAATAATACTCCTGAATCGAATGGCTCGGATCTTCCCTCCATAGTATACGCTGATACTGTGCGTCGTTTTCATGCATATTGATCTGACGAAACATTTTTTCTATGTCCGCCATGAATACATATTTCAAAGTACGCCAATTGGTAAGAATAGCAGATAAATCCTGTTGAAATGCTGGTCCCGTAACCAAAATATCATTGAGCGACCTTCCATTTGAAGTTTTTGTAGATGCATCGAACACAATTCGCACCTTTGTGCTCGTTGACGACTCCTTCACAACTGCATGATGGGGAAGGTAGCAACAAGTATATCGCTGTTCATTATTATTTTCCACGACGCAGTGTTGATCTTCACTAGTCTGAACCGGCTTCATTTGTCCCATTTTTAAATACTCATTGATAGACTCGATATAAATTCGTTTTAATTGGCTATCTTTTTGCAAACGCCTTTCTAAGTGCTCAAAGCGCTTTAAAGCTATTAACCTTGACCTTCCTATAGAACAAGATAAATTAATATCGATCTTAAGTGGCAGTCTCACCCGATATTTGCCGTTTTCTGAACGCTCATGAGTATTTTTGTAAAAGTCTTCACACCATTGATCCTCATCTAAAGGAACATGAGAATCGGCAATATTTTCGAATTCCCAGAACTTCCTTAAAAGGAAATCGATTTCGATTTGGGTATGCAAAGATGACAATATTGTGCATGAAGGTACACGTTTGGTATTCTTTCCCGATATAACGAACCCAAATGTTGTTTTCTGAGCGATAGGTAGCCCACTGCCCGCACGCCGAGTATCATCCAAAATACACTTATCGTAGACATCACTGCCTAACAAAATATCAACAGATTGTGGCTCGAAGTATTTTGGATCCGCAAGGCTTAATTGTTGCAAATGCGTACAATTGGTTATGACAACTCTTTTATCAGGTAAGACACCACTCACCTTAGGCAATACATATGCCACAACTTCATATCTTATGAGCGGATCCAGCCTTGAACCAACAGATAGATTGACTCTATAACGACCAGTAGTGACCTTAGATCCTGACAGACCATTAACATTAATGCAAACTTTATCCCTATGAAGACCCAACAGTTGAACTACTCGCTCCGTCACAAATGACGCCTGTGACCCCTGGTCCAACAATGCTCTAAATTGATAATTTTGCCCTGCAACCGACTTAAGAGTAACGACAGCCGTTGGCAAAAGAACGTCGTATAATCCAGTTTGTTCTTGTACCATCCCTCCCTCAGTCGCCACATGCGTAGACGAAGTTGTCTGAGCGGTTGTTGCGGGAACTCGATCAATATGGATAAGTGTATGATGCTTTCCTCCACATTCACCGCAAGTTCGACGGCTACTACATTTAGACGATCGATGATTATAACCTAGACAATTAAAACAAAGTTTGAATACTTCCACCGCAGCTCGTTTTTCTGTTACACTCATTTCGGCAAATTTTGGACACCCCCGCACTGGATGATCGGCCTTCTCACAAACGGGGCATAATATTGTTGACGTTCTCTTTACCGTGTGCATAGATTTAAGTTCCCTCTTCCCGCATGATAAGTTTCCCGTAGACTTTTTTATCGGCTGGTTATGCGGCTTTAATGATTGGTTTAAATGCTTATTATTCGACCTTGAAGAAGTTACCATCATGAGGTATTGTTCATCCAGTATGGTACAAAGCTCAGTAAAGGTTGGAATACTAGTTTTCTTTCGTAGAGAGTGATCCCACTCACTCCGAATAGAGTGAGGTAATTTTTTAACAAGAAAGTACACCAGCACGGAATTTTGTTCATCCCCACCAACACCCAGCTTCTTAATGGAACTAATGCAAGAGCGACAAGTTTGGGTAAACCGTTTGATTGAAATAGGGTCATCTCGTAGTACATCTGGCTGTTGGTCCAATACGTCTATGTAATGGGTAAAGAGAATGCGATTGTTGTCGTACTGTTTACACAACATATTCCATGCTTCCATGTAACTTTCCCCGACGAGGCTAATATGTTGAATGTCTTGCGCAGCATCCTCCACTAACGCTGATTTTAAATAATGAAATCGTTGTAGGTTACTTAATCTTTCACTTCGATGAATTCTGACCAAAAATATTTCTTTGAAGGCTGGCCATTCGACATGATTTCCATTAAAAGTTGGAAGTTTCACTTCGGGTAGAGGAACCCCTGTAGCTACAAAGGAATTGTTCAAACAATCAGACTCCACAGAAGTGTCATTCCTCGGTGCTGATACCGCCCTTGCAGCGAGAGACTCCCGGATAGTAGTAACAGCGTCGATATAAATGTCTTCGAATTTGTTTGAATTTGAATTTGAAGTAGGTGTTGCCAGATCCAACAAATTAATATCTGTGGTACAGCGTCTATATAATCGTCAATAAACACTTTATTTAAATCGGCGTATTCTTTTCGAAATTCTTTGAAATTTAAGTTTTGAGCACCTGCATGATATGATACTATGTACAACCGCTTTTCAGTACGGAGAGGGAAGTACATGCTTTCAGCACCTGGAATCTACGCACTACACAGCTGTACACTCTTTTAAATCGCAAGCCATTTCTAATGGAGAAGGAGAAACGCACTGTTCTTGTTCTTGTTGGTATGTGAGTATTCAATAGCGTGAATTGTGAGCGAAATAGCATATTCAGATGGCCGATGATGTCTACCCTAAATTTCACGAAGAGCTCTATATGTTTCTCAAACTGAGCTTCAATTTTTGAAATAAATTTCAACGATTTGAAATCATTGTGTGGCGGTAATATACCCGCGATGAAATGGCAAACTCTACTGAAAATAAACGAAGCTTGAAAGCTCAATATGGAATCTGATTTTACATTTAATCCCTATTGAGATATCTGACCCTGAAAACGAAAAACACCGTATACTTAAGTGTAGATATTGCTATCTCGGTATAGTGGACTGAAATTCTGTCTGCGGTGAATGCTTCGTTCTGCCTGAATGCAAAGTTTGGGTCACCTCCGCCGATTAATAGTCGGCAGGAGTCTTCTTTATTCATATTATCAACACTAATTGTGACTCCTGTTAGCTTAACACTTCGATTTTATATTTTAATAATATTTTCCAATGTTGTTTCTTCATTAACACCTTCCCGTTTCCTCTATGTTTTCTGCGGAGAAGTCAATATTCATCCCTTTTCCTATTCAGCACAAATTTATATACCCTTTCCGATGGAATCTTGGCATCAATACCACTGACATTCAGCATTAAATGTGTAACAATCCAAACCATTGTGAGAGGTTGAGGAATACGCATTTGATTAGGAGGCTGATGATGATTTCTCTCGATTATCGCCGTACAGTGTCAAGTTTCCGTACAGCATTTCTCAGTTATGTATTGTGGCATTTGAAATATCTGAGATATATTCGGACACATGTAACACCGCAGGAGTGCCTTGCGTCAATTACAAGATAATCAGTTTGGTTGACTATTTTATCATCGGGTGACTACCAAATTGCGAGAAAGAGACCCTGTGATAGTTATAATGATATTCCTCCCCAAAGCAAATTCAGTATGCCCATTTCTAGATGTTTATTTATGTAATCTATGCATTTCTATTGGAAATACTCGTTTCTTTGACGTTAAAATTGTTGGTCCTTCTTGTCTAGATTCACCAGATTTATGACGCTAAACCGTGAGGCTATTTCTTAGATGAATGACTTCTAAAACGTTCTGGCTGAAAAATTGGTAAATTTAAACAAACAACGTGAGCACCCTAAGTACAGTATCGCTTGTTACGTAGTAACACATATATACGTGGTCGTGCTAAGAGCGTCTTATTCGTGCGTTAATCCTTACAGAATCTACAATATTAATCTCGAAATACCAATATCCATACTAAAAATCCGGTTAGCAAAACTCGATAAAGTATGGTCCGACTTCGTATCCTTTCAAGACCGGATGTATAAGTTTATTGAGTATTCAGATTAAACGAATTTAGATTCGGAATTTGTAGAATACTTTCAAATTTACTCCGTCCAAATACCAATAAAACCGACCATGTGAACAATGAAGCTTCGAAACAATCTGTCCCATTAGATACTGCCGAAATGGTACACCCTCAATCACCTGCTCATTTACCGAAAATCTCAATTCCGGCATTCGGGGAAGATTATAAGGATTGGCGTGCCTTTAGGGACTTGTCTACCGGAACAGTTGAATCAAACGCATCACTCACATGCACCCAAAAATTCCAGTATCTAAAATCATTTTTTCGCGTAGATGCAGAAAATTTAGTTAAGCACATAACATGCTCAGAAAGTAATTATGTCGAGGCATGGGACAGATTAGAAAGATGCTTTGATCAAAGCCATCTCATCACGCCCTATTGGAAGATGGTATAATTTTTGCAAATAGCATCGTACGTTAATCATATTTGACATTTGTGAACTTGACAGCTGCAGTATACAAACAGACATGCGATATGGAGCGATATACTCTGCAAGAACATGGAATGATTGTGTCGATGTTTTTGACCAATAAATCGTTCGGTGGTGTTAGCGCAGAGTGAATTTCGATGTCGATTTCCTGATCGTGTCGCGCCAACTGGGCAAACATTCCGGCTCTTAGCTATTCGACTCGAACATAGTGGAACCACAAGAGACCATGCAGGGCGTGGCTGCTACCGGACTGGTCGTTCGGTCGAGAATATCGTGACTGTAGCTGCCAATGTCGCTGAGAACGAAGAAACATCAACCAGATGACGGGCCACGAAATTGGGCATCACCCGACTTTCACATGTTCACTTACAAAGTGCAAACCGTGCATCAGTTAATACCTCCTGACCATCAGTAGCGTGTGAATTACTGTAAAGCCATCCGAAAATCATATTTCCACTTAAGCGGTTACGTCAATAAGCAAAATCTTCGTTTCTGAGGCACTGAAAATCTGCATGTGATGCACGCAGAGCCATTACATCCACTCAAAGCCACTGTGTGGTGCGGCGTTCACGCGGGAGGAGTGATTGGGCCGTATTTTTTTGAGGACTCCATCGGCAATACGGTCACTGTTACTGGCGAACGCTACAGGGCCATGATAAACGACTTCTTACTACCGGAATTGGTTGAGCGGGGCTAGTTGAACATGTGGTTGGAACAAGACGGTGCAACCGCACACACAGCACGAGCCACAATTGATATTGTGAAGGAAGCGTTTCTTGGTAGCGTAATCTCCCGTTTTGGCGATTTGGCATGACCAGCAAGATCGCCCGATTTCACCATCCCAGACTTCTTGCGTTGGGGCTACTTAAAATCGCTGGTTTATGCCAACAAGCCTCAGACAATCGCAGCCCTTATGGAGAATATTCGACGGAATGCGAACAGTTATCACCGAAAATCTTGCGGAAAGCCATGGAAATGCGATAAAATGGGTACGAATGTGTATCAACACTGGTGGCAAGCAATTGGCGGATATGATCTTTTCCACTTAACAGAAACAATTGTAAAGGTCCAAATAAAGATGTCCACCACTCAAAATCATTGTTTTTTTATTTAGTAAAAAAGTAACTCAAAAACAAAATTGGATGGTGCCTTGAAATAAAGCAGAGTTCCTAAATTCGGCTTTATTTCGCAATGACAAAGTGAAATTACGCCGACCATTGCTTGTGAAATAAAGCCGAATTCAGAGTTTGAAGAAGGTGGCTCTCTTTAATCGCTGACAGGATTTCACCCTTTTCGCCGCAGGGTTTAGATGCTCAATTTTATAATTCGCCGTTGTTGCGCTTGGCGTTATTTCACGGCACCAATTTTAATTTTGCGCCACCTATAAACAGAATTGGGCACAGTTTAGATCCTTGCGGGACTTCGTATTGTTCTTTGATCTTGTTGCTGATCTTGACACAAAAAAGCCTGTGGTGTAAGTATTCCTTTGCCCCTCCAATATTCCAATATATTCCAGAGCATCTATTAGCTTTGTATGATTAAGCGTGTCAAAAGCCTTACTGAAGTCTATAAATAGGACCAAAATGTGGAAACTTTTGTTTAGGTTTTCATTGATATGATTTTCGAACTCCCCTAATAGTTTACCTGTGCTTTTCTTATTCTGGAAACCGTGGATGATAGAGTGTGTTTCTATAAAATTCTGCTACTTTTAACGATTCTGCTTAATTTTCGAGTTTGTCAGATTGCTATAACAGCTGATAGCGTTTTTGCATATTTTGTTACATAAAAATGAACGAAACAGTCACATATTTCTTTAGTTTGCGGAGCGGTTAAATAATGTGAGCGATCTTTCTGCTGTGAAAACCTATCGCATGACCCGTGTGACATTTTGTGTGCTTACTCACTTGGGGCAACAATTCGAAGAAGCTAAGGAATGATTTGAACACACGAGTGACCTACTACGAAGTAGTTTTACAAGGATGAGCTTTTTCTGAGTGTCGACGAATCAACGGCAATTAGTGTCTTTAAAGAAGCAAATACAATCTTTAAGCGTGCTTCAATGACTCTTCGGAAATGGAACTCTAGTAGTTCAGTCGTTCGAAACCATTGCTGTGGATTTAGATGCGGTAGTAAGCCTGATGAAATCAGAAAATATGACAGAAATATATTTGATCATTTTGGCTTACTAGATCCTTGGGTGGGGCTTCTTAAGATCCTTTTATCAACAAGCAAAATCAGAACGATTTAACCATTTCGAAATTAGAATTGACAACAGTCTTAGCTGCGGCCCGTCTACTTAATTGTCTGCGGACTTATCTAAGGGTTCAGTTTAATGAAGCATATTTTTGGACTTATTCAAACATAACTTGGATCAGATAAACGTTGCATAAAAAACCGAGTCAGGGAAATAAGAACGTTATGGAACATTTCGAGCCGGAGACACTGTCCGGGCTCAGATAATCCAGCGACTTATTACCAAGAACAATTAGTATGCAGATGAGGTATATATTTCAGCGGATTTTACCCCGGCTGACGTTGAACCGATTCTACATGGCGAAGCTGTTTTCTATCAGCTGATGAGTTTTACGAAGCTGAAAACTATTGGCTTAACAACATTCAACGGTTGCATTTCTCGAAGGAAATCGAATCATTAGGAAAAGGAAAAGATATTGACTTGAACTCTAATTTACTAACTCTTAATCCTTTTGAATTAACTCTTAATCGTTGAATTATTGTGAGTTGGCGATCGCTTGCAGGTTGCCACCTCTGAGATAAATGAAACGCACCCGGTGATATTACCCAAGGCATCGCAAATCACTAAGCTAATCGTCATACATACTCATGAGAAGATATTCCATAGTAGGTTGACAGGTGTTCTCTCAAGGATTCGGTCTAAATATTGGGTAATTAAGGGACACGCAGCTAGTAAGAAACGTCATTAAAAATTACATCGTGGGTAAGGTGCTGCGAGCGAGACCGGCATCTCAACCCTTCCCTCCTTTTCCTAGAGACCGAATCTTCTCATCGTGGCCATTTGAGGTTACAGGAGTCGATTTTGCAGAACCTTTGTATTTGGTATATCAGACAACGGAAAAAGGATTTTATCATAATACTTACTTGTGCTACAGTTCGAGGAGTGAATTTGGACCTGGTATCGGACTTGATAACCAAGAGTTGTCTGTTAGCATTACGTCGATACATATCCAGGCGTGGTACGCCGCGTATAATTTATTCCGACAATGCGAAGACGTTTAAAAGGGCTTCATTTAGACTCAGAAAGATTTTTGATTTGAAGGCTAGATGAGAGCTTTCAGAGTTTTGTGAATAATCATCGCATCAAATAGAAGTTTATTTTCGAACCGGTACCTAGTTGGGGAGGTTTCTGATAGCGGGAGTGGTAAAATTGCCATTAAAAGCAGCAGTTGGTCGAGTCACGTTGCATTCAGGTCAACTTATTACTTTGCTTACTGAGGCTGAAAGCGTAGTAAACGATGACCCATCGTTCACTTTCTTAATGATTCTAAAGGACACTCAAATAGCATCTCATCCGAAGAAGATCATCGATGACCGGACGGTCAGACCATGCGTAAACGATGGACGAATCGCCTATGGCTTCTTTCAAGAGACTGTGGATCAAAGAGTAGGAAATTAAAGACCGTTGCCTCATGTAAAGCACTCGCTAATGACATCTCTGAAGATAAGAGATGTGGTGCTTTCATGTATATGATTCTTCCTTACCGCGAACTCTTTGGCAGCTGTCTATCGTCGAAGCAACATTCCCAGGTAGAGATGGTAAGGTAAGAGCTAGTGGGGTATGCCTTTCAAAATATTTTATTTATTTGCGGGAACATATTTGGGTTGTTGGTGTTTACAACCTGAATTTTCTTGTTCCAATACACAGTTACAGAAGGCCTGTAATTCTCTTTTATTAAAATTTGGAGGTTTTTAATCGACCACTTCAGTGTCATGTCTGTCAGTAAACTGCCTATACAAGGTTTTTAGTCTGGATAAGACTACTTTTGTGTTGGTGTAGTGCGTCAACAGTTGCGCAGCGGAATGTGTATTCTCTGTATGTGTGTTTATACCGAGGTATCGTACTGTCAATTGTTGGTTTAATAGTCTCGTCCGTTTATGATACGAGTTTCTAAGGCCGCAATATTCACTGTCATACACGAGAGTGCTTAGACAGTTTATAGTAAATATATTGGTTCATGCCTGCCAGTTGTATCCGTGTGTTGAGCAACAGGAGATGCAGATAGGAGCCGTGTCTGGTTTATTATTTCCCCAATCTCTGTGTAAAATAATCTCTGCCGATTATGAAATAATTCTCCTCCAAATCTAGCCTTGGGAATCCAAAAAATATCTCGAGTTCTGATGTGAACAAGTTGGGTTGAGTAGCTTCAGGTGCATAGACGGAGACCATGTACAACCGCTTTCCACTATGAAGAGGGATGTACACGATACATGCTTCCAGCACTTGGAACCTACCTTTAAATAGAAAGCCTTTTCTAATGAAGATCGCAATAGTACCTCTTTGTATGGAGTTGAGTCGGCTTCTTCGTAAGACTTATTTTATATCTTCTGTGCCTTTTGTTTAGCTTGGCCTTTGAGCAACTTAAAAAGTGTGGCTCTTCGTACGATCCTTATCACTGAATTTACATTCAACTCAAGGAACTTTAGAGTTCGCTACGCCATGTTCGTACCCAATACGACTATAGGTGCGTTAGGCCCTGTAGCAATGCATAGATCTGATCTACGTGCATGACCTGTTCATGAATTTGATATTGTACCTGAGCCATCTGCCCCTGAATAAAGAGCAAGATAGCTATCATGTCAGATGTACGAGGGCGGGTCAATAAGTCCGTGACTTTTTGAATTTCTGACCTCTTTACTGAAACAGCAACACTGCTCCTGTCAACAGGCATCTGTCAGTTGACTCCTGTCAAAATTTAAACTTGCTGCGTCAGTTAGTTTGTATTTGACAGCTATTTTTATCAGACTACTCACTAATTTGAGGAGAAAATGGAAAAAAGTGAATTTCGTGTGCTTATTAAGCATTATTTCTTGCGAAAAAAAACCATTACCGAGACCAAGGCTAAGCTTGATAAATACTATGGGGACTCTGCACCATCGATTTCAATGGTAAAAAAGTGGTTTACTGAATTTCGTTGTGGCCGTGCAAGCACTGAAGATGCCGAACGTCCTGGACGCCCAGTTGAGGTCTCTACACCCGAAACAATCGAAAAAATTCACGATATGGTGTTGGCCGACCGAAGATTGAAAGTGCGAGAGATTGTGGAAGCCGTAGGGATCTCGCATGGCTCAGTGGTTTCAAGTCGACCACAAACGCAATCGTGTAACAACTTCACAGGAAGGTTTGGCGTTGTTTAATCGCAATATGGAGGAGTTTTTGCGCCGTTTTGTAACCGTGGACGAAACATGGATCCATCACAACACACCAGAGAACAAACAACAGTCAAAACAGTGGGTTTCTAAGGGTGAATCGGCGCCAAAGAAGGCCAAGGTGGGTTTGTCAGCCAATAAAGTTATGGATGCACGCGGGATAATCCACATTGACTACCTTCAAAAGGGAAGACAATCAATGGGGAATATTATGCCAACTTATTGGACCGATTCAATGACGATTTGAAAAAAAAACCGACCTCATTTGGCCAAGAAAAAAGTTCTTTTCCACCAAGACAATGCAAGGGTGCACACATGTGCAGTTGCCATGGCAAAAATCCATGAATTGGGCTATGAATTGCTCCCTCATCCACCCTATTCTCCAGATTTGGCTCCGAGCGACTACTTCTTGTTCCCAAACCTGAAGAAATGGCTTGGTGGAAAAAGATTTGACTCCAATGATGAAGTCATCTCGCAAACAAAGGCCTATTTTGAGGACCTCGACAAATCATTTTTTTTGTAAGTGATAAAAAAATTGGAGAAGCGTTGGACAAAGTGTATAGAGCTCAAGGGAGACTACGTTGAAAAATAAAATTATTTTTTTATCAAAAAATCTGTGTTTTATTCCAAAAGTCACGGACTTATTTACCCGCCCTCGTAGCTTCCGCTGCTTTAGACATTGGGTACTGAGAAGCAACCTTCGCTTTTTGTATCGTTCTTGCCCAACTTGCCGCCATTAGGTCGTAGGTAATTTCCGGTTGTAGGTGGCACGTTCAAGATCCAAACATTCGATGTAAACTAAATAGTGCGAATACGCCATCGTACTTCTGTTACAATTAAGCAACCGGTTTGTGATGGTAGTAAGTTGAGGTTCAAATGAAAAACCCTAAACAAGTGCTTAACGGAATTGATTAGAAATTAGGAAACTCATTTGAAATAAGACCATTCCTTGTAAAGGGATAACACGATAAGATAAAAAGGTGGTTTATTTCTTCAGCTTTAGTATGCCACAGTATCTAGCATCTCAAATAATACCTATATATGTATTCGTTCGCGTTTATTATACGTCAGGGGAGGGCTCCAAGTGGGTCAACACATACACTACAGAATAGGGCAGTTAAAATGCACATAAGAGGGGACTGCTCTTCTGATTTATTTTACATAAATCTGGCGAACAATAGTCTGAAAAACACATTTTGCAGACTAAGTACTCGTATAACGATAAACTAGTAATTTAAATGGCGAACCAGCGAAGAATATATGCATAGATACCACCAGGTGATTATGCATCGTTGACGAAGAGAACCACAGAGGAAGCACTCCAGTCTAACAGTGGCGATGTGGTTCAAGAAAATGACGAACGCCGAGCTTATAATCTGCAGGGGATTAGCCGAGACCAGCAGCTCCAAATACTCACCAGCAATCAGCCAGCAGATGGAAGCGACAAAGTCAAAACGATCGATTTCAAAGTGGCTCTGCACACGTCGCAGATTGTAAAAGTCCAAGGAAAGACAGGGGCATATATGTACCTACTTTCAGGCTGACGGTGCGTGAACTCGAAAAGGCTACAAGGTAAAATACTACAGACGAATCTGTGACAATCCTCTGCGTGATGGCATATAGGATGGGAAAGAAAAAAGTTAAGTTACAATTTTGAAGACAAAGGTAGACCACCTGTTCTCACAAAGACCACATACTTTTTGTAACATCACAAAGGGGACTTGCTTGGAATGGACACATTCCAGCAACCACGCCGATGGAACTATACCACGAACAAGCTTGATATAATGAGACAGATTCTGTATTCTATATGGCAGACTGCTTCCATTAGTATAGATCCAGTAGGGAATCCGCAAATTGTGTCCTTTCTTTGATGTCATAAAGGTGATAGTAGATACAGCGGCTGAAACAACGCTGTGAAGAATATAATGATGCGACAGAGGGAAATAGAGATAGAAGTAACGCTCGACGTTCCAAACGCTAGTAACACATTAAAAAGCATAGTGATGCTTAACCCTAATATTGGCCGCGAACGCTTCACTGAAAAGAAATTGAATTCCTACGTCAACGGTTTCTCCATCACAGGTACCATACAAGGGTCAATACGTGGACCTAACATGTGAAACATATTGTATAACAGAGTTTTGCGAATAAACTTGCAATAAGAAGTTTATGAGAAGCTTTGCTTTCACGAGATAGAGTACGCCATGGTTTTAGATGTCGCTAATATGAAAAACTAGGTAGAGTTTGCGGGCCTATAACTTCTTGACTACAAAACCGGGGCTGCCATGAACCAATAGAAATAAAAAAATTCTCAGCTGAAGAACCAAAGCATCAGGTCTAATGAGACATTCCGATTCATAAGAGTAATGCATGACTGTAAGTCGAAAATCAAAACTCACGTCAAGAAGGCAACGCCTTCCCCAAGGATAGCATGATTCGGATGAAGCTGCCTTACAGAGTTGTGATCTCAATTTTTGTGTATGCCGCTCGAGCCTTTTTGTAGACATTCACACCGAAGGAAGTTCTCGTTTGCATACACACATTAACATTGTAGTTGACGCAATGCGAAAAAGTTTAACTTAGACGCATTACAAACCAGTCAGAGCCGAGAGTGAAACCGAAAAAAAGCCAACATCTGTATTACTGTGACAAGCTAGGTGGGATAATACTGCAAAAAGCATATGGAGCCATAAACATGCTGGAGTTGCAACTATCAACCCACCTGGCGCTGTTCTTATCCGGCCACCGCAGCTATCGAAAATATTTTACAGTTCACAGATCCACCATAAGTTGCTTACCAGACCTGTGAAGTAATACCCACCGACAGTCCCGCAAGCACAGCGGTAGAACAGTACAGAGGTGTAGTTTAATACTCGTACGTAAGTTAAAAATGCAGCACTGTGGGAACCAAATCTTCCCACATTAGCAGACATTGCGTCAGTATAACGCAATGAACACCTGCCTGCGAACCTGCTGAAACAATGTCGCCGATTCAGCTGTCTGGATAGCTGAAAATAGGTTTCAGTTACATTTAAGGTAGATCCTTTCTGGATGGGCTACTACTAATTAGTATCAATGAAGACTACACATCAATTCGACCTTAAAAATAAACAAATTCCGCATAATTCCATCTAAGCTTACAGTCGTGCGCTTAATTTACATTGTCAACAATACATTTATACAATCATTTATCAGTAAACAGTTATTACGAACAAAATGTCACCAAACATTTTAACTATTTCAATACAAATTTATGACAAAGACACATTCGCCTGACAATCAATTGCAACCCTTGCTGCAAAATCAACTGAATGGACATGTTAATGTTCAATCCACCCCCCTCATCCATATGACCTGCTTTCACATGAATAAATAAATCTACCTCCTGCGCAGCCCTACCACCCCCATATGATTACACGAAAGTGTGAAATTTATTGGCCTTTTGGCCTCATTTGTTACCAGCCCACATAAATTCACTTGGAAGTCATCATGATGACAACGTTCAGCGGCACCACCAATCCGTATACCGTATTCCGTATTGTGCATTCCAGAACCACCCAGATCTCTTAACTTAAACGACTAAATCAACATCGGTTCGCAGCGGTCGGTCGTCGTTGATGGTGGCCAAAGGCCGGCTCACACACTGCGACATTTTGCGTTCTGGTGGCAAGGTTTCGTCCTGCTCTCGTCCTGGAATTGGGTTAAAATCGACAACAAATTGGCAGGTGCAAAATTTATTTGTTTTGACGGATAATAGTAGTTTTTTGCCGTTCGTTGTGTTTTTGTTGTAGAGGCGTTCAAATAATGGTGCTTGAGCTTCGTGGAATGACAGAGCTTTGGAATTTGTGATTTATCCTGGCCTGCTGCTGATTGAAATCCGTCAAGTGGCATTCGAATAGAAGCCGCTGGTATCCTGGTGGGAACAATTTTATGTCCGACAAAAATATTTATTCAAGTGTGATTCGTATAGCTGCTGGGTTATTAGGAATCGTGCACACGAGAGGGTAATTAAAGACTATAGACTACTAGTCGCCTCCTGTTGAAAGATTTATTAATCCCCTTATTTTATTCATAATTAGAGTTAATTATGAATTATTATTAACGTACGAGTATATAACTGAGAGTTTAATTGTCGCATTACTGTGATTATCCTCGATAACAAACTAATGAATCATAAGAGGGAATAACTTCACCTATACAAATATAGGACTGGTTGATGGCTTAATTTTTCATGTTGAAATTTGAAGGAAACGGTAAAGGGTTATACCATATATGAATAAATAATTAGGGCTACATTGGAATTTAATCCAATGTCATGACCCATAGAAAGAACGCAAACAAAAAATTTAAGGGATAGAGCTTTTCTAAAGAATGTTGAAAACCAATAAAGGTACGTTTCAGTATATCTGACACCTGAATTGCGCATTTAAGTATTTGGTAGATTAACATTTGACAACTCAGACAATTTGTTGTGGCCGCCACAGAAAGATCTATTAGGATAGTACAATCCCCTTGGATATTCTATCCGCAGGTATCGAACCTTACTTTCTGAGATGGCGATGACTTGGGACTCAACCAAAAAACCTCCTCATTTTAGCGCTGTTTTTGACTAACTGCCTCCAGTTACATTGTTCAAGATGTTTGAGGTCCTCTTCAAATTATGTGCGCCACCTTACGCGGGATCTCCTCTAGTGCTTCGTCTCTCAGGGCTAAAATCAAAGACTCTTCGGACTCTACAAGTCTTATCCATTCATCTTAGGCGACCTGGCACTGGTATATGTTACATGCCGAAACCGGTGCCGTGAATTCCAAAATTCGTCTTTATTTCGCTTTGTAAAAGTTGATGACATTCCCTTAGTGGAGCGATGAAGTCGCGTCAGCGTCTAAACCCTGCGGAGAAAATTGTGAAATCCTGTTAGCGATCAAAGCGATCCACCTTTTTCAAACTTTGAATTCGGCTTTATTTCACAAGCAAATTTTGGCGTTATTTTACTTTGTCATTGCGAAATAACGCCGAATTCCAAAAATAAAGCGAAATAAAGCCGAATTTTGGAATTCGGCGATATTGCGCTCTGCGTTGTTTCACAGCACCACCGAAACCCTAGAGAACAGTGACAGCACGATCGCCAAGAGCTTCATACCAACAAGTCTGTTTTCCTTCCACAGCTGTGTTTTGTGAAGTCATCCTAGGCATACAGCCTGCCCTAGATGTGATCTACGTAGGGCGCACTGTAAATGGCCTTTCAGTCAATCTTCTGAAATCTGAACGTGTCTCTTTGCGAGAGGGAGGAAACTCACTTGTCTTGCTTAAAGATATGAACATCCAACGAAGCTATGTATTTGGCTGTCATCCTGGTTAGCAAACTTCTCTTGATTAAACATGTTAAGTCGAAAGCATCTAAAGTGCTGTCAGCTTTTCGGCAATGCAAAGGAGATGTAGGCAAATTGAACTTGTCACCGAGAATGGTCTTTGGACCTACACGACTATGTTGTGTCCTAACTGTCGGTGTTCTGTTGGAATAAGCTCTCACATACACATGTCAATGTTGCTTTTACCAGACTAGAAGGGTCTGTATCAGCTGCATGGGGCTTTCCTTAGTACACCTGTCTAAACACACACTGATGAAACTACCTCCTATTGATGTTCATATAATGCGCTGCAATCTCAAAGTCATATTCTGTTTAAAGGGAAGCGGTCGTGGTGGTAATCCACCCACTGGAGCTGTGATGATCTCGCGGGCCGAGTGTCTTTTGATTCTGGTCCTATGAAAATGCTTCTAATGCAATGGCACGGAGAAGAGATTTGCACGACCCTGTCTGTCTGCGTCTTCGGTTAGGGTTTCCATTAACAGTTGGGTCTCATGTGAGCATGATTGCAGATGGGCTGTAACCTAGAATTACCGGCAGACCAAAAGATTTCTTCCCGACTCAAAGAAGTCAGCGGCTTTCCTATTGTCCCTCAGGCGTCGTGACGGCGCTCTAAAATGACACAACATCCTGCGACACTGGCTGTGAAAATGATGATGACAACGTGGAGCTGCACCTATTTGAATGTCTGGCCTACGCCCACACCCTGGTGGGTGCTACGAGTAGTGGTATTTTATCATTGAACCGCTTACTCATCTTTGTTCCCAAGACTGAAAAATTTCATTAAAAGAAACTTAGAGGCAGCACAATGAACGATAGCTCTTCGCTTGAGTGTTTTATTCCGACAGGCGGCTGATGCGCACCTTTTTCAACAATTCGATTATCAGCGTATGCAAAAGTTGAATAAACTTTTGGAAAATTGTGTCTTTAGTTTGGCTTGTGAGTTTTGCATAGCTTTCTCAAATTTGATATTAAAGTCTCACATTACCTATCTAAGACCTTTTTTCCATGAAAGGAGATTGCATAAGGGGGGACCATGGGGGCTATCATCAGTCAGACATCTGACTGTCTAATTTCTTGTACGGAACGCCCAGGAAATCAATGTCCTTAAGCTTAAATATGAAATCGGCTGGAGGAAGTATTCGCTTCCATCGTAATTTAAATGTTTTGTTCTACCTATAAGCATTTAATAGCATACAAAAGGGTTTTCTCTATTGAGCTCCACTCAGGTTCTGCTGGCTTGACGCGTTATTTTAATTTTTAGTAAAGCGCCTTCCTGTTTCCTCGGTCAAGTGCTTCAAATGCTCTTTTATTTCTTCCATAGGAGCAGTTGTTTCTCCTCCCTCCTTTGCTTATGTGCTGCATGGTGTTGAACGTGTTCTGGCGGTATATAGGATGTTCAGCTTTAAATTCCCTATGTTGAGCATCCGCATTGGAATGCCTCTAGGAATACATTGGCTGCGACTATATAGTGTTTTGTGTTTGTATTGGCCGCCTAAACTGTTGGAACACCTATAATATTGGAAGAGTACTTAGGATGATTGATTTGGTTAACCGTTTTATGACAAAGTGACTGTTTTGTTGCTTGTGAATTTAGAGATGAGGAAACCATGTACTAGTTGAAGTGACATTCCGCCCCAAATCGAGTATGTTAGTCTAATCTATTGTTAGTCAAGGCAACATATCTTGAGGGCTATGTTTTTCAACTGTACTTCGAAAGCTTGACGCTAAATCTGCTATCATAATTTTACTGTCATATTTGGGACAGTGCTTTAAAATTTTATCCAAACACGTCCAAACTAGACGTTAAATGGTTAACAGTGTAGGGGTGACCCAAAAAGACTGTCTTTCAAGTGGCCCACGCAAAACGACAATTAACCCGTGGTCTTTCTGACGGGTATTGATTCTGATGGCGCTACACCTTGAAGGTGAACCCTCCACTTAACCAACCAGCCTCTTCAGCTAGCAATATCTGTCGTCACCTTCTTCCACTGCCACACTAAAAGTCTACTTCCACTTACTTGCCACAATACTGCTACGCTGCTCTCAAGGTTAGAGTCGAAAATCTTTGGCCTTTCACTCAACATAGTCCAACCATCTCAGACGATGGATCCGTGACTAGACCGATGTCATTGTACAGGCCATGGTTGAATCTCCTTCTCCATTTTCGGTCAATACAAATGGAACCGAAAATTACGTGCATAGTCTTTCTATGGAAAAAGCCAAGTTCTTCTTCATTTGGTTTCGAATAAGTCCAAGCTTTCGATCTGTAGAGCAGGGTCGTAGTGTTAAGGGTCTTATATTTTGCTACTTGGTGTCAAAACTAGAAATGGTTATATGTGTACATTCTGCAGAAGTAGTCTTTTCACATTTTTAGTACCGATTATGACTCCGCTACTAGCTGTACCTACATGTCTATATTTGCAGTATTCCATTCTGGATTTGTAGACCCGACATGTTCATTTTACTTACGCACTCACTTAATTAGGTGGCGCTACAGTTTGGGGTGAATCTGAATCAACTAATAAGCCTCTCCAGTTCTAGACAGTTACTCAAACCAGACAGACGTGTTTTTCTTGTTCTCCCTTTAATTAATTTTCGTCATTTTTGCATTTTCCGGTTCTTAACCCCAGTGCTTGAATTCTTTAATTTTTGTTGTGCAATTTTTTCAGTGCAACGCCCCTAACTATATAAAATTGTAACCAAGCAATACAAAAAAAAGAATAAAAAAAATATAAAAATAATAATTCGACCTAATATTTATACCCTCACTGACCTACACAACTAATTTAAACTTGTCTTGCGGAATTGCCAATTGTGTAATCGATGACTGCAGTGCTGACCGTGTAGCTTGCAAGGGCATCTGGGGGAAAGCCTTTCATGCCGTTTGTGTCCGATTAAATAAAAGAAATACGGTGTTTATCAAGTTTATGTTTATCCTTTTCTTCTGTGATGAGTGCAAGTGTATCTCATTCTCGCATGTTCTTTTGGCAATAAAATGCCTAAGCGATTCCAATGAATCCTACCAAGACGCACTCGTGAAAAAGATCACGGACAAAATTTCGGTCATCGAAAGCAGTGTTAAAAGTGTTGAAGAGTTACGGAACTCAGTGCAGACCTCAGCCGAACTAATAAAATCCAAAGTAAAGCATATGGATAAACAAATTGCTGGTCTAGTCGATCCAGGAATGAAGAAAATCCCTTCCGTCACCTAGATAAAGTGTTAAGTGACATCAAAGCCATTTTTTCTACGCAAGTTGTATCCAATCAAAAAACTTGCGAGTTCATAAGCTCTCCGCGTGACGACATTGACATTCATTTCCAGTCCTCGTTACGCAAACAACCATCTCCTAAACAATCGGATTTTATGCTCGAAGTTATCTTCGACAAAGTGAACGATGTCAGTGATGAACTTACTGCGACGCGATCCCTCGTATGCGATATTGAACATCACATCGCAATAATAAACAGCAAAATCGTTGACCCACCAAACTTCCCGCAGCCTTACCAGAATGTTCCCTGCTAATGACTGAATTAATGGAACCTGATTCACGCTCACCCCCACATACAAGTCATCTGCGGACGGTTCAACCTACTGATTCCTGTGAAGTTTCTTCCAACTTGACAGTAAAGAACACATCTATGTCAACACCTCCAATCGCTGCCCCACGGAAGCTTATCAATCACTTCAACTCAACTTGGACACCTTCCGAATGGCAGCGTAGACTTGATAAGCTTGCTTCGAAAAATCAATTGGTCACTACGCTTCTTATCAAAGGCGCCCCACCAAACGCTGATGCTGATTGGATCTTGAATTTCTTCGTAAAGAAATATGGCATCACCATTAGCCATTGCAACTTACTTCCAACATCTCACCACAGAAGTAAGCGCAGCTTCAAGCTCAATATTCCGGCCAAATACGAATGGCTATTCCATAATCCAGCCAGCAACAATTTCAACCTTGGAAAGATGCGTGTCTGCAAATGATTGGAAAATACGACCAAGAAGCAGGATAAAGTCAAGCAGTCCGTCTTACCTAAACCATCCAAGACCCACCTCCTCTTCTCAAAACAGACCCAGCTCCAATTGGAGCTTTAAAACTAAAATTTTTTCCTAATTTTAAGCCTCCCACCCATACTCCAACTCCCTCTATTCCACCCCAAACAAGCCCCGACGTCAACGTGTCTCTTTTGACTTAACACCTACAACTCAAACTCCCAGCAATCAACCCCTAACACACACGCCTTTCCCTAATAATACCGTCACTGCTCAACCACCCACACCCCCTCCCACGGACAATTTTCCCAATTTCGACCTTACAACAGGAGCCAAATACCCAAACTTTATCAGCTCGCATATCTTAAATCCCGCTTCCAGCTTGCCTTCTCCCTCAGTTTCACGGGCCCCAGTCCCTATTTTTTATCCCCTTTCGCCGCCTAACGTTTAGTTGACCCAAAAGAATATAGACACCACAGAATGCCGTTACGCTCTCTCTAGGCTAAGGGATAAAAGGATATACGGAAATATATGTCTGTTTCCCTCATATCTTTTGCTTTGTTGTTTGCTTTGAGGGAAAAACGAAAACAAGTGTCATGGTCTCCATCCAACAGGAAGGCCTTCCTACCGATATAACTAGTCTCAGAAAGCTTTACAACAGGTACCACGAAATCTTCGACATACCTCCTCAAAAGGTTGCAGATGACCTCGCTGCTTTCCGCAACTATGTACACTCTAAAAGAGTTTCCCACCTTCGGCGCAGTCGAGCTGACCACGACAAATCTGTTCGTTCCTAACTTGCCTTCTTTGCCTGCACACTCCCCTACTCCTCCACGCAACAAACTACCTCTTACATTTTACTACCAAAACGTAGGAGGCTTGCGCTCTAAAACTCGTGCTGTCTTGTCTTCATCACACGGTCTCTCTTTCGACGTCTATGCTCTTACAGAAACCAATCTGATCCCCGACATAAAGAGCTAGGAGCTATTTCCATCTTTTTATAATGTTTTCCGAGATGACGATCACTCTCTCCCTATATTTAATGATCCTGCCATCCCTAAAGTTGATTCTTCATGTAGAGGTGTCCTACTTGCCATTCATCGCTATCTCTTCTTCTGTTAAACTTGACTTTGTTTCAATTAAAATAACACTTCCCAACAGGTCTCTCTACGTTATTTGCTACATTCTCCCAGCTCAACCGATTGAATCCTACATCCTTGCTATTAAAGCAATTGACCTAAGTGATTCCATCGACGATATCCTTATCTTTGGTGACTTTAATCTACCCCTGCTAAAGTGGACTCCATCGGATGATCACTTATTTTTTACCGCGCCAAACGCCAGTTGATCCAAGAATGTCTTTTCATTGATAGCATAATTGACTCAAGCCTGTGTCAAGTAAGTGACGTCCGTAATTCTATCGGTTGGCAACTAGACCTTATTTTCACTAGTGATCTTATTAACTCCATAGTAAGGTTGTGTCCCTTTATCCTGTCAACTATCGACAACTTTCACCCCCCTCTTCTTCTCTCATTTTTCCATAACTCTCCATCCCAGCCCACTTCTTCAACTACCATCTCTTCTTACAACTTCCATAAAGCTAATTTTCGCAAAATCAATACCTACCTTAGCAAATGTTCTTTTGATTCTACCAACCTATCCTTATCTGATGCTATCTCCATTTTCTACAGTGAAATATTTAATTCCATTTCTCTCTACGTCACATTTTCACGGCATAAAACATCATCTATTTCACCTCCATGGTACAACAGAAGACTTCGCTCTTTACGAAACAGAAGAAACAAATTACGGGCAGTTTTCCTTCGCACCAATTCTTATTATGACTACTCTAACTATCTTGGAACTTACCTGCAATTCACCCTTCTCTATAACTGCCTCTATCAGCGCTTTTTCGATACAGCGCAGACCAATCTTATCAACAATCCTAAAACATTTTATCAATTCGTCAACTACAAAAGAAAATCAGATGGTTATCCCCCCTCTCTCTCGTTCAATAATATATCATCGGCCGACCAACATATTATTGCCAACTATTTTACAAACTTTTTTAAACAGTCATTTGCAGACAACCTCTTCGTACCCGACTCCATCTACTTCAAGTACCTTCCCAATTTCTCAATTGGCCGCTCTCTCTCCCAACCTTTTGATCCCACCCTTATCGTAGAAAAGTTACAAAATCTCAACGATGAATTTGTATCTGGTCCAGATGGGCTCCCAGCAATATTTCTCAAAAACTGTGCCTCCAATCTTTCGCACCCACTTTCCTCCCTCTTTCATCTGTCCCTCACACAAGGGGAATTCCCCCAAGTTTGGAAGACCTCTTTCATAACACCTGCTCACAAAAAGGGATCAAAGAATGAAGTAACCAACTACCGTCCCATTGCTAAGCTTTCTCACACACCTAAAATGTTCGAAAGTTTCTTATATGAAGTTCTCAGCTTTCAGTGCAAGTCACTTATATCACCCAGTCAGCATGAATTCCTAAAAGGTAGATCAACTACTACAAACTTAGTTGAATTCGTATCCTTTGCGCTTTTGGCCCTAGAAAATGGCTACGAAATCGATGTTATTGCTACAGATTTCGCTAAGGCCTTTGATAAAATATTACAACAACTGATCCTTTTCAAATTGTCCTCCCTCGGTTTTGACCCCATATTGTTAAAATGGATATCTTCATATCTGGAGAACCGTTACTATAGCGTTCGCTTTAGGTCAGCCTTCTCAACCCCGTTTTTAGCCACTTCTGGTGTCCCGCAAGGCAGCCATCTAGGTCCCCTCTTTTTTATTTTAACTGTAAACGATCTTGAGAAGATTATCAAAAATTTGCTCCGTATCCATTTACGCCGATGACACTAAGTTCTCCAAAACTATTTCTTCACCCCAGCACTCTGTTCTCCTTCAAGAAGCCCTCGATAGGTTTTCTACTTGGTGTCTAAAAAATTGCTTTGAACTTAATGTCTCCAAATGCCAATCTATGACTTTGTCGCGTAAGTCCAATCAATCCCCCACTCGACTTTATTTTCTGCATGACTAACCTGTACCAAAGGTTCAATCCCTTCGCCATCTTGGAATTTTATACGATAGAGAGTTAAACTTCCGTTCGCATATTGATGAGATAATCCTTAAAGCCAACTCATTGCTCGGTTTTATCAAACGTTGGTCTAAAGAATTTTGCAACCCTTATGTGACAAGGTCAATTTACATTACCCTTGTCCGGCCCCTCCTTGAATATGATAGCCAAGTATGGTCCCCCTTTCGGTGAATTCATATATCCTGAATCGAGAACATTCAACGTCGTTTTCTTCGGTTTGCTCTTCGTGGACTACCCTGGAGTGACCCATTTATCTTACCTCCCTATCGCGACCGCCTCAAATTTCTTAACGTGAATACCCTAGAGAAACGCAGAGACGTAGCTGACATTCTCTTCATTCATCGACTACTCTCCGGTTCTGTGGACTGCGCTTACCTTTACAATTCTATTTCCTTCAACACTAACCCTCGTAATTTACACTGTCCTCGTCTCTTCTATATCCCAACCCACCGCACATCTTATGGCTCTAACGAACCAATCTCTCGCATGCTCCGTAAGGTCAACTCAAACCTCCCCCTTTTTGATTTTAACCTGAGCTTTTTCTAGTCTTAAATTGGATCTCCTCCACCACTCCCTTACTTCCTAACCCCTAACTCTTGTTAGTTTTTAAGTCCTAGTTTTTAAGTTACTTTAAGATTGTATTAAGCGAAATAAATGGGGGCGTTGGCCCCCACTAAATTAATTAAAAATTATGCCAGTCATTATCTAACTGCATCCAGTTGCGCACTCCAAGTCTGTTGAGTTCCCCTTTTGCCTGTGCGCGCAGACTGCGGAGACACTGCAGGTTGGACGATTAGTTTTCATTCCTATTTATACATGTCCTAGCCATTTCAAGCGGCTAATGTGTCGTTTTCTGACTATGTCGATGTCGTTGTACAGCTCGTATAGTTCTTCGTTTAATCTTCTCCTCCAAAGCCCGTCAACGCAAATGGGACCGAATGTTTTTCGAAGAATTTTTCTGTCGGAACAACTGTGGATATCTTCATCCATTTTCGATAGAGTCCATGCTATTCCGCCATAAAGTGGGACAGGGTTGATCGAGGTACTACACATAGCCTATAGTGCCTTTCTACTCAATTGCCTTCTTGGCTCAAATAAACATTTGGGTACGCACCTGTGACAGTCACTGAGTTCTCCCAATTATGCAGATATCATTTGCCTACGTTAGTAGTTGCACAGACTTTGGAAAGATGTACCTCCAGTATTCACTTGTGAGTTCCCCACAATTCTTTGAAGTATGAAGTTAAAGACGTCACATGTCAACTTCTCTAAACCCATTTTTGGAATCCAAATCCATTTTGGAATAACTCGTTACCGACCTTGAAGGAGTAGCGAGTTTTCATGGTCGTCATTCTGCACAGACCGACAAGTTTGACGGGAATACCAAAACTAAACATGGCTCTAGCTCGTCTCTATAAATGCTGTCATATGCGGCATTAAAGTCGATGTAAAGATGGTAGGTACCGATTTGCATTTTTTAAGTTTTTTCCAGGATCTGCCGGGTCTGTGATGGTTTGGTTGATTGTGGACTTTCCTGGTTTGAAACCGCACTAATAGGCAGCAATCAGGATGCCGGCGATGGGTTTCAGACGTTCAAACAATATGACAGATATGATCTTGTACCGATGTTGGGCAGACTTATACCTCTATATTTGATGCAGTTGGTGGGTCTCCTTCTGATCAGATCTAAGAAATGAGTTGGTGTATGCTCTCCGTAAAGTCATTTCCAGCAGCTTTGAACATTTCAGACGGTAAGCAGTCAGGTCCAGCTGCTTTGTTGTATTGCAGCCTAGATATTGCTATCCTCACTTCGATCTGATCAGGTGGACGGGAGTTTTGCCTATCATTGTCAAAGTTGAATGGTCTACTCTGACTTATAGCGGCATCTTGGGCTTCTTCGCCATTATACAGTCTGCAGAAAAAATGTTCCATATTTCCAATAATGACTGCGTCTACACTACAACGGTTTCTTCTTCATCTCTACAGTACGGTTCTTTGTGCTTTGATACCTAATTTTTGCTTACTTATAAAACTTCCGTAGGTTCTTGCTCTTCGTGCTCTCTCTTCTTCTTCTGGAGAAGCCAATGTTCTTGTTGCGCTTGCCTTCATTCTTCATCAAACCAGTGATTTATTGGTGGTTATCAGGTGAAACGCAGCACATCAGTTTCGTCATCTCTTATGGAATGTAGGCAGTGTTGCCTCTGGTCTTCGATGCTTGATTTTATTGGGATTCGAGTTTTTTTTTTTTTTTTTTTAAAAGAACTTAACACTCAAGTGGATATTACTAGACTTAAAATGCCTGAGCATTTTTAAGTTCTTAGGAAAATGGGGCAGAGAGAGAAAGAATGATTTTTGGGCACAGTGGTTATTTCGCTCCATGGGTGGCATCCAACATTTTATTAATGTAATTGGACTAGTTGTTGTATTATAGGCAACAATTCGTCTTACGTGAATTAAGTTTCCTGAGAAAATCCCGGGCGAGGCCGGGATTCGAACACCGAACCTTCTGATTTGGAAGCCAATGCACTACCACTTGAGCCACGGCCACTCGTGGGATTTCGACTACTTTATATCCGTTGTCAGACGTGGAGTAGTGTAGGCTATATTTACCAATTGTCCTACCAATTATGTCTTCTTTTTCTATCCCATATTTCAGACATTACTCATATGTCTTGTCGAAGAGCTCGTAGAAACTTTTTTTGAAGACATCGTACATGGTCTTCCATACTGGCATGGGCGCATATTATTCCTATAGTTGTGAATTTAGCCTTGATGTAGATTGTAATAAGATGCTCGCAAAGGTGTCCGAAGCCCAAAACTTCTTGCCAAGGGCAAGTGATATCTGCGTGATAGCAGTCAAAGGCCTCTACTAATTGTTCGGCTGCACTTGTAAATCTGATCATTTTCCTTTAAATGTTTTCTAGGATCGTCAACAGTAAATCCATTTTGAACCGAAGCCATTAGTTGTTTCATCACTTTAGGGATGTGAGCCGGGCATGCCCTTGCCATTTTACGCTGCATAAGTAAGGGTCTACTCATGCATACCGGGGACCACCAGTGGAAATTATGGTAAGTAAAGGGTTTTCCAATAGGGACTTGACAATTTTGAATCTAATTTGTGAACGCACTCTTTCACTAATCATCAAACTGTCACTGTCAATTTATTCAGTAAACTCAACATTTTCATCATGCTACTTTAAGTTGCTATTGCAACTTTAAGAGCGTTAACTCCAATTTTCGGTCGTAATTCTCGCTCTAGTAGACAAGCAATAACAAGTTTAGTGCAAAGATTTGAGTCTACATATTCGTTGTGTGATGTTGCCGTATCAGTGAGACAACAGGTTGGTCGAAGTGTCGAAAATATCGCTTCCGTTCAGGCGTCCGAAGCAAACGATCCAAATCTGTCAATTCCACGGCGTTCTCAGGAATTGGGCATCGCACATTATAGCGTATTTTGCGTAAGGATCTTGGTTTACACCCATACAACATCAAGCTGACTCAAGAATTGAAGCCGATGGACCATTTGAAGCGACGAACGTTCTCCGATTGGGTTCTGGAGAAGATGCGACAAGATGATGAATTTCATAGCAAAATCATCTTCAGTGACGAAGCTCATTTTTGGCTCAATAAGCAAAATATGCGTTATTGGTCGAGTGAAAATCCACATGTGCTTCATGAATTAGCACTTCATCCACAAAAAATAACTGTTTAGTGCGGTTTGCATGCCGGCGGCGTTATTGGGCCACATTTTTTTCGTCGACGATAACGATTGTCACGTTACTGTGAATGGTCAGCGTTATCGCGCCATGATCACCAATTATTTTTGGCCCGAATTGGAAGATAAGGACTTGGACGACATGTGGTTTCAACATGATGGTGCCACAAGCCACACAGCACAGGCTACAATCGATTTATTGAAGAATAAGTATGGTGAGCGTGTTATCTAAAGGCATGGACCAGTCCAATGGCCGCCTCGTTCGTGCGATTTAACGCCGCTTGACTATTTTCTGTGGGGCTACGTTAAGTCATTGGCTTATGCCAACACGGCGACGACGTTGGAAGAGCTCAGAGCCAACATTGAACGCGAAAGAGCGGTCGTTTCGGCCGAAATGTGTGGCCGAGTCGTTGAAAATTTGGGTTCAACGAATCGACCGCTGCAAACATGCCCGCGGTGGCCATATGAACAAAGTCAAGTTTCATTCATAAATGTTTTGATTGTACTTCAAGCCGATAATACAGTTTTTGAAATATCTCAAATGGTTTGCGTTTTATTTAAAAAAAAGTTGTCAAGTCCTTATTGGAAAACGCTTTACTTCGCTAGACCAATTTAAGTTATAGGACACTCAGAATACGCAGGTCCCCGACATGTTCATTTTATACCTGATAAAAACTTCGAACGTCATTCCTTCGCTAACATCTGTCTATTTCCTCGATCGCGCGCTTTGATTTTAAGAGCTTGTAAAGTTTCTGGGTCCTTGTTATATCCGCATTCGTACACTGGCTATTGAGACATACAGAATGCTGAAAGAGTGTCTGATGTCAATCACAATATGATCAATTTGATTTATGGTTAATTGATCAGTGTGAGCCGAGTCCCTCTAAGGATGCTTCATTACCTAGCCGTGTATTAAGATTTAATAGCACAATTTTTGTGTCATAACTGGGGCACTGGGCATTCGGTCGGAGTAGAAGACCATAGAATTTGTCGTTGATGCTGTCATCCTTCTCCTCTGTAGATGTATGAACGTACATCACAGGCTTACATGCCGAAAGCTAAGCTTGAGCCTCCTTCGAATAGCAAATCAACATTCAAATAAGCGTTGTTTTCTTTTTTGTCTCACATCCGGGTTGCAGTAATATCTATTGCAGCTCATAGCAATCTACGGCCTCGCCGAGTTGTCTGCTTAATGGTCCTAAAATTCCCTATGCAGATGAGAAATTCGTTCTCCTCAAAATGTTTACTGGGGTCGTCAACATTATATCCGACCGTATCTGGAATTAATGGCTTACATATGTATCTTACAAAAAATTCTCAATAAAAATAAAATATCTGGCCCCAATCAAGATGTTGGAAAAAAACTCAATTTACCAAAAACAGCAATTCAGTTCCACTTTATGTGTCAAAATTAATTAAATTTATTGTGAAATCTACCGGATGCCCAAATCGGCTCACTATCAATTTATTACTACTCTTAATCAACTCAAACCAGGCTGTATGACCTAAATCGAATTCCAAATCATATCTCTGAACAAAATTGGAATACCACAAAAATTTAAAAAAAAAAATTCCGAGAACGGACAAAAAAATAGGAAATAGCTTAAATTCCGTAAATCACAAATTTACTCCAATAAAACATCCAAATTGACCATATGCCTCATAAAATGTCGCAATAATTTCAAAAACAAAATACCCAACCACCAACCCAGTGTGTTGGCCTCAATATTTGTTTATTTTCTGCTTTCTTTGCACAAAACAATATTTTACGTTTACTCATGCGAATAGATTTTATGTCACAACACAGCCAGTACCCGACGACCGAAGAGGCGGCAGTGGTGATGGTGAACAAAAAACACATCCTTGCTGTCAACCAATACAGATCAGCATCCCGCAGTATACTCAGTTTGCCCGACAACTCTATATCCCGGTATCAGTGCTAAACATTGGTTTCGAACTGCTAAAAACCCTTTACCCTGTTTTCATCCGGCTGTGTTGGTGTTCCAATTTGATTCGGCTTTTTTTTTGTTTTTGTTTTTCTTCTGCTTTTCCACCCCCAACGCATATGGCGGAAACAATTTTTTGTTTAGCCTTCTCTATTGTCCTTGTATATTTGTACCATACCACCCACCCCATATACCATTTCGGAAAGGTCGAAGGCTGAAGGTAACCAGTTTGGAGGGCAGCCACAGTACAGCAGCTACAGGCAAACCACCCTCCTGAAAATAAAGGTTAGGCAATAAATTTGACAAGCAATAAATAATTTGTCGTGATGTAAATAAATTTCTACACGTTAACAGGATTTCGCAGCCAAACACCAAGTGGCAAATGGCGGCGGCTGCTGTATTTCATTCTTTTTCCCTTTTTTGTTTGGATTTTCTGGATTTTCTGGATTTTGTTGGTCTTGACATTAGGAGTTTTTGTATGTGTGTACGAGTAAACGGTCGGGGAATTTATTAACGCCATTGTTATTAAAAACCTATCGCACAGTCTTGTGTTGGACTGTGTGGCAACCTCTAGGGGGCATTGTACTCAAAAGGAACACACACCGAAATTCACCGGAAATACCTAATAAAGCCATGAACGTCGGCAATTTGTTACATTCCCTCTGGGGGTAAGAAGAATAGAAAACTCCATACGCACATTAACACACAACACAACATGTACTGAATGGATACCAAATACTGACTGCGGAGAGTACTAGATACAATGTTTTACTAGCTACTGACTGCTGTTTACTGGGCAATGGTACTGCTACGGATTCCGACGAACTACGAGTATAAAGTGATATTGCTGCCATTATCATTAGGGTGGCTTCATTCCATTCATCACCACTTTGCTGGAAGTACTCTTTGGTTTCTGTATTATAGATGTACGCGCAGGCATTTTCAGCTTCTTGAAAGTCAATGGTGTTGGTTTGCTTTTTCCAAGCATCAAGTGCCCATCTTAAGTTGTTATGCCGGTCAATCTAAGCAATTGCCTACTAATGTACCCCTAACGTTTCATCCCCTAATGGTGCTTTAGTTAGCTGTAGTTCATTAAATTTGCACAAATATATATATTTTGTGTTTTTTTGGAAAAACTGAGAAGCCGGATAGGTTCGAAATGATTTACCAAAAATGCAAAACCTTGATGGTGAGGGTTAAGTTATTTTGGTTTCTATGGTTTGTATTGTAGGAAAGAGATTATGAGGTGGTTCACAGGTGGATGGGATCGTTTATGGACAGTTATATACGATATTCATGTAAATAGCGGTTGTTGAGATTTATTGTGAATGAGAGAATCATGCAAAGCGAAAATGAAATTGGGCAGCACTTCAATAAATCAATGCTTGGAAAGAGTATTCAGAGTGGAATTGCCAAGAGTCGGGACTCAAATGTCAGAGTTATCAATAAGAGTTTTATTGTTGTAATTGAAAACATCTGCTTCTCACACCACCAAGTGATAATTCATTGTTGGTAATCTTCAAAAGGAAATGCCAAGCTTCGTTTAGAATAGTTGTCAACCACACCGGGCGCGTTGTAAGCCGAAGTTTGCTTAGTTACCCACTGGCTTGCCTAACTTAGGATGCACTCTTCTGAATGAAAATATTTTTCAACACAATTTTCTTCGCATCATGTTATGACAGACTGGTGTTTCAGGAATTTGGATACCAGGCAGCCTCCGATCTCAATAGCAGCCACCAGCCGGTGACTTTCTTGATATAGAGACAGATGCCTCTATGAATGCATCTATTCCCAGGGAGACAACTGCGCTCTCTGTCTCTATTGTGGATCCTAACTGAACTGGTTCTATCACCAAGATGAAATGTTGAAGGTGTAAATCTCTGCCCTGACACGAACAGATTGTGTGAAGAAACAAAAGCATACTGTTGGACGATCTCTCTACGCATACCTACAGCAATGTGTTGAATATTTCAAGCTGAAATCCTCGGAATGGAGACGTTTTAAGCTAGCTTTAAAGCTTTAAATTGCTACCTAACCACTCGATAAAAAGGGTACTGGAGTCAACCGTATACCATCCGAAGACTCAACTCCACCAACATCGGACGGTAAGAGAATCAGAACCGAGTCAATATAGTACTCGTAGGTTATGTCAGGCTATGTATGGTTCCAGCCGATACAAATCTAAACCCTCATAGTACATTGCGTATGGCCTCCATCAATTGCGCTCAGCAATGCTAAGATCAAACCAACCTTAGGCACTTTGAGTCAACAAGCAGGAAATGGCCAGTTCGTTCGTGAAGCCAGCGCCAAGTGGACATGTTATCTAAAGTTAAAGAGAAACGCATTCTGGATGTGATGTTAGTAGTAGAAGATTCATTTCCGAAATTACATATGTTTCATCAAAGGGCAGAGAAGATTTCAGCGTGATTTCCCAGAAATGACGGTTCCATGAAGCGGTTGAGTGAACCTAGGGTTGCGCCACCTACGGGTTCGGAAAGACAATAATAATAAAGAGTTCCAATGAAATATCGGAAGCTTTCGAAAAACCTATTAACAACAAAGGCTGGAACACATAACTTATAGCACCCCTACTGTTACCACTAGCAAAGCTCACGAGAGTGGAGCACCTGAAACCTGGAAAACGAAACGAATGACACTGCTACTGCTGCCACTAGAAGAACAACTGATCTAATTGCAGCTACAAGCAACACCAGCAACCATCCAGTACCTAGAGCTTCCGAATCGAGACCCAACCTCCTGTAATAAACCAAGGGCCACAAATATGGTACGCACTATAAAGCGTAAACCTATGGGTTACTCTTCCGGGAGTGTTGTGTACGTCTGAGAGGTGATAATAAACCTAACCGCACGCGTAACCTGCAGTATGGCCACGAAAGATGATCGCCTAAATGTGTTGCAAGGGTAAGCTACAACTCGCTTTAAGTGCCGCAAACATTTTTAGAAAACACTGTTTCCCTGATGACATACAAATAGCTCTTTATTTTATCTAAGAGCCCTGGACTACGAATTTTAGACCAAGGGCTGCTTTATTGATGAGCAATAAAATTATATATCTGCTCATCCCAGAACTCAGTGCCAAGGATCTGGTGGCTTTCAGTCTTTACTGAAGTAAAATGAATTACTGGAGGGTTGAATTTACAGAAGTTTGTGCGCATCCCCGCACAATATCCGTCCTGTTCCAATACAGGACCTTATAGTAGCTGCTGGCATATGGTCTTTGGATGTGATACCAACTCCCATGATAAACAAATAAGGTGAGTACTTATCAGAATAAATTATTAGTACAAATATACCTATATGTAATCGTAGTTATAAGCCCACTTTCTTAACTCAGTCAGAGAAAAGGTAGTAGACCTCACTATCTCGTCTCGTTTTATGTACAATCTAGTTGAGGCGAAGCATCTATGCCAAAACATATGCATATGCAATGCAATGCGATTCATGGCCGGATTACTTAAGTCTATCAAAAAATCAATAAAGTGGAGTTCGTTTAGAGTAAACCTTTTGATCAGTGCTGACTACGTCACAACAGTCCACTGGTGACGTAGATGAAGCATCTTTTCAGCTCAATAATTCCTCAATAGGTATAATATCAAAGCTGAAGTATGTTATCATAGTTAAAAGCGCGTATCAAAGTGAAACTACTATGAAGAAGAGTGAGACAACTTTTTAATAAAACTAAACGCACCCGCTCATTAAACAATTACATATCCACATTAACCAAATTCAGTACAGAACTAAGAAATTGAAGAGAACAACTTGGATAAAGAATTGTGAAAGATTGAAAGAACTTTGGGCTATCGCACATCAGTAAAACCCCCAACAAACAGCATGGGTCGTTATCTCAGATCAGATGGTATATGTATATCTAGTCGAGAAGAAACCTTAAGAATTCTATTTGATGTTCACTTTATAGGTTCTACTCTATTTCTAAACACACCAAATGTTAGTGTTGCGACAGATCTGGCAGCACCTTTGCTGTGATTGACAGATGTCAGGAAATGTCATGAACTGACGTTTTGCCGCACACGTTCTTTTTCTGAGTGGATTTGGCGGCATACGGACATAGGAAAAGAAAAGGAGACATCCAACGAGTTTTTAAATATAATACACATAATAAAACCAAATTTGGATTGATTGGCGTATTTCATTTTAGGACCTCGAAATTCTCCACCAACAGTTAGTTTTGATCCTAGAATCTATCATTAAGAATGTAGTACCAACAGTCTGAAAAACTCATTTAACCTTTTAAGGCACCGGATGCCGACGGAATATATCCAACTCTGATTCGAAAAGGTCAGATTCCCATTTTACCAACTATAGTTGCTTTGTTAACATCTAGCTTCAATCCTGGATACATACTAACAACACGAAGGGCGGTAAATGTAGTTTTTGTCCAAAAACAGTCCTTACAGTCCTGCAAGCTTCTTTTTTTTTCTTAAAAGCAAACTTTTACACCCAAACCAATACGCCTATAGGAAAGAACGTTTAACGGAAGGAGCCCTTTCATTTGTATACCCTGACGCCCATTTTGGACTTTCAGAGTGTCGTGATTTGTTCGTAAGCCGTACAAATCGGCTATGGAATGCATTGGCGAGCTCTCTATTTCCTAGCCATTATAATATTCAGACATTTAAAACCAACATACATTGGTACCTCCCTTTCTTTACTCCCGAATTTTCCTTGGCTCGCGGTGAGTTGCAAACATAATTTGTAATTTAATTAAAAAGACAAAAACAAAAGGTATCATAGATAACTGATGCCTATTGACAAAACGAGATCGCTCTCCTGCTTTTTATGTTTTCCTAGATATTGAAGATGTTTTGACAATACCGCATATGATTTTATTTCAAATACCATGGAACACAGATATATTAATCACCCGACCCACAGATGTGTAAGAGCAAATGAAACCACCACTACCGGTGAGACATCAATTACTGTATAAATAGCCAAAGGTCTTCCACAAAGATGTGTGATCTCTTCTGGGGTCACTGGCCATCAGTGACTTACTAGTCAAACTAGAAAACTAAGGCTAAACATCTGTTGGCTATGGCGATGAAAGATAAACATCCCAAAGGATAGTTGCAACAGTATGTAAAGTGTCCTCAAAGCAGTGTCTGAATGGTGCATTGGAGTAAACCTCTCAATCAATCCCGAAAAGGCCGTACTAGCCCCCTTCAGGCGTAGAAGTTAGCTGAATTCTGACCCGATCTCTCGGAACGACGCAGTTATGAAATCAAATACGAGTATCTAGGAGCAGTTATAGAAAAAAAAAACTAAAGTGGAACTCACACATACGAGTAAATAACAAAACTACTAAAGCTACCAAAACCATAAGGGCTAGTAGATGCATGCTTGAAAAGACATGGGGGATATCCCTAAAAGTCACGCATTGGATCCATTCAATGATGCTCAGAGCCACCATAGCCTACACGTCACTAATATGGTGGAGTAAGAGAAATTAGTAAACCACCATAAAAACTATCAGGATGCGCTAACTTTTACATCGGTATGTGAATATTGAATAACTTTTAAAAGCAACAACCAATTCCCATATATAAGGTACTTTTATTTAATTTCGTCCTTTACAATTTATTTGGACTAGTTTATGAATACAACGTCAATCAAGTGGCCGCCTTTATTGACTAAATCAAAATGTGCCATTTTTGCTGGGTTTTCCTTCACTTTTTCGAGCATCTCGGGCGGTATAGCGATGATTTCGTCACGAATGTTTACCTTGAGCTCGTCAATGGTCTGAGGCTTACTGGTGTATACCTTGCTTTTCAAATATCCCCACAGAATGAAGTCCGGAGTCCGAAGTCCAAAGTCCAGTCAATGTCGCCATTTTTTGACAGCACACGTCCAGTGAATTTTCGCTACAGAAACCGCATTGTTTGATTTGCTGTGTGACATGGCACACCGCCTTATTTAAACTAGTAACCGTCGAAACCTTTTCCACACATTTGTGGGCAGACATAATGAACCAACATCCCCCTATATCGATTCCCATAGACTGTTTCGCCTTCTCTGAAGAAAAATGACCCAATGATGGTTTTGGTGCAAACGCCGGCCCAAACAGGAAGTTTCTGGTCATGCAAATTCGGCAATTTTGCTTGTTAACGGCGTCAGAGAGTGTGAAATGAGCCTCGTCGGCCAGGAAAATTTGCTCCTAAAAATCAATGTCAGTGTCAACCATTCGAGCGACTATTTGGCCGTATTCCAAGCGACGTGCAAGGTCTGTCGACAATATTCTTTGAGTCAATTTATACGGAAAAAAACGTAAATCATAGTTCAAAATGCGCCGCATGGCGGTTCCACTGACTTCAAATTGCTGAGCGCACGATATTGTTGGGCACGATATTTTCGACAATATCCGCGTTGAGTTAACACAATTGAACAACTTCGTAAATTCAACGATCAAAAGTTCGGAGCACAGAGTTTGTCTATCCGTACTTACTTACATAGATCGCGCTACAGTTCATGGTGAACTTGGGTCTCAGATAACACGCCTATTCAGTTGGTCTGGTCTTTAGCGGGACAGAATATTTTTCGAAGGATTATTCTCTCGAAACGACTGAATATATCTTCATCCGCTTTCGATAGAGGCCATGCTTTAGTACAATAAAGTAGGACTGGGATGGTCAAGGTCTCATATATTTACTTACTTAAGGTGGCGCTACAGTCCGGGGTAAAACTGGGCCCCAACCGACAAGCGTCTCCTGCTAGCTCGATCTTTAGCTAGCTGCTTTCAGTTTCGCACGCTAAGTTGGCTGATGCCCCCTCCTCTTGCGGAAGCTACCTGTGTCGCGGTTTTCCTCTACTGCGCTGTCCTTCGGGGGCGGATTTGACGATTTTTTGGAACGGAGCATTGGTGTTCATCCGCTGACCCAGCTATCTCAGCCATGCAGAGGGAACCGAAAATCACCCAAAGAATTGATCTATTAAAGCAGCTAAGTGCACCCTCATCCGTTTTTGATAAAGTCCACGTCTCTTCACCATAGAGGATAACTGGGACTATTAAGGTCGTATACACGGTCACTTTCATTATTCGATAGAGGTATTATATTTGCTAGTCGATTGTCTTCTTAGCCCAAAGATGCAGCGATTCGCAAGAGTGATCCTTTAAGCTAGACAAGTCCCATACACCATTCTATTCATCAGGCATACACCCTTCTGACGAGATCTGATTTGGTGAATGCTTTCCACAAAGTCATTTCCAGCATTTTTGAATACCTCGGCTTTCAAGCCGTCACATCCAGCTGGTTTATTGGGTTTTAGCTTAGCTATTGTTATCCTTATTTCGTTTTGGTCAGGTGGATGGAAGTTTTAGCTATCATCGTCTAAGTTAAACGGTCTATTCTGGAGGGTCGGTAGAACTGTTTTTCCATATTTTCAGCACCGACTCTGACTCTACTACTTGACACGTTCTTTTTACATGTTGATAAAACTTCCGTACTTTATTCCTGGAGGACAACTTCTCAATATCTTCGCTCGCGCTCTGCTCGTGCTCTTTTTTCTTATTCTTCCCATTTCTTCAGATCGAATAGCTGACTAGCAGTTCTTGTCCTTCTTTGCACCTCCGCTTTGTAAGCTTTTTTCCAGCAGTTGCGGCATCCCTGATGGCATGCTGGCAGCGTTACATCTGGTCTTCGGTACTTGATGCTGGCAGCATAGGAGTTGTTGAGGGATTTCGGGATACGCGTTCAGTGAAGATTCTAGCGATTTCTTGCGATAGCAAATTTTCTACCTTATATCTTCTCACAGTAGTTCTTTTTTTTGCGCTTGGTAAATCCTTATTCGCAACTTGGCTGCAACAAGATTGTTATTCGAGTCAATGTTGGCTAGTCGGTATATTCGGACGTCCAGAATAGGCATGTCCTACGTCTATCGCAATGTGATCAATTTGAGTACTCTTATTGTGATATTCCGTTCCGTAGCAAAGTCAATAAGCCTAAGTCCGTTGCCAGAAGTCTTGTTGTATTGGCTACGCTTACCAACTGTCCTTTCCTATCCTTTCACTGAAATCGAATAGTACGATTTTAAAGTCATACTTAGGACATTGTTCACCTGTCTTACCGAGGAGCATGTAGAAACATTGTTCTGGGGCGTCGTCCTTATCTTCCGTAGGGGTATGGCCGTATATTAGGCTTATGTTGGCGAATTTAGCCTTGATACGGACTTGCTGAATGGAAGAAATCCACATCCGAATAAGCGGTACCATTCACGTGTAATAGCATAGATATCACAGTTATTCATACTTTTTGTTCGGCCCATCCCATCGTACATCTTGACGGCGGTGATATTTGCAGTCAGTCAAGGCTTCTGTTATAGGTTCGACCATTCCAAATACAGATCCGGAGGTAGTTTGCTGGGATCGTCAACATCAAAGTTATCGCTGTCCAAGCGTTTTTTTTTTTATCGAAATTACCTGCCCTTCCGTGCTCCCTCAGTGGTATCGCAATTCATCTGCAACTAGTCAAAGTGCACCTTAACGAGGACGAACCCAACTCAATCGGATATCTCTATTCTACCATATTAAGCATGAAGAGTGATTTAAATTGTGAATAGCATACGGTTATATAATTTCTGAAACGAACCACATGACCACGGTAATATTGGCTCTTCCACAATATTATTATAATGTTGGTAAATGTACCAAAAATGTAATATTACTGGGTGTCGTGTAACAACTCTGTGCTGCGTCCTTTTAGTAACATTAGACCAGGATAAATTTAAATAAAATCTGACCCTGTTTATTAAAATTTGTTAACCATAAAAACATTCTATTAGGGTTATTCTCCTGTGTAGGCTTGTCCTATGTACCACCGTTTTAATTATCATCTCAAATGACACCTACAAAATACGTTTGCAACAATAATCTTCTATCGAATGTTACAAACTCTATAATTTGCATGTTAACATGGTTGGTCATCTGATTATGGCCGCCCTTACATGTTCGATTTCCAATATTGTTCTCATAGATAGAAATTGTTTTAATTAAGTGTATCGCAAAGTGAATGTGCAAAAAGCACTTGTTCACAAGGATTGATTGCATAGAAATTAAATCAGTTACTAGCATTAGTTAGCAACACGTGTATCCTGATTATATTAGCATCGAAGTGTGTTTGTTCACTTGTCTGTTGAAAAAGTGTGGAATACTCTGCTCGCAGAATGTAAATGATTGAGTACATTCCGAAAGGGAAGGGTATGAACCAAACAAAAAAAAAAAAATTGCTAGGATAACCGGGGAAGGATATTTTTACATCTGGCCCATATCAGATGTATCATACTTTCACAGAGACATACCGGAAGAAAATGAGAAATTAATTTCACATCTCAGAGATACGAGTACTGTCGGAGAATTGAGTCGTCCTGCGGACATTCACAGTCACACAGCCACAAAGTAACACAGTCACACGGTAGCATTATACCGTCTATGGTGCTATTCATATTTCTCGGCGCTTTCTTTGCTGCACCTACCGCATCAATATGTATAAATGAATTGTTCATTTTGTATAACGGCTTAATTGGCCAATGGGCCATATTACCGTATCACAAAAAGATGCCGTGGAATCAAATTAATCATCATGATGAATGATGACTTCCTGTGAATTGTAAAGGCAAAAATAGTGCACGGTGGGGCCCGGGTGTGATGAGCTGGACGGGGCTGGGCCAGCCCGGCCTGTTGGCATGGTAATTTATCATTTTGCTGTTGGCTGTTGTCCTTGCTGCTGTTGATGCTTCTGATTCTCTACTTCAGCTACCGCTGCAGAGGGGACTTTTCAACTTACTTAATTACGTATTCATACCCGGGTGCGAATCTCTTTCTCCTGGTTGATCATTGATTCTTTTATATCACCTTGATGTTCCATTAATTGCCCTTTTTTTCGTTTTTATTTGTTTCAGATGATAGGGATCAAAATGTCGGCAATCGAATTTCGGTTGTCATCGTGGCCGTAGGTCAGAATGACCTTAAAGTGCAAGAATTATTTACTTTCAGTGAATTACGACTTTAGTGTGCTTTTATTGAAAATTTTCTTACAGGGACACTAATATCATTTTCTAATGATATCAAATGCTTTAGTTGAAATAACTAATGATTTTGGTGATGAGCTTCTTGGGCTAGTAGATGTGAAAATCTTGCATTCAAACGATGAGGACAATAGGCGCGTGCTTATAGTAGTGCGTGTTTCTTACTCACTCAACTACTCACTTTAAATGACGCTACATTTGTCCGAAGTAGATCTGAGTCTAAAGCATCTATCCGTCCATTTAGGGCAGGCTCCAGTTGGTTTAACCCTCACACGATGTCCAGATAAGGCCGACGCCACAACCAGCAGAGGTCATTGACAAAGTGTGGTGCAATCCATTCCGAGAAACAACTCTGGTGGTGGTTTCTTTTGCGAACAAGATCCGGTTAAAACCGATTCTGCTATGAATGAGACTTGGATGTCGCCATAGAATCTTGAAAAGCAAAGCATACGAGACCAGCATACCTACATATAAGGATACAACTCCCAAATATATGGCGCTTCGAATTGGAAAGGCCGGCAAAGAAAACAGTCTAAATGATGCTAAGTGCAAACACTGTGTTGATTCCACTAAAGCGGATAGTGCTTGCTTGTAACCAGAGGACTACGATATGAAAACTGGGAGTGCTCCACTCAGCAAACTCTTGTATGGTTGAACAAGTCTGTGCCAAAAAACAATATAATATAATTTTTATTTCTTGAGGTTTCTTCAATAATGCAGTTAGTGTTATAGATCATATCCCACCCCACTTGACTCCGTTTAATACGTTCATAGCCAACTTTAGCTCAAGCACCTGCGATCCAAAGAAGGAAAGGCGGAATTCCTTTAAGATGGAACACACGTGGAGCACGTCCTCTCGCTCCTTCAGGTTACAAAGGCTACACAAGATTAGCAACTCCGGGCGTTGTAGTATATAATTCAAATTCGTTAGTTCTACAACACTAAAGATCGAAACCAAATACACCTGAGTTTCAAACCACTACAAAACAATTTTTCTTTCTCCTCCTTCTACCTTTACGCCCGTGCCCAGGCAAAAGTAAAAGGGTATCAAACCCCTTAGGTGCGTAAATTATAAGAAAAAACAAATGCCTCACATATCCATTGGGTTCGTAGCCAGAAAATACGTATTGTCATCCAATTAATGGTTCATTTTGCTGGAATATTGTCGGTATTGTGATGATTTTTACTTTTAACTGAGCTGAAGAACGAAGTCCTAGTGGTGGCCCTCGGTAGCTGTATGAGTAAACTCTTAGTCATGCAAGCTAAAATGGCAAGGGAATATCCGGCTAGTAGCATTATTCTGGCCCACGGTGTCAAAGGGCTCACAACCCTATATGGAAGAAATTAAAAGGAAGTGACGGGCCGACTAATGGCTTCGGAAAAAAATGGGCTCACTTTTGACAACCTCGACAAACGTTGAAAGGACAACGACCATCGGATATGCACGTGGAATATTCCGACCCGTAACAGGCCACGCGCAGCCGGGCAATTACCAGAAGCCCTTGCCCGCTATCACGCATACATCGCCGCTATGCAGGAAGTATGGAATGAGCCGAACATAAGGAGGATGAAAAACTATGATTGTACTATGGTGATTGCTATAAGCGAAAAATCAGAGCTTATTCGGATGCGGAGTTGCTATATGTGGCAGACTTAACCAAGAAGTCTTGAACTTTCGACAAGTTTGCGAGCGTCTTGGCGATCTTAACGCCAGGATAGGAAAGAAGGAAATCTTTGGTTTGAAAGTTGGTAACTATATCCTACACGACACCATGGCCGGCAACGAACTTAGGCTTATGGACAATCATTTTTCAATATCTGCAGTGTTTGGATACCACTAACATCAGAGATACATAAATCTATCTATTATCGGTACAGTGTTACACAATGCATAGGGTAGTGGGATGTTACCATTGGTTTCGGTAACAGCACATTCGCCGACCAATAATAGAACGGCAGAAAATTCTGGAGCTTGTGAATCGTCTCCTGGAATGGCGCTCATATTTTGATGCGTGAATATTTATTTACATCAAACCAGGAACAATGGGAAGTGTCTTACGATACTCTGCAGAGAATAAAAATATGACCCATCACTCTACTGTCATTACGAATCTCACGAAGAGTCCAATTAATAGACTCAACCGATGTTTTGTGCACTATTGATAACACCCAGGCTATAATAACAGATAATTTATGGCTATCTTTAAAGATGTTGTGCACGGGGCTTTTAATAATGTCTAAATTGAAAGGAATCTTCAAACAGGAATGTGCTGTTTCGCCACTGGTCAGCAAAGTGGCCGCGATACCCAATGACGCCACAGCTAGAGCGACTTCACCTTCCCTTTGCACTTTATTAAGTACCAACGTTTGTGAGGAAAGTTTTTTCCAGTGAGTCCTGGGCATCCAATAAAATCGTTTTTCCTTAATTGGAGAAAATACTTGTACGAGTAATAATTTCTTTATAAATCTGCCGCTGTTCGACAGTAAATTGTTGTTCGCTTTGGCCTGCTAGAGTTGCGAGTGCGGCCGTATCAAAATTCGTCCCCGCTGCGTACTCCCAGTTAATTGCCATATTGGTGGGCGGGTGTAAAGTTGAAAGACCATATTGAGTCGGGGGATGTGTTGCATTTGAAAATAAGTTTTTTGTGTTTTTAAAAGACAGCTGTTTTCAATGCTTTCATAATAGAGTTCATCATCGGACACCAATAATACCACTAAGAATTTGCGAAATCTGAGACTACTTTGTGCAATGCAGGCCTCAGTTAGGGTTTCATCCCAGTGTTGATCGTTATCCAGTAAGTGACAAGGTAGACGTGCCGCTTAGTAGGTAGAGTATTCAACCCCATTAAAATGCCTTAGACCAACGCACGATGTTGGGCCGTGCACTGTATGGAGAAGTAAGCGGAGGTAGAAGTACTCGCTGCTACTCGTACTTGGATATATTGTATAAACGCGGCCCAAGGTAATTTTTTTAAACAGCCCAGGATAAGCGTTTACCCGAATCTAACGTTTTCTTCGGTTAAATACTCCCCTTTGTTTATTAGAAGTTTAGGAGGACAATACTTTTCCATATAGCAGGGGTCTTGCCGGCAAAGTTGAAAAACGTTGTGAGAGTAGTGTTCCTTGAGCTTTCCACACAATCTTGTATATTCGAACTTCCAAATGAAAAACTCCGATTTGTTGCTGCACTCTTACAATTACGAGTACTACCGTTTACTACCTTTCTAACTCTTGCTCGATTAGGTACTTGATTAAACGCATTTTCTTCACGGCCACCCTTCTGATCGACTTTTAGTTCGATGCATGTCTTCAATTCAATTTCAATTATATCATTATCAAACAGATACTTTGGGGGATGTGCTGTTTATGATCTTGTGCATAAACAAAAGACATCGAATTTTTTGGAACTGCTGAAACGAACAACCAAGAAGCAGCTTGTGACAGTGTGAAATGAGTTCATACCGAAGGAGACCATACACGTACCTAACCGTATCATTAAACGCCACAAGCAACTTGTGCTGAGGAAGGGAGTCGAGTTTGCAGTAAACAACAGTAGCATAATCAATAATAATAAATAACGTTTTTATTAACGTTAGTTTTGTGTCAATCGTAGTAAAGCTAGAAGACAACCGAAGTTTTCGTAGCCCAGCATAGATTCGTCCAATAACATAGTTTGTATGGTCAACGGCAGAGAGAGAAGAATTTATTTGAAGCCGAGATTTGTGACAGCATTCACAAATTTGAGTAACTTATTGTTCAAACAGGAGTCCAATACGGCAGCAGATCAGTATCGTAATGCTTCTTAGAAATAAGAATAAGCTGGGATTTGTTAGGATTCATATTGAGACCATTGCATATTGACCAGTTGTATACTGCCGACAGGTCTTCATTTATTCTGACAAAAAGATCCTTAATGATCCTTATTTCGCCTGCATCATATTATATCGTCGAGAATTTTAATCATAGCTGTCGAACAGCTATGATGTGTTCGAAAACCAGACTGTACAGGGGATAGGTAGCTTGAAATTTGGTGAGAGCGAATTCTCTCAAAGACCTTTGACGAACAAGGTAAGATACGAGTACTTATTGGGCGAAAGTCAGAAGCTGCAGATGGCCGAGGTTTTTTCGGAACCGAAATAACTTTAGCCAACTTCCAACTATCAGGGAAAGTACAGCACGTAATGCAAAAATTGATTATGTGTGTAAGAGAGATTATGACAGGCGGTAATATCATCTTCACCTATATCATTGGACTTAAGAGAACGATTGGTATTTACTACATCAACTTCTGAGATGACTTCAAAGTCAAATTCAGAATTAAAAAACAGTTGGCTATCGGGAGTAAAGCACGGACTATTTACAGAATTAGAAAGAAACGCTTCGTTAAGGTCGTTTGAATTCGGAACGCTTTCGTCAACAGGCTTTTTTCCTACATAAATGGATCGTAGATTGCTCCACAGTTTGCGAGCGCGACAAAAAAACTCCCAAATAAGACTTGAAGACCTAAGGCTCCATCTAGCGTGAAACTTGATACGAACTTTCACGGCATTACGAATTTCAGTTGTGAACCACGGGCACTTTGTATATTTTATCGCCACCCATTTTAGAGAAACGTGCCTGTTAAAAAAGGCCATGAGCAGGGTTTGCGAATGGTCTACTTTTTCATTGACATTCGAGGCGTAATAGCAATCATTCCAAGGGAGAAGGCTAGCATTTAATTGTAACACATTGTTGTCGATAGAGTAAAATCTCTAAATTGAAAAGATGATGGTTTAGAGGAACGATATATTGTACGTACAATATATCAAATCATGATCAGAAATACCGGCTAGATATAGCTGATCCTGGAGTAGCAAATTTGACCGATTTGACACAATGATAACGTCAAGTAGACTAGGAGGAACCCCTGGAGTGAATCGGGTAGCACGGGAGTTAACAATAGTCAGGCCGGTTAAAGCCACAAAATCTAAGAGTCGACGTGCTCTGCTCTAGTTTTTATGCTCGGCATTGAGATCACCACAGATAAAAATATCTTCATATAGAGTAGTGAACTCAATGATTGCCGAGAACAGTAGCTCTGGAGAGTGATATTGGTTTGGATTGTGCGCAATACCAATCAGATATTTTGAGTTGCAGTCACTTATAGGGACCATACACTACACAGGCCTTTGATTTAATTGTTTGTTCTTAAATTATTGTCTTCTTTTCAGAGTGGTGAAAGTCCAGTCAATCTAGAGCCACCGCCAACCAAGAAGATGAAAACAATATCGAAGGAAGACGCTTTGATAAAAATGGCTTGTGAACATTTGAAGGAAGCCAACGACAATGCTGCTGTATTGGCAAAAGGATGAATCACGCAATATAACCAGGTTTCAACACATTTTCAATGCATTTTATCAATGCATTTTATTGACTTAATCACTAACTCTTACATACTAACAAAAAAATGCTTAAATGCTAGCTTAAAATTAATTAACAATCTTATACTAACTTACTGGACCCACACAGGCACTCTAAGCTAATCTAAATTCTTATATCTATGTCTTTCGACTTCATTTACATTTTATTTATAAATGTTTATTTTGTGTACTTAGGGCTAAGAAAAAATTGATAACAAAAAACTTAGCCTATGGATGTAATTTTTTATTTTTTATAAAAACTTAATATCTAACTTAAAATAAACCTTAGCCTACCTAACCTAAATGCACAATACACACATAAACAGACATAGACATTATACACGATCATATACATATATCAGTATACACCTTTGTATACACTGATATATGTATATGTTTCTTAAATGCTAACCTAAACCTATGTAAGCTGGCCATCGCTATTTACTGAGCAAATAAATTGGTCAGCTCTGCCTCATTAGTGAGGCTGGTCCGTAATTGACGGAAACGACGACGAAACATCTTCTCCATCATTCAACCACCAGAAATGCTGGTGCTGCCGAACGACATCCCTCTTATCGCGATTCCCCACCGCCTTACTGAACCTGAGGCGACCACAATGCCGTGTGCGACGTCTCTGTTGTAGTTGAGTCGCCTGTCCCCAGCTGTCGGAGCGACATGGAAGATTAACGGCACCGCTGATCTATCCTGGATCAACCCTTTCTGATCTAGGTAGAGGAATGCTTCCGGTGGAACGAAGCCGTCAAAGCGCACACTCTCGTGGTAAAGGTAATTGGGGTAGTAAGCCCCAGATATCAGGTTATTCGTCGACGTCATTGCTCTTGCAATGTGCCTTCGAGTCAGCTTAATTACGAAGTTGTCCACTCGTATTAGGTTCGCCCTGTTGTAAAGGACCTCATTAGGATAAAATTTCTTGTACTCCGACTCTGGTGTTCTGTACAAGCGAAGACAAGCCCTAAGACAGGCCAGAGGTTGTCCGTGTTGTCCAGTGATCGAGAACTTTCGCCAATTTTTTCTGGTATCCCTAGAGGCTCCAGACAACGGTGTCCTAAAGAGAATGGTTTCCGACTTCTGAAAGTTGATTTTCAACTTCTAGTTCTCGCAAAATCGTCTTATCTTATCGAAGTCACGCTGCAAGAGAGTATTAATGACCTCGATTTTGGGACCTGTTCTGTTCGCTACCAAATCGTCTGCGTACGCAATAGTATGGGGAAGTGAACCTATCAAGTCGCTTGTATAAATGTTGAATAGGATCGGCGAATTGACCGCGCCTTGCTGAAGACCATTATTAATTTGAAATATTCCAACAGAAGTCACATCACCATTCTTCACGATGAACTGTCTGTTAGTTAGCATATTATAAAGAATGTACAAGAGTGGTTTACTGATCCCCAGCCTAGTCAGCTTATAGAAAAGACCCTCTAACCATACGGTGTCGAAGGCCTTCTCCAAGTCAACAGGCACCAGTACATTGTTGTTTGCCTTTATTCCATTGGATATCGGACACCAGTTTAGACGCGGCATGTGAGATATCATGTCCCGCCTTAAAACCGAATTGATTATCCGGAACTATATGTTTGTCCTCAACCCACCTAGACAGAGCTTTATTGATTGCTTTTTCAAAAACCTTATCGACCGGAGATTCGCCCGATTGGATATATCCTTTCCCCTTTTGGGGATAGGTTGAACCACCGCCGTTTTCCAATGCGCTGGATAATGTGCATTATACATTGCATTGTTAAACAGGGTGGTGTAAATTTCCACCACTTCCAGAGGAAGATGTCGAAGCACGATGTTCGGAATACCATCGGACCGATTTCTTAGCCCTGATTGTGTCGAAGATCTCATGGAGTTCTTCCTTCGAAATGCACGGTGGTAGGTCACCTTCTCTGGCAATGATATTATTGGCCATATTTTCGTCACTGAACCGGGTGAAACCAGAGCCCTCGGATCGCCAGTTCCCTATTTCATTTCGAAAGCAGAAGTCGTGCACCAAGACGCGATTGTCCAGGTCGTAATTAGGGCCAATGGTATCAGTGGCCTTGTATACTTCCTGGAAAGTCGCCCCCATGGCCTCAACCTTCTCCTGTGGATCCTCGATCACAAAGAAGGCGTCATCATCAGCGGCCTCATTTGGATCAATACCTGCTATTGTCAGTAACCGTTCGTTGTCTGTTGTCCGGGCTATTTTAAGACACTGAAGGTCGTTTTGATTTTTTCTCCGAAATAGTTTATTTATTTGCGGAAACATATTCGGGTTGCTGGTGTTTACAGCCCGAACCTTGGTGTTCCAATACAAACTTACAGAAATTCTGTAATTTTCTTTTATTAGCGTTTGAATATTTTTAATCGACGTCTTCAGTGTCCTAATCTCTGGGTCTTGTCGGTCAGTTAACTGTCAAACACGGCTGGTGTTTGAAACCTCACAGGTGAACGTTTGACCTCCACCTTCTGCTGCCTCGCCAATTTTGCTTTTTTGATGTCGGTGAACTTATGACAACCCCGATAGTTTGCGGTGTGTCCCACGTTCCCACATAACACGCACGAGAGCTGCGTCGTATCGGATGCTCCGTCCCTACCCAGAGCAGACACCTCGGAACTGTGGTTTTTTGCGCACTTCACGCATCGAGGCTGGATTTGGCAGTTCGACGCGGCGTGCCCGAACCTCTGGCAGCGAACGCATTGTATAACGCCTTCGCTCCTTTTTAATTTTTCCCAGTGAACCACCTGGTAGTCTAGGACATTGATACTCCTTAGACTATCCAGACGGCTTTCGGGACTGAGCTGCACCAAGAAGAACGGCAGACTCCGTTTCTCCCGCCTAGCTCTAGCTGTGGTAAATGGCTTTACCCCCACAAACTTGAGTCCTTCGCACTCCTTCTCTTTGAGGAGTGCTAGGATCTCCTCAGGATCAGAAGACTGTTCCAACCCCTTCAGCAGCATCGATTGCCGCTTTTCACACTTCGGTGTGTATGAGTAGTGCTGCGTCGTCGTTTGCCCACTTGCCACAAAACGAAGTGTCAATGACAATCGCTCATGTGGAGAAATAGGTTCTCGTAGTATGGTTCTCTTTTTAACTATCATTGGAGTTACTTTATCCAATAATTCCGTATAATTCTGTTTGTTCATCCTCAAAAAATTTGTGTAATCGGACATTGAAGAATCCTCCAGCGCTTTTAACAATTTGACATGCCCCAGCTCATTTCTTAGTTTCAGCCATTCTTTGCACCAATTCTTTCCTTTCTTTTTTTTCTATTTTTTTTTTCTTTTTATTGCTAATACAGTTAAAATTGCCACAGCAGCGGTATCGGAGCTTGACATTTCTTAAAGTTTTCTGTTCAGCGGTGAACACACGACTGAATATTGTACAGTTGGCATGAGTAGTGTATGGGATTGTGTATTCTTGTGATTGTGCATGTAGGCATGTGTAGTTTATGGGCCCTATTATTTCAAGTAGGAGATATTCAACAACGCTATTTCAGATTTCCTAAGTAATTTGTACTTAAGTGATGAACTGTAGTACACCGCAACTCCTCCGCCCGTGGTGACGGTCACCCTATCATTTCGAATGAGTTTAAAACCCAGAATGTCATATAAATCGGTCGCTTTATCTTTATCGTTTGAATCTGGACTCTGCCACGTCTCAGTAACACAAATAATATCCACCCCTGAGTCATTAAAAATATGTCTTAAGTAATCTAATTTAGATAGGCTTAAACATCGAGCGCTCAGATGGCAGCGAGCGCTGAGATGCAGAAGATAAAATGTTGATCTCTGATCGCATTCCAGCTCCAGTAATATCACCAGATGAGTTTGTAACCATCGCTATGACATCAAATAAACAGACAATGGAACCGTAGCATAATTAAATAAAAAACCAAATCATAACATAAAAAGTAGCAACAACTACAAATATATGAGAATGGGAAAAAGGAAAAGTGAAAAATGTTAAGTAAGGAGTGAAAAAAAAGATAAATACGTATCCATTCCAATATGAATTATGAATTATGCTTCAGACCAAAATAGTGTTCATCAAAACAGTGAGCAAAGTTGAGGCATAAAAACAGGTTAAAAATTCTTAAGAGAATTTTGTCGTGGAAAGAATTTTGGTCTCCGTGTCATCTCTACTCTTCTTCACGTAGACCAAACCATTGCGCGTTCTTGCAGAGAACAGCATGCCTTAATAAAGATCTGTTTTCTTGCGTTAAGCTCTCGTTGATATGCACGCGTGGGGCAGAAGACTAAAGATCATCAGGCAGCTGCGGTTGAAATAAGTTGTCCAGTTGTTGCAGTGACAGGCCTTTATTGCTGCGAAAAGATGCCAGTAATGGACTTTGCTCTGTTTGCGAGGAGAGTATCAAAAGCAGCGGTCCGTGGCCATCGGTGGATTTGGCTTTGCAACAATTTTTCTTACAACCTCAATAAGGTTTTCGTTTTGTGTCCGCGGAATGCCGCGCACAATTATGTCACACAATCGCTCCTTACGTCGTATGTCTGCTAGTTCCTCTCTTAGCTTTCGATTTTCGTCTTGATTGAAGGTCGGATAAGTTGCTTTCAAAGAGTTGCACTTTATTTTCAAGAGAAGCAATGGCATCGCACACTTTTTTTTATTGAAATTAGATTCAAGTTCAGAAAGCAGCAATTTTAATTTTTTCATTAGACTTGATTCAAGATCGCGGAGCTGGTCGGATATAGATGTTTTTTTTATCAGAAGCTTGTTTTTACTGCAGAAGATTTGATCTGGAGTTGATGCGGGGGTATTTGTAGGTTTCTCTTTGAGCACTTGCTGGCGTCTTTTGGTGAACAAAGGAAGTAATAGAAGGGACAAAGGAAATAATTTGTTTTACTGATGACCCGTTCCACTGGCTGAATGAAGAATCACTTGAGAGTTCAAAAGTATTTCGATTCAACAAATTGACCAAAAAAAAAAAAAAAATTTAGCTTTCAGTGAAGAGCTGGTTAAAAAAAATACTTTAACAAACAGGAGCTAAATCTAAGACGTCTCTTCTTCATCGTTTCTTCATACAATTGGTCAATCTGTAGGATCTCGTCCACAGTAGAATTTTTTCCTTCTGCAGTGCTGTGGATCGAACTTTATTGTGAGGGGTATAAAGGACAATCACGTCCCTTATATTAGAGTGCCCATATGATTATCCATACGCACTTTTCTCACACACAAACATGCACTCCTTTGCTTTTCGTTGAATCTCGGTGTTTTCTTGAAATGATTGGTAAGTTTTTATATTAAATAAATATTTATAAATTGAAAGGTAAATATTTAGAGGACTTTTCCACAATACAATTTCTGAAGTAACTCCAGAGACTCAGCACCAAGGTAACTGAACAGACAGGTATACATGCTTAATGTCACCTTTAACTACATTGTTTGCAATGTAATGCTGCTCCAACTGTAGCAGATATGCGCCCCAAATTTTGGCTTTCTCAAGGCTTTTAAACATTGAAATAAGTGCCTCTTTGAATCTTGAAGAGTTTCCAAGATTAACTTCAGGGCCGCTGTATCCATACGGGTGCTGTCGCCAAATGTTATGATTAAAAGCTTATACATTCACGATTAACAAATTTTATTAGGATTAATGAATTTAAAATGTATATAACAGGAGTGATAGGAGAAACGTGAGATGAGACTTGACTTAAAAGTGATCAATCAGGTTTTGACTGATCACTCGTCTGTCAATCCCGTGAAATGTCAAAATGAAAGTTAGGCGCAGGATCGTATTGCATTAGCTGTGGTAAGCTGTGATTATATCCTATGGGCCGAATGTTTAGCGCAGGAAACTGTCACATAAATGTGCCACTGCACAATAGGAGCTGTTCAAGACATCTAACTCATAATTCTTCTCTGGAAATTCATACCATGGACCTCACTTACAAAGTAATTTACTGGACTCTCCACGACTATCTCCCGATTTTGGTGGACATATGGACAAGTAGTTTGATATAATGATGCAACCGAAATGTTGCATAAGTGCGAAATCGGCTTTTGCTCTTGTTAGGATTAGTTTTAGAAAATATCTGAGCCAGGAAGGGAATGCAGTCTGGTCTTCACGCAATGGATATAGTGAAGAAACGTTGAGAGTGAAGTAGTAGTAGCTCTGCTGAACTCTTTCACCACACCCAAGCTATTGTATCTAGTACGAAAATATAAAGCTTTTCTGAACGAAGTTACAAGGCTGTTCAAGTTCAAGTCTTGTTTGGGTCCCAGATCACGAGAAATGAGATCCCCGATGAACTTGCTAGTCAATATTCAGGGAGGTTTTTTCAGAAGCTGGATCTGGCTGGCTTCCTTTGACGTTTGTTTTTTATGAGCATGACTGCGGATAGCATTGCTCTCGAGGATACCTAAGGAGTGCTTTATTCCTACCGGCAATTTCACTAATTACAGGTGGCGTTGAATTATTCAATAAAATCACAAAAATTAAGACTGAACATGTTATGTGTTTTGAAATCGATGTTCTGATTAAAATTTCATTTTTTAGTTAAAGTGTAGCTCCTATATTTGATTCGGCAATAAATAATCATTTGGCGGCAGTAGTTGGAAGGGCTCAATTTTTCAATCGAACTTCCGTCACTTTTTTTTTCAGTTTTTTGTGTAGAAACCACTCAAAGTACTTTTAAAAATCCATAAATCTACTTCAAGCTCAATTGCGATAATGTTACAAAAAAAAAAAAAAAAAAAAAACCAACTGGAACATAAACCATCCTGAATTAATTGCGACAAAATTGAATTTTTCCATAGCCTGGCATCGGGACAGTTTTTTTCATCACATAATATCGCGTATCCGTGATGGGTTCACAGTGTGGCTCTAAAATTGTAAATAAATTATTGGAACCTTTTGGCCTACAAAACCAGAGCACATATAACATTATTTTAATTAAAAAGCAAATTACGCTTCATTGACTTGCAACTCACTGGCGCTGGGCATTGCGGTGAGCTCGTATGCACTTGGCCTAGCAGTACAACAGAAAGTTGGCAATGCGCTTACGAATAATACAATTGCCGGCGCTCTAACCAAAAAAAGCCATACATTCGAATGGCAGAAAACATCTCTAGATATAAAAATACAAACACGAATACGAGTTTTCTCGTATTTCAGTTTGTATTTCAGTATTGCAGCGTTTTTATGTGGAAAAGAGATCATAAATAAAGCACCATTGTACGAATAGCACCGCATTTTTATGATTGCTCTCGTTTCATTTTCATCGCTGTTCGCTAATTTTCTTTTTTCCTTTTTTTGCTGCCCCCCGCCTTCAAGTCCAAAATCAAATCAGTGACACTGAAAGCAACTTACTAACTGACTGAATGACTATTGAGTGGTGAGTGGTGGGCAATGACTGGGGGCGACTAGCGACGACTACCAGCTGATAGCCGGGTGACTGGTTGCCAACTGGCGGGTCACTCTGCCTATGACCATGTGTGGCAAATTTATTTCATCATTGCCGGCAGTATCATGCAATTCTAGATACTCGTAATATGAATCGAGATAAAAAAAAACGACATAAATCGCGAATTGCATGTCCTAGAAACAACTTCATTTTTATTTAAACGCGTGCCACATCCATCAGGCGCTACTCGTTTCTGTACCCCTACTCGGAGCAATTCAATGGTAAGGGTGAAAATCCCTCGGCATTACTCCATTAAGTCATGAATTTGTGTGTGGAGGAAGACCACTTTATACCCGAGGTTCTGGCAGTATATCCATCTATCAGTGTAAATCATTTTCAGGGAGTACGGTTTGTTTTGTTTTTTTTTTTTTTTATCTTTTTTATTTTTTCTGCCAACAGGGGGCTCCTATTATTTTTGGTTGAAGGGGATAGAAATTCGAGGGTCCTTATGTGGAAATTTCTTGTGAACTGAAAGTGGGACCGCCAACGATGGGAGCATTTGGGATGAAAATAAAAACAAGGACTCTGTCTGTAGTGGGACACAACGAATGAAATGTGTTTTGCTCTTGTTTGTTTGTGTTTTTTTTTTTTCATTCTTTTTATTGCCTATCTCTTGCATGAAATGAATTTTGGGATAAGTGACAGTAATAATGGTCATAAATTTGGAACGATGCGGACGTCTGTCATCGATTTTAATATGTGAGACTCTGGAATCGAAAATACATATTTTCGACTTACACAAGATTTTATGAACCTGTTTTGTTTGCTTGTGCGAATGGCTTCCTCCAAATATGAGCTGAATGATGAAAATCAATATTCCTTATTTATTATGTTCTAACATCCAGTATACACTCAACATTAAGCAGCATGATTATTCAACTTTTTTCCTTCTGAACAGCTTTCTAAAACACTTGGTCCTTTATGGTTCCCTGATATCCTAAAAAATGCTCGTAATCATCAAACCTAGGAAGAGCAGCATTCCCTCCAAAATACTTCAAAAGATTAATATCTTCTTCAATTGAATATGAAAAATAATTTTCTATGGCCAATGGTCTGGCATGAGAATTCCTGTTGGACAGATTTTTTATGTCCATTCCTTCAATTTGGATCCAGATTGCAAAAGGTTTGCCTCTTAAGTCATTTTCATTTCATTTATTTTAAAGATATCCAATACTCGTACATTGACATAATATGATTAATATCTTTTTCAGTCTCTCTAATGTTGCCTTTCAATTTATTCCTAAAATTACAACAAGCTGCGTAACCTATTTAAAGTGTGTAAACTGATAGATTATTGTTGAAAAGGAGAAACATGCCTTCTGGCTAACTCTCTCCAGTCACAAATTGTTTTTTTTATTTTTTCTATCGGAACAGAGCACTCAGACAAGCAACTAGGCCATTGTACTCCTTGTAAGTGCCATTAAATAAAATTTCTCAGTCTTGCGTCTTTCTTCAGTGATAAAGTAGAGCAGAGTAGATTATGTCAGAGGTAGTGAGCCACGGTGTCGTCATTGCTTTCACAGCAAACGTCGCAGGATGTTGTACCACTTATGCTCAGGACACTTAAGTGCCTAGAAAAAGTGTAGCACCCGTCACAACGCCAGTAACCAGTTTGCAATATTTCACAGGAAACTCAATTGTCAATGGAAGCCCTAACCGAGGATGCAGACAGACCTAATGTAATTCCGGGTCCTGAAAACATCCAGCCTAGCCCAGCAAGTTCATCGGAGATTTCATTTCCCATGATAGGACATAATTGGCCTTATCATAGTCGTGCTGATCCAGAGGGCCCTCCTCGGTAATAAGCCCCATGCCTTCCGGAAAGTTATTTTACACCACCAGAAGACTGACAGCGCCTTGAAGCTGTTCGACGACGTGACATTTTTAGTCCAAATAAGATGACACCAAAATACTTAGCTTCATTGTAAAAACGGATAGGGAATCCGTTAAGCATTTCGTGTGCCAAATCAGTTTGCTTATTCCTTTTCCTAAAGAGAACAAACTCAATTTTGAGAGGTGGACTGAAAGCCCATTTATAGTGTACCAATCTTTGATCACGTCTATGACTGCCTGTGCTTTAGAGAATCCCTTCAGAACTACTAGCATAACTAGGTATACCCCATCGTTGCCAAGCGACTTGAAGCCTTCGAAGAAACCAACAACATTTTGATGGCCTCATATGTCACTACAACCGATTGGGGATACCAGCTAAGGCATGTTCTGCTATTCACTTTACCAGCAGCTTTGTTTATAGGAGCTGATTGTGAGCAAGATCAGATTAGGCTACCTGGAAAGTGAGTCTCAAGCCTGAGACAGGAAGTCTCTGTTTTCAGTGTCCATCAAAATTTCTAAGTGATTCCAGCCTGGTTGTTCTCCCTCTTTTGAGGGCTTTGACTAGTCTGCTGGCTTCACCAAATCAGCTTCCTATATTCTTTCTGCTTCGATCCGTAAAGATTCTACCTATAGTCTTCCTCCAACTTAGAATTTCCCACACGGAACAGACGATCTGTAGGATTGTTATCTATCTGGACATGCCAGTTCAAAACTTGGTGAGGGTACAGTTCAGATTCTGATCAGATTCGTCTGGCTTTTTTTTTTGTCCTGAACCGGACTTGCCGAGCTCTTACTTAAATCGTAACCAGTTGGTTTTCCGCGGATTCCTTCTCTCGATGTAACTTTGGCCCACAATAAGAGTTGTCCTTGTTTTTCCGATTCTTTTTCTCCTTGTGCGAAAAGATTTTTCACTTCGTGTTTCGAGACCAGAGTTCTGTGTATGAAGACGCATCAACATATTTCCCTTAGTTACCCCGCAATACAAATTACAACTCGAGTTAGTTTTGGTGACCTGAAAACATAGGTTTTAGTTTAAAAGGGAAGATTTTCGACACAAACTTGTCTAAATATTCAAGTGTTTGTTGCATGGAGGATTTCAATCTGGGAATTCCGTTTTCATAACGCAGCACTCTCTAAACATTCTCTACTTGTGCATCCACACTTGATCAATACAGTGTTTCCACTCAGCCTCGTTTAGACTGTTATTATTGCTAGCTTTTCTAATTCGAAACATCAGAGAGGAGATAGCGACATCCTTATAGGTGGGACGGTCTTGCCTCTTTTGGCGTTTGAATGTTTTCCGGCTGGTTGTAGGATAGGTGTTAGATCCTAGATATGCATACATATATTTATAAACATTTGAATTTTATACCCGCACAATTGAAAGCTGTGGAATATGTATAATTATAACACTTTAGAAAAAAAACATAGAAATTTTGAATTTACCGCCAATCGCGGTGACCACCATATTTATTATATGCGATGTTTTTAAATTATGTAGAGAAGACCACTTACTTATCATGCCACATTTTGTAATAAAGTTAGTTGCCTGAAGAACTCATTAGCAAATAGATCGCCTTTCCTTTTGCTCGTGTCACTCGCTCTTTTCGCTCCACTCGCTATAGTAATTTTTCCTTAGTCTATATCCTTGACTCGATAATCTAACAGTCTAACTTATAATCAACTAAGATTCATCTATTAATCAAAGATAGAAATCTCGAGTTGACGTTGCAAAAACCCTCGCAGCGTGCAACACGTCTTGTTCGCACTTCTTATCAAAGGGTTTAAACACTTCGTGTGATTTCCGTCCACTAGAACTAAGACCTTTATTGGTTGCAGCACCGGTCGTGCGCGCAACGATTCGCGAAAGGGAGTGCCGGAAATTTTTTCCGTTTGGCCCTGTTCAGTACAGATGAACCCGATGCAGATATAGTTCCGAGATCTTGGTCGGTTTCAGTGGGTGTCAGTTCCGCCAACCTGATTTCCTTCTCCGTCGCCGATGGGGGATTGATACACCTATCACTTGCCGTCTCTGTGCTCCGTGCGTTTGTCACACGTCTTCGTTAGACGGGAGTCCTTCAAAGTGCGCCTTTTCTGAAGCCCATTCCACCCTGTTGGTTTCCCGAGACAAGCCGTCAAAAATAGCACTCTGAATAACCACTCGTCTATTCTGATGGGCTTTAACAGCAACAGGCAGATCTCCTCCGATACTCTCGGCATTGCCGTATATACCGAACGTTTCGTAGAACGAGCTGCAAGAGTCAACAATATGTTGGATGGGACCTCCAGAACCAGCGCCCCGGTTGCAGTGGAAAAGACCACGGGTGGATTGTCGATTTTGCGAATACCACCTGGGGTATAATCCTTTAGGGTCACCTCCACACTTACTTTTAACAGTTTTACATGTAGTTTTTGGCACTTAATTCGACATGTCACCTAGATTCTTATCAGAATCTCATGATCTCTGACTCGTAAGGCTTCCTGCAGCGACAAGGCAGCCAAAGAAATGAAGGTGGTCTGACATTGTCTTTTAAAGAGGTTTTTTCTCTAATGCATCATCACTCCGCGCAGGATTCGATAATTTTCGGACCGGAATGGTATTTATTCGTCGTATTCGTCCTAGCCAGCTCAGGCGATTAATGCACACTTTTCTGATTAAGTCGATGTTGCTTCGTAGATCGTAGAGCTGTCTTTTTTAACTCTTGATTTAAAGCTCATCAGCTCAATCGTTAGAAGAATCAACTTTGCCTGCAAAAACAGCCAAGGATATCCTAATTTGCCTTCGCCAAGGTCCCACAACTTTTTCAGAAATGATCGCCTTAGTGCAAAAAGTCGCAGTTGGCAAATAGAAATCTTCGTTTGATTTCTGATGAGGAGCTATTTGCAGAGTTAGTAGCGGAGCCGAGCCAAACAACATATTTAACTAAATACCTCAAGCTCAGAGCTGCTTATTGAGATGTTGTATCTGACCCGGCGATACTGTTTTTGTCAACAGCATGTACTTGATTTTACCTCTATTCCCAGGTAAATCTATTTCTGTAGCTTTTGTCTCAATACACCGATGCGTTATCGCTGTATTCTCCGGTTGATATCAAGCCTCTGGTGCTGGTTTGCGAATTTTGCACAATTTTCTCAAGTACGATGGTAAAGAATCCCTGTGCACGTATCACCTTCTATAAGCTCTCTTTTCACGTCAAAGATCTCGATGCGATTAGTTTCGACCTTTACAGAGAAGCGGTCACTCTGCAAACAACAATGATGAGTTTGGGAGAAATGTCAAAATTAATATGGCTATGTATAGCCTTCAAATCCATAAGCCGCTTATGGAATACCCTGCCTAGATCTTTATTTCCTAGCCATTATAATCTTCAAACATTTAAAACCAACGTTCACCGGTACCTCTCTTTCCATCCTCCATGATTTTCCTTCGCCCGCTGTGCGCCAGCATTTTAAGGGTACTTAAATCCCTTGAGCGTGCGCAAATTATAAAAAAAAAGTTATATGCATCGACCTGGACCTTTTGGGCTCTAACCAGGATCTGCCGAGCTGTAAATGATTGGTGACTTAAAGACCAATCACAAAAACACACTGATAACTGCGAATCAGATTGTTTGAAGACGATTTCAGCCGTTCACAATATAGGAAAAAATAGGATCTTTTACGTGATATTAAGAAGATAATGCCTCTACAATTGATGCTGTTTAAAATGTATCTTCTTTTACGGATGGATGCTGACCAAATCTCCAAAATGAGTTGGTGTATGTTCTCTACTATGTCATATCCTGCTGTCCTAAATAGGCCGGCAGATAAGATCCATAAGATCCGGGAGCCTTCCTCTGACTATTTTCAGGTATTGTTGCTTCAAATATAATACATTTTTGATCGACTGGGCGGAAATGTTGGCTTTCAACGCCACTGTTCATTTTGTTCATTTTGTCTGATAGCGAAGTTTCGGTCGACCCCGCTGTTTACAATAATGGTTTTTTCATATACTCGACACCGACTGTGACTCTTTCAGTGAATTTCTTTCCGCATCCATAAAGCCGGGTTCTGAATAAGCACCTCTTCACTTCACCGATCGCATGCTTCTCGTGCTCTTCCTTTTTCCTCTGGAGAGAGAGAGAGAGAGCACACAAAGCTATAGTTTTTCTATACAGCGACGATCCATAAGCCTGTTGTTTTATTACATGTGATGATGACATAATTCATGTAATGCTGAAGGAGCGAATTGCGTCGATTTGGTTAACTATTTAGGATCTTACGGATGTACCATGATGCATTAACATTGCGCCGCAATACCTTGTTTCAAAGCCTCTGAATTGTTTGGATGGTACCTATTTATTCCTAGGTATTTGACGGTGTTAGAATAAGGAATTTGGGTATAGTTGACGAATATCGGAATTTCCTTTATTCCTTTGTTTGTAAAGTTAATATGCACAGACTTTGCATCGTTTATTTTTATGCCCCAGTCCAACATTCAATGGTGTTCATCGCTGTTTGTTGCTTTTTCACTGCGTCTTCTGCTGTTTGCGGACTGCCAGAACCGTTGTATTATCAGCGAATGTAGCTATTATGCTGTTTGGTGGGGTAGGTAAATCAATGACGAACAAAGGTATACTGTTGGACTCAGGATACTACCCTGAGAAACTTCCGCTTTTGTTTTCCTTAGATCGGAGTACGCGGTCTCTTATTTTATTCTAAAGATTCGAGACGTTAAGTATGATTCAAGTAACTTGCAATACTGTTTTTCTAGAATATTGTTCAGTTTGTTCACTAGTCCTTCCTGACAGACTTTGTTGAAAGCTTGAGCTACGTCCAAAAAACACGCAGAACCGACCTATTTCCCTTCCAGCTTTGTCTAAATACAAACTGGTGACTTGGTACCAGTTTTTTACGCTCAATGATTGGCTTTAGTCTTTCGAACAATTTTGACATGACTGTGAGGGGTGACATAGGCCTATAAGACGCTGCCTCATACGGTTATTTACCTGGTTTAAGTAGGATGATCACTTTAGAAATTTTAGAAACTTTCCAGAGACAGGGAACGTGATGTAGTCTGATTGCAGCTTGGATTACGTTGGTAAGCTTCGCCACACCTTTGCGTGAAAGTTGTTTTATAATTTTACCTGTAATTACCTATGTCATACTTTCCTCTACTGTGAGAATCGAACTTGTCGAGTTGTAAAGGCTGAGTAGGGTCAATGAATCTCGAGAAATTCTCCATACGAGTCCTGAAACCAAAGGATGCTTCCCCACCACTTCCCACCCAACCTCTCCTTTTTTCCCTGGGCTGGATCAAGGTGTCATACAACCGAAGCTACATACATGCCGAAGATCAACCTGGCGGAAGTCCCGGTATCTCCAAAAATAGCTCAGTCACGATCGGAGTCTCCGGATACCTGGCGACCTCCGGACTAACTGGCATTATCTGTTATACAGCAGACCTCTGTACAGATGGACCACCCTTTCTCCGCTACTCGTGGGACCATATTATGGACAAAATCTATAAAAAAACAAAACCCGAGCCCGGTACTATTTTAATACCAGGCGATAGAACGGTGACTGCACCGACTACCCGCAAGGCTCCTGTATTGTCGATGGTGCACCAAAGGCAAGCGCAACGAGTCTAGAAAGAAATCTTCAGGGAATGACTGTAATCATCGCAATAATTTAGCTTTTATCTGTCCACTATGCTCTTAAGCAGCTGGAAGATACCCCTATGTTTATCCAAAAATCCTGTTTATTGCAGAAGGTCGCTTTTGCTCTGATGATTTTGCGAGCAAAAATTGCCCTCCCGAGAGGCCAAAAAATCCAAAAAGAACGCATGCAACTCAATTACACTTAGTAAAACTCACTATTTGGTGTAGCCTTATCTTCGATCCTGATTATTCCAAAAATGAGGACAATTATCAGTGACTATGATGGTACATGGATCCAGCAGGTTGGTGCCCATGAAACTATGACTTAGTTACAACTGATATGATAATTTTTTATTGCAAAACGGACCAGGAAATAAATCACCAAGGCCGTACAATTTGAAGCCACCCGATTACTTTTTGTGGGGTTTTGTAAAGTCGTATTGAAGACATAATATCATGAACTTTATAAAGATTTTGAATTTGAATTCTATAAAGATTTTTGACTCAAACTTAATTCCTATTTTTATTGCTTAGAGCAGAGTTGTATAGCTTTTGAGAAGGCGTATTTTATGTCTTCCTTAAGAGTTCGTAAAAGCTCGTTTTTCGTGGTTTATCAATATAGTGGTGAGTCTCGCCTCAATTGTTCTTGTAGGTCGGACAAAAGATGCTGAGAATTCATTATTCAGGTACACGTTTCCTCCAGTCGTTCATAGACCTTGACAGAGGATAGACGTGTGATTTTTTCGTGTTCGGCTTCACAGTGTGAAAGACAAAAAACAAAAAAAAAAAAAGCAAAAAAAAGGAGTATACTTTTACTCAATAATTTATCGAGTGTTCGGTAGCCTAAGTGGCAAAAACCCGGGCGACAAATCTCGGGGTTGTGGGTTCGCTTCCCAGCCCCTGCGAACGGGTTTTTCTTATTTAATTTATCAGACAGACAATTTTAGTAAGAGAAATTAAATTAAAACAAAAAACAAAATAACGTGATGGATGGTGGAGAGCGCTCCGCTCTTCCCATAACGGAAGTGGAAAAAGGCAAATATAGTGTTGCCGGTGCCGTGGCGAAAGCCGTTAAAAGGAGGAGGAGTTTGAAAACTCCTCCTATTCTTACAAAAAAGAGAACAAATGACGCTTTAACGGCTGATGAGGTCAATTACGAGGGGGGCAATAACAACTTTGCCTCTCTAGCGGCATCCGAATCGGAGGATGAGGATGAGCAAATATTAAACAACATCACCAGCAGCATACAAAGGCTGGAAAAGGAAATGCTTGCTATTAAGCAACGGCAAATAGCACGCAGGCAGAGGGAGCAATTGGAAGTATCGAGCTCCCAAAAACAAATCCAGCAGCAGCAGAAACAACAGCAGCAGCAGACACAGCAACAGCTGCAAAAACAAAAGCTGAAACCACAGCAGCAGAAAAAAAAGCAACAGCAGCACCAACAAGAACAACAACAGCAACAACAACAACAACAACAGCAGCAGAAGAAGAAGAAGGAGAAGGTACCTCTTATTAATACCTATAAATTAGAGGTGAGTGCAACCAAGGACCTGTGTAAGTTGGTCATTGGTAACAATTTTAACATTAAAAGATTGGGGAACGATCGTCATGCCATCCACTGTAATACAGTGGAGGGCTATGCGAAAGTGAAAGAGCTCCTGAAGGAAACGACGACGGAGCACTTCTCATTCACACCGAAGTGTGAAAAGCGGCAATCGATGCTGTTGAAGGGGTTGGAACCGTCTTCTGATCCTGAGGAGATCCTAGCACTGCTCAAAGAGAAGGAGTGCGAAGGACTCAAGTTTGTGGGGGTAAAGCCGTTTACCATAGCCAGAGCTAGGCGGGAGAAACGGAGTCTGCCGTTCTTCTTGGTGCAGCTCAGTCCCGAAAGCCGTCTGGATAGTCTAAGGAGTATCAATGTCCTAGACTACCAGGTGGTTCACTGGGAAAAATTAAAAAGGAGCGACGGCGTTATACAATGCGTTCGCTGCCAGAGGTTCGGGCACGCCGCGTCGAACTGCCAAATGCAGCCTCGATGCGTGAAGTGCGCAAAGAACCACAGTTCCGAGGAGTGTGCTCTGGGTGTTAACGGAGCATCCGATAGGTCGCAGCTCTCGTGCGTATTATGTGGGGACGTGGGACACACCCCAAACTATCGGGGTTGTCCTAAGTTCACCGAAATTAAAAAAGCAAAATTGGCTCGGCAGCAGAAGGTGGAGGTCAAACGTTCACCTGTGAGGTTTCAAACACCAGCCGTCACGCCCCAAATTTCCTACGCCCAAATGGCGTCAGGTAGGGGGGCTACGGTACAGCAACCGACTGTTGCTTCTCCGGCTCCGATGCCGAGAACAACGGAAGCTGCACCCAACATGCTAGCCATCTTGCTCGCAATCCAAGGGCAGATGGCTCAGCTGCAAAAGCAGGTTCAAGAACAGGCCAAGCGGGTGGACCAGATCTACGCGTTGCTGCCGGGCCTAACGCAACACATGCCGTAATGGGTACGCACATGGTGGAGCAAACTTTGAAGGTCCTTGCGGTGAATGTGAATTCATTGATTAGGATCGAATGAAGAGCCGCGATGTTTAAATTGCTACAAGACCAAACTCCTGATGTGCTTTTCGCTAGCGAAACCAAGCTAACCGATAATCACAAACTGGAGTACAATAATTATATTGTTAGAAGAAGAAACCGGCCCAGATCCAAACGTGGAGGCGGTGTCGCGATCTTCATTAAAGAGGGTATAAAATTTCACAGAGTGTACAAGGGGTGTTGCGCAGGTTCCGGGTGTTGGAGGCAGTCGTCGTTTACATCCCGCTCCGCAGTGGAAAGCGGCTGTACTTGGCCTCTGTTTATGCACCTGAGGCTTCACAATCCACCCTATTCATTACAGAGCTCGACACGCTTTTTCGACTTCTGAGGCTGGAATCGGGGGAGAATTATTTTATAATCGGCGGGGATTTCAACGATAGACATAGAGATTGGGGAAATAATTTGCCAAATACTAGAGGGAACCTACTACTCGATTGGTGGGGTCAGCACGATGTCATGTACAGACTCGGTCTTAAAGCGACGGATAACCCGTCGTTTCCCAGAGGCGGGTCTTATTTGGATCTACTGCTGTACGACGAACGTATACGACTGACAGGTACGAATTTACAAACATTAAACTGTCTGCGCACATTCGTGTATGACAGCGACCATTGCGGTTTTAGCACCGAAATTACAGTTCCCAACGAAATTGCGGAATTGGAGGAGTTTGTCCAAAGATATTCTTACAACTACAGTAAGACTCGATGGACACGCTTCTCCGCAACTTTGACAAGAGCGCTCTCCTCGAACACGCTCCACCCACCGTCCAATAGGAATTTGTCAAACGAGGAGATCGACAATTACTTAAAACAAATGGACGAGACAATTAAACAAACTATGGACACAATACCGCGGTATCGACGTACGACTAACAAAGACCTGTTCCGCAATCCTACTATTGACGCACTGCACCGACAGAAAAGTAGACTTCTGACCAAACTTAAAAACTTGTACAGACAGTTAACTGACCGACAAGACCCGGAGATTAGGACACTGAAGTCGTCGATTAAAAATATTCAAACGCTAATAAAAGAGAATTACAGAATTTCTGTAAGTTTGTATTGGAACAACAAGGTTCGGGCTGTAAACACCAGCAACCCGAATATGTTTCCGCAAATAAATAAACTATTTCGGAGAAAAAATCAAAACGACCTTCAGTGTCTTAAAATAGCCCGGACAACAGACAACGAACGGTTACTGACAATAGCAGGTATTGATCCAAATGAAGCCGCTGACGATGTCGACTTCTTTGTGATCGAGGATCCACAGGAGAAGGTTGAGACCATAGGGGCGACTTTCCAGGAAGTATACAAGGCCATTGATATCATTGGCCCTAATTACGACCAGGACAGTCGCGTCTTGGTGCACGACTTCTGCATTCGAAATGAAATAGGGAACTGGCGATCCGAGGGCTCTGGTTTCACCCGGTTTAGCGACGAAAATATGGCAAATAATGTCATTGCCAGAGAGGGTGACCTACCCCCGTTCATTTCGAAGGAGGAACTCCATGAGATCTTCGACACAATCAGGGCTAAGAAATCGGTCGGGACCGATGGTGTTCCGAACATCGTGCTTCGACATCTTCCTCTAGAAGCGGTGGACATTTACACCACCCTGTTTAATAATGCAATGAATAATGCACATTATCCAGCGCATTGGAAAACGGCGGTGGTTCAACCTATCCCCAAAAAGGGGAAGGATATATCCAATCCGGCGAATCTCCGGTCGATAAGTCTCCTTCCGAATATCAGTAAGGTTTTTGAAAAGGTAATCAATAGAGCTCTGTCTAGGTGGGTTGAAGACAAACATATAGTTCCGGATAATCAATTCGGTTTTAAGGCGGAACATGATTTCTCACATGCCGCGTCTAAACTGGTCATCATCGTTGGCATTTTATTTTCTTAACACTAAATCTTACATTCTAACAAAAAATGCTTAAATGCTAGCTTACAATTACTTAACAATCTTATACTAACTTACTGGCCCCACACAGGCACTCTAAGCTACTCTGAATACTTATATCTATGTCTTTCGACTGCAGTTACATTTTATTTATAAATACTTATTTTCTATAAACGTCTAAACTGGTGTCCGATATCCAATGGAATAAAGGCAAAAAACAATGCACTGGTGCCTGCCTTGTTGACTTGGAGAAGGCTTTCGACACCGTATGGTTAGAGGGTCTTTTCTATAAGCTGACTATGCTGGGGATCAGTAAACCACTCTTGTACATTCTCTATAATATGCTAACCAACAGGCAGTTCATCGTGAAAAATGGTGGCGTGACTTCTGTTGGAATATTTCAAATTAAAAATGGTCTTCAGCAAGGCGCGGTCAATTCGCCGATCCTTTTCAACATTTATACAAGCGACTTGATAGGTTCACTTCCCCATACTATTGCGTACGCAGACGATTTGGTAGCTTACAGAACAGGTCCCAAAATCGAGGCCATTAATAGTCTCTTGCAGCGTGACTTCGATAAGATAAGACGATCTTGCGATGACTGGAAGTTGAAAATCAATTTTCAGAAGTCGGAAACTATTCTCTTTAGGACGCCGTTGTCTGGAGCCTCTAGGGATACCAGAAAAAATTGGCGAAAGTTCTCTATCATTGGACAACACGGATAACCTCTTGCCTGTCGAAATGTATTCAGATACCTAGGAATCTGGCTAGATCAGTTTCTGTATTTTGGCAAAAATTTAGATGCTGCTCTGGTCAGAGCTAAAGGTGCTTTTGCCCTTACAAAGAGACTGTTTTATAGCAGCCAACTCGATGCGAGGGTAAAGGTAATCTGCTACATGGCCCTTATCAGGCCCATGCTGGTATTTGGTTGTCCCGTGTGGTTCAATGTACGAGCAAGCTTAATGGAAAAGATTCGGGTGTTTGAGAGGGCTTGCCTTAGGGCTTGTCTTCGCTTGTACAGAACACCAGAGTCAGAGTACAAGAAATTTTATCCTAATAAGGTCCTTTACAACAGGGCGAACCTAATACGAGTGGACAACTTCGTAATTAAGCTGACTCGAAGGCACATTGCAAGAGCAATGACCACGACAAATAACCTGATATCTGGGGCTTACTACCCCAATTACCTTTACCACGAGAGTGTGCGCTCTGACGGCTTCGTTCCACCGGAAGCATTCCTCTTGCTAGATCAGATAGGGTTGATCCAGGATAAATCAGCGGTGCCGTTAATCTTCCATGTCGCTCGGACAGCTGGGGACAGGCGACTCAACTACAACAGAGGCGTCGCACACGGCAGTGTGGATCGCCTCAGGTTCAGTAAGGCGGTGGGGAATCGCGATAAGAGGGATGTCGTTCGGCAGCACCAGCATTTCTGGTGGTTGAATGATGGGGAGGATGTTTCGTCGTCGTTTCCGTCAATTGCGGACCAGCCTCACTAATGAGGCAGAGCAGACCAATTCATTTGCTCTGTAAATAGCGGTGGCCAGCTTACATAGGTTTAGGTTAGCATTTAAGAAACATATACATATATCAGTGTATACAAAGTTGTATACTGATACATGTATATGATTGTGTATAATGTCCATTTGTATTTATGTGTGTATTGTACATTTAGGTTTGGTAGGACGCCTGAACGGCGGAGATATTTTCGACACTTTGACCAAGCCGTTGTCTCACTGATGCGGCAACATCACACGACGAATATGTAGACTCAAATTTTTGCACTAAACTTGTTATTGCCTGTCTACTAGGGCGAGAATTACGACCGAAAATTGGAGTTAATGCTCTTAAAGTTGCAAGTCGGTGACTGCCGACTTTCGGTAGAAAATTTTTATAATTTGCAGACTTTGCTCGTTCGTGTACTTCACCATGATGAAGATGTTGAGTTTACTGAATAAATTGACAGTGACAGTTTGATGATTAGTGAAAGAGTGCGTTCACAAATTAAATTCAAAGTTATCAAGTCCCTATTGGAAAACCCTTTACTAAGTTGGTTTTAGAAATGATTTCATATCGCACTTATACAGTTTGGACTGAAAATACGAGTGGAAATATTTTCCTTTCAATATAAGTAGATACTGGGAAATGCACCCATGAATATGCTGATACATGATAACTTTTACAAAAGCCATATTTTCTTGGCATCTTGCAATCATATGTGACACCTCAGAGCGACCCAGTTTACCTCTGAGCGATGCCCTAAATCCATATTCATCTTCGTCAACTTTGAACAAAAGCCTCTTTACATGTTTTCAAAATGCAGGCCTCTAAAATGTAATACGGCCCATACAAGTGATCAGGTAACGGTTCATTTAACTTATTTTTGCGATTAGCCTGCTGCCGCTACCTACGAGCTTATGAATATAACAACTGCCTATGCTGTAATAACCGCTATTCACCAGCTTCTCACTGAATGCACACTATGATATCATGAACAATGCAAGTAGCACACGGCAACGGGAACGGCAACGGCAACGGTAACAGCAACACAAAAACCTCTTCAGACTCTCTTGTGAAAACTGAAAGTCTAAAAACCGTCAGTTTGAAACCAGTAATGGGGATTTTATTATCTAAAATTAAATCTCGGATGGATGGCAATGGCAACTGGCATGTGAATGCAGAGGAGCAGAGTGAATGCTGCAGGAGAGATTTTCCTTGTTTCCGAGGTGTTAAATCTGCCATGTGTTCTCGGGTATGAATATAACCACAGCTAAGCTGCCAGTGGAATAAGTTGTTGTGACGTTCATGTTTGGTACTTTATTCAGTCGCTATACTGTACGATGAGGACTCATGCTCGTCCTCGTACTCGTACTCGCACTCGTATGGTGTCTGTGGTTAATTTGTAAAATGTTTGCTCAGGTCTGTCTCTCTTTTTTTCTTTTTTATTTTATGTTATTTTGAATTAAAAGAAAATAAAGGACTTTCCTTTTTCCATTTTCCATTTGCCAGAAGCAATGCAGGCTTCAGATTCCGCACGTGATACCTTGCAGATTACCAGTGTTCAGCTGATGGGTAAGGTTCCGTCGGTGATTAAATTTGTTTTCCTCTTTTTTATTTATTTTAATTTTTTTCTGTTTTTATAAATTTTTTGACAGAAGTAATTAAGGATACATAAAAGGGCGTGCTACTCGTACATATGTGGTGTTACGCTTTAATCAAAAATTCTTTAATGGACACTCTTTTCGTTGACAAAGGATTACTCAAGGCAGCCAAAACGATTTGAAATATAACAGTCCAGAATGAATAAGAGAGTGGGGATTTTGTTTTTTAATATTTCTTCAGGAAGAAACATCTGAGCAAGAAGCGAGGCTTGCAAGATGTTAGTATGCCAATTGTTATCGTGATTGGTTATCAGGAATGAGCTATACGCAAATTTGGTAGTATAATTGCATGTAAGCCATAAGGATTTTTCAGAACTACTCCTATATAGCGTGTTGAAGTCCAGAATTTGTCGGAAAAGCATATAAAAGGGCGACGGCAGTTCTAACATCTCCGAATCTTATTACTGACTCCAGAATATCAGCCCCCAACGGGCCCTGGAACGGAACTGACAATCCAGCTCACGGTTTACTATCTGAACACATATGTTCGGATTCTGTTGACCGCCGACCAGAGATTGCGTGGTACGTCAAACCCGTAGGAAGGTGATATTATCAGCTTGCATTAATGCTGTCCATTCTGCTGACCAAGTTTTACTAACTTTCGAAGTCTCATACGCAAGCTCTTCAGTGAGCTTTATGATTGGTTGCCGAGACTTTAGTCTCTGCTGTCATGATAGGATCATAGCAATGTCGTTGCGGATGGGTAGTTCAGTGTTTGCCACGGCTTTAGTACCTTCCCTCAATAGTGTGGTTAAGCAGTGCAGATAAGGTGGGTACAGGAAGCCACCGTGTTGATCCAGTGAATTTTTGGATCACGTTGTTACGGGTTTTGTGTTTTCCAGAAACATTTGTTTGGTGTTTTTCGTGAAGGATTTGTCTAAGATTACTTACAATACTTACTTCTACCTTAGGCACTACAGTCCGGGGTGGACTTGGGCCTTAACCAACAAGCGTCTCCAGCCAGCTCGATTCGTAAGTAGCTGCCTCCACTTTGGCACCATAGTTGGTTGAGGTCGCCTTCCCCTTGCATGTACCACCTGACTCGTGGTTTCTTCTATTGCGCTGTCCATTCGGGGGCTGATTCGAAGATTTTCCGGAATGGAGAATCTACATGACCCAGCCACCTCAATCGTTGGACCTTCAGTCTTCGACTAAAGTCGATGTGGCTGTTCATCCCGTACAGTTAGTCGTTGTATCTCCTCCTCCATTCAACGTCTATACAGACGGAACCGAAAACAGCCGAAGAATTTTCCTCTTAAAACAACCTCATCCATTTTGGATAAAGTCCATGCCTCTGCGCCAGAGACCAGGACTGGGATTATTATGGTCTTACTCGTATATAGGATCACTTTTGTTATTCGAGAGAGGGCCGTGTTAGTCACTTGCCTTCTTAGTCCAAAATAGCAGCGATTGGCAAGACCTATTCTTCGTTTGATATCACCGGTTGTGTCGTTGTCTTAATTGATAGCTGAGCTTAAGTAAACAAAGTCCTTAACTACCTCAAAATTATTATACATTTATCGGGGGTGACGTTCTGTCCGAAAAGCGTCGGTGTTGGCTGTTCTTTCTTGTTAACAGCATATACTTGGTCTTGCGTTGATTGACCGTTAAATCCATCATAACAGCTTCCGCCTCAATGCTCGGGGAAGCGCCGATTAAGTCAATGTCATCGGCGTATGCGAGTAATTGGATTTTTGAAAAATTGTGCCTCTTGTCGTGTGAATTTTGCACTATTCCTTCAAGAATGTTGTTAAAGACATCGCATGACAGTGCGTCGCCCTGTCTAAATCCTTTTTTGACAGCCAAGGTCTCGTTGAGTTCTTTACCGACCTTGATATAACACGAATAGACCTGACAAGCACTAACCAACTTACTACAAAGTGTCTACGCACTTTCGTATTTGACACTCTCATGTGTCATCTCTTGGACGAGACAATTTAATGAGCTATGGACAAAACGATACCTCGGTATCAACACATTGACAATGAAGACTTATTCCCCAACGCAACTACTGACGCATTGTACCGACATAAAAGTAAACTGCTGTCAAGACTAAAAACCTAGTACAGACAGTTTACTGACGGACATAACCCAGAGATCATAACTCCGATTAAAGACCTTCAAACATTCATAAAATAAAATTACAGAAATTCTGTAAATTTGTATTGGAACAATAAAACTCGGACTGTAAACCCCAGCAACTCGAATATGTTCCCACAAATAAATAAAATATTTCAGAGAAAAGATTAAACTCATCTTCCATGTCTAAGAATTGTATAAATCCAAATGGGCCGTTGATGATGACGACTTCTTTGTGATCGAGGATCCGCAGGAGAAGGTAGAGGCTATAGAAGCGGCTTTTCAGGAAGTGTACAAGGCGAATGACATCTTTGGCCCAAGGCACGACCTGGAAAATCGAGTCCTTGTGCACAATTTCTACCTTCGAAACGAAATAGTGAACTGGCGATTCGAAAGGTCGGGTTTCACCCAGTTCAGTGACGAGAATATGACAAATAATGTACCACCCCCGCTCATTTCGAAAAAGAGCTCCAAATGATCTTCGAAGCATTCAGGAGTAAGAAATCAGTGGTAACCGATGAAATACCGAACATCGTGCTTCGACATCTCCCACTAGAAGCGGTGGACATTTGTAGCACCCTGTTTAATAATGTAATGAATAATGTCCATTATCGCATTGGAAAATTGTGGTGATACATCCCATCCTCAAAAGGGGTAAAGACACTTCCAATCCGGCGAATCTCCGGTCGATCAGTCTTCTTCCAAACATCAGTAAGGTATTCGAAAGGGTGATCAATAGAGTCTTAACTAAGTGGGTTGAGGACAAAAATATATTTCCGGATAATCAATTCGGTTTCAAGGCATGATATCATTCATGCTGCGTCTAAACTGGTTTCTAATATCCAAAGGAACAAAGGCAAGGACCAGTGCACTGGCGCCTGCCCGATTGACTTGTAAAAAGCCTTCGATACCGTATGGTTAGAGGGAATCTTCTTCAAGCTGAACAGGTTGGACATCAGTAAGCCACTGCTGTATATTCTTCAGAATATTCTTAGAGATGGACAGTTCATCGTGAAAAATGGCGATGTGACTTCTGCCTGAACATTTTGGAGACAATAAGTCTACTCAGATACAAAAACTTCAGCAAACCCTATTTCTCAGTAATGTTGCGATCCAAAGTAGATTAGCATGTGGAAGTAAAATGGTGCTACTATGTATTGTAGTAAAAATATGTACACCAAAAACATGTTATTTATAAAGCTAACAAATGTTCTCATCAGCATATATTCGTCTCATCAAAACCCTACTTATGCCAATAGCTATCAAAGCCAGTTGTTATCGAAGCTACTAAGCTATTAATCTACACGAATTGTTGAGCTTTAAGCGCATTCACATCTTTAAAACATCGCACGACAATTATCAATTATGTCAAAGTCTCAGGACGGGATATCTTTCCTTCATTTTCCTTTCGTACACAGCTATCTTCATGACCCGCTAATGGTAAGGATAAAAAGATTCTCAATCCTACCGTGACACACGTGAGATAGAACCAAATATTGTAGAAACAACAACAACTATACGTGGCACACACGAATGAACAAATCTGCCTCTATACATATGTATGCACATACATATGTATATGCAATATCAAAACAACACTTCGGTGGTTGGGTTCGACGATTCTCAAGCTTATTCCCACACAAGATAAGTGCTCGTCTCGTACTCGTCGTACTCACAAGCCGGCGCATTTTTTCAATCATATATCCTTTGATTGATAGTGTTCACATATCATTCACCATCGCGCATCATCTAAACCCCACCATACATTCTCTTTGCTCCAGCGAGACGCACACCACCCATCATCCGTGTGCCCTTTGGCTCGTCGTGTTCCATGGTAGAAAGAAAAAATTCTTCGACGTGCCTTATCTTTTATCCCTGACACCTTAGAGACATTTACGCCATAGCGTTCCAATGCGAGGATTTAAAAGGATTTCTCTGCTTGTTATGCTTCTTTGCAATCCCACCATTCGAAGGAGCCAAGCGTAGTAGGTAGTGGGATTTATTGTTGGGTTATTTGTTATCGCTCGTGGAATATCCTTTGTCCTGAAATTTTCTCTAGCTCTTCTCATTCACCATTCTTCATGGTGGTTGCCTGCCTATGTTCTTTTAGCTATTGTGTTTGCAATGTCAAACGAAAATACATGAAAACGAAAACGAAAATGAAGCACCAAACAGGGAGTAAACGTGCAAGAAATCCGAGTAATTCGGCGAAGGCGGCGCGAGCTTAAGGATGGGGGTGGTGGTGGCAGAGGAGCAGGCTGATGGCTCGATCCTTCACGATGACAGACAACACTAAAGTGCGTATTCATTGTTTGACATCATCATTGTTAGGCGACAGCAGCCAAAAAAAAAAAAAAAAACAAAGAAGAAGCAAAAACTTGAGATAGATAGTTGCTGGAATAAAAAATGAGTTTTATAGATTCTTTGACGTCTAGCGAATCAAGGGGAAATCAAATTGCAGTCCAGCCTTATGGGCACTTAGTGATGGGAATCGATGGCGGAATTAGAGCAATTGGCACTTAGGAATCATACGAAATGTCGTCTGAATGGCAATTCATTTGTTTATTGGTTTTTCTTCTTCATTACTATATTGAATTGATTGCTGTTGGCGATTAGGGAGGTTGGGCGGTTTTCTTTCGCGGATTGTATAGAAATCGAAAAGGTTAGCAGAGGTTAGCACATTTCTTGTTGTCTGAATATGGCATTCACTTTTGTAATGTGGGAAGAGAAGAAAAGCCATGAAAGTTCCCTTTAAAATGACTGCAGAATCCTAGAAGTCCTGGGATAGATATGGGCCCCTGTTAGTGCGGTCGTTGGCTAACTGCCTTCAGTTGAGCTCCTCAAAATGATGGCGTGGTCCTTTCACTTATGCGCGTCGTCTAAAGAAGGCCAAAACTAGCCATGCGATAAACCATTTGGACCAGCGAATTTGAGTATATTAAGATCTGTAAGCATTCTTGCCTTCCAGAAGTAGATACGTCCAATGTAATATTCCACGCGATAGTAAGCAGAGGCATGACACGATCCGCGAGCATTGAGCTGTGGGCGAAGTGTGCTGCAGGCAGATTGGCTCAATGAGCAGATTCTCATGTCATTAAGGGTTAGAATAGCGGATGAGGCACAGTTTTTTCTGTTTTTACCGAACGACCAAAAATTGCTACTACGAGTACATACATATGTATGTATGATACATTTGGGACACCATAGTATTTCTTGTCTCAGTTTTGGTTGTTTTGGAATTCCACACACTTAAGAAAAACCTTGCAGTCATCCCTGACCTACGAGTATTTGGACTTTTTTCGGGATTCCTCTGTCGCGTTGACAAGAATGAGTCGCAATACGCCTTGCTACTTGGTTTGATAATTTTCATGTAATGAGGGGTAAGGGATCGCATTCCAAAGAGGATAGTGCTTGTGATCATACTAACAGGGTTATTAATTTGGTGGGGGCTAGCGCTCCCATTTATTTCGCTTAATGCAAGCTTAAACTAACTTAAAAACTATGACTTTAAAACTAACAACAATTAGAGGTCAGGAAGTAAGGGAATAGTGGAGGACATCCAGTTTAAGACGACAAGTGCTCAGGTTAAAATCAAAAAGAGGGAGGTTTGAGTTGACCTTATGGAGCATGCGGGAGATTTGTTCGTTAGATCCATAAGTGGTGCGGTGGGTTGGGATATAGAAGAGACGAGGACAGCGTAAATTATGAGGGTTAGTGTTGAAGGAAATAGAATCGTAAAGGGAAACGCAATCCACAGAACCGGAGAGCAGTCGATGAATGAAGAGAATGTCAGCTACGTGTGTGCGTTTTTCGAGGGTATTCAGGTTAAGAAGTTTGAGGCGGTCACGATAGGGAGGTAAGGTAATGGGTCATTCCAGGGAAGTCCACGAAGAGCAAATCGAAGAAAACGACGTTGAATATTCGATTCGGGATATATGAATTCGCTGAAAGGGGGACCATACTTGGATGGCATATTCAAGGAGGGGCCGGACAAGGGTAATGTAAAATGACCTTGTCACATAAGGGTTGCAAAATTCTTTAGACCAACGTTTGATAAAACCGAGCGATGAGTTAGCTTTAAGGATTATATCATCAATATGCGAACGGAAGTTTAACTCTCTTTTGTATAATATTCCAAGGTCGCGAAGGGATTGAACCTGGGCTACAGGTTGGTCATGCAGCAAATAATGTCGAGAGGGAGATTATTTGGACTTACGAGACAAGGTCGTAGATTGGCATTTGGAGACATTAAGCTCAATGTAGAAAACCTATCGATATCTTCTTGAAGGAGAATAGAGGCTTGGGGTGAAGAAATAATGTTGTAGAATTTAGTGTCATCGGCGTAAATGGATACGGAGCAGTGTTTGATAATCCTCTAGAGATCGTTTATAGTTAAAATGAAAAAGAGGGGACCTAGATAGCTGCTTTGTGGAACACCAGAATTGGCTAAAAACGGTGTTGAGAATGCTGACCTAAAGCGAACGTTGCAATAACTGTTCTCTAGATAAGAAGATATGTATTTCAACAATGTGGACCAAAACCAAGGCAGGACAATTTGAAAAGGATCAGTTGATGGCATATTTTATCGAAGGCCTTAGCGAAAACTGTAGCAATAACATCGATTTCGTTGCCATTTTCTAGGGCCAAAAGCGCAAAGGATACGAATTCAACTAAGTTTGTAGTAGTTGATCTACTTTTTTAGAAATCCATGCTGACTGGGTGATATACTCGTAAGTGACTTGCACTGAAAGCTTAGAACTTCATATAAAAAACTTTCGAACATTTTAGGTATGTGAGAAAGCTTAGCAATGGGACGGTAGTTGGTTAATTCATTCTTTGGTCCCTTTTTGTGAACCGTCCGACGAGCCTAGGAGGGAGAGCTCATCGACGGTGTACATATCAGTATGAACAGTTAAAAACTATTCCAGGGTATTAGCGGCATGACTATCAATTTCAAATGGTCGTGAGGCTCATTTACAAGCCGGGAATAGTTGCTATCCACACTGAAAATCTTGACACACTTTCTTCTAGGTGTTTTCCTTTGGCACCAATACGTATTCAGGCAGGTTCCGATAGGACCACAGTCTGATTTTACACCATCGTGTCCATACGAACGATTGTGACTGTGGCCTCATCAGCTTGACATATCCTTTTTACCTGTGGTAGAATCTCCGAACATTGTTCCTGGAATAGAGCTTCTTCAGTTCCTTGATTGCGCCCTTGTCATGATCTTTCCTTTCCCTCCGAAACGGTCGGTGATCTATTTTGCTCGGGTTGTTCTGGTGCTTCTATGCAGAGCCACCGATTTATAGGTGAGTTATTTTGCTACATGTGTTTCTTATACTCTTCATGAGATCAGGGGTTTCGTGTTCATGTCTGCATTAAGACACCAGAAAGGACACAAAGCATAGATGAGTCGAACAGAATGCAATAATAGACAGCTATAGCTTTAATATCAGGGACATCAAAGAATATCTGGGACTTTGTATACCTAGATATCCGTGGCCCTTTTGTACTTAAAATTCTTTGAGTGATTTTGGTCTCACTTGTGTTGACAGTGTTTGTAAGAGGAGATTTGTGGGTTAGCTATACAAGCTGTACAAAAAACATTGGAGTGTATAAACCTAAACGAGAGTCTTCAAATCCAAGGTGGAGTGACAACGCAGTAGAAAAGAACTCGACTTAAGTGGCCGACACAAGTGAAAGGGGATCTCAACCAACTTGAAGTGCCCAATCGGATACAGCAAGCCAGAGACCGCGCTGACTGAAAATGTCCAGGTCTACTTCGGACTGGGTCCTCATGAAGTTAGTAAGTAGATTCGGGTTGAACCCATTATATAGTTGGGTATTTCTGCAGCTTCTTAGTGTGGAAGATAATGGTCTTCAGCATTTAATGCTGGCTTTAAACGCAGGTTTATAATTCATCAATTACTGTGGAGCTTTAAAAATCCGTTGACGTGATATATAAAGTATATATCCCAGTAAGTCAATGGTTTCATGAGTAATATAGCATGTAGATCATCAAGCCCAACCTTCGAAATCCTCTCGTGGCTTTACTTCTTATACACATGAGTGCAGGCTTAGTTTTTTTTTATTTTTTTTTCTGTCGTAACAAAGCACTCTGACAAAGAACTAGGTCATTGTACTCCTTGTAAGTTCCATTAAATGGAATTTCTCAGTCTTGGAAAGAAATATGAGTAAGCGCTTCAGTGACAAAGTACGCACAGTATCAGTACAACACCAGCAGAAAAGCCGCTGAACACTTAGAGATGTCGGGAAGCATTCGATTGGTCTGGCCGCAACCGTAAAATCATGCTATCTGCGCAGTTGTGCTCATGTGCAACCAACTGTCAATGGAAACCTTAACCAAGGGCGCAGGCAGCCCTTTGGACAGACAGTTCTTTGGAGTCTGGTAAATGCAGAGCACTAACGTATTTTCGGCTTATTCCACCACACAACAGCTTAGTATGTAATTGACCTTAGATCCAGAGGAACCTTATTGAAGGCAGACCCCATGCCTGCACTGCGAGAAGGCCGACAGCGCCTTAGAAGCTTTCGACGTAACTTATTTAGTCCAAATAAGTTTGTTATCCAGGGTGGCACCCAAATACTTGGCTTCTTTGGAGATTTGGATGACGATACGACCAGTCAGACCAGTAAAGACAACAACCTCAGTTTTGAGAGAATGGACTAAAAGCCCATTTCTAGTGCACCAATCGACTATCACGTCTAGGATTGCCTGCTCTGAGCAGACACTCGCTAGACATAAATCAACAGAGAGTACAGCTGCATCATCCGCATGTGCTTGTGTAAAGACGTCAGAACAATTGAGCGCGTTGAGCAGTGAGTCAACTAATGTAGACCATAACAGAGGAGACAGAACGCAGCTTTGCGGGCCACTCCTATTTATCCCAGCCACCACATATTGGCCGCAGTCAATATCCGCGATCAGTGTCTTATTCACCAGCATTGCTTCTTTCCACAAAACTAGTGATTCGTGTACGCCATGTTGTCTGACCGAGTTACACATGCCGTCAAAAGTTGCCTTCAATTCTGCCTAACAGATTCTCATAAGATCTTTCGCGTTATTAAGCATATTGCATTATAGATAGAGGATCCATTCTCAAAGCTGGTCTACGCACATGCATCTCGACCATTCTCATCGTGCTCTTCAACATGAAAAAAACCAGACCTATAGGTCTGAAGCTCTTGGCGAGCGTTACTCTCACTGTTAGCCTGAGTTTCGGTATGTATGCCAGTGCCAGGCTAGCAGTGAAGAGTCGCCTCAGAGATACCTGCAGCTGGTCTATAACTTTTTGTAACATAACATAAAAAACTTACTGAAGGAATCAACGACGGAGTTCTTTTCCGACACACCGAAGGGGGACAAGCTGCAAACAATGCTGCTGAGGGGGATTGAACCGTCGACTGATCCGGAGAAGCTCTGTGCACTGCTGAAAGAGAAGGAGTGCGAAGAGCTCAAATTCGTAGGGGTTAAGCCATTCGTCACGGCTAGAGCCAAAAGGGAGAAGCGGAGCTACCGTTCTTCCTGGTTCAGCTAAGTCCCAACAGCAAACTGGATGGTCTAAGGAGCATCAAAGTCTTAGACTACCAGGTTGTACACTGGGAAAAATTAAAGAGGAGCGAAAACATTTTACAATGTGTTCGCTGCCAAAGGTTCGGGCACACCGCGTCGAACTGCGAAATGCAGCCTCGATGCGTGTAGTGCGGAAAGAACCACAAGTCTGAGGAATGCGCTTCTGGTAAGGACGGAGTGTCTGAAAAAAGCCAACTCTCTTGTGCCTTATGTAGGAACACGGGAGACACCGCAAATTATCGGGGTTGTCCCAAATTCTAGTATATCAAAAGAATAAATCTGGCCCGGCAGCAGAAAGTGGAAGTGAAACGTCCATCCGTGCATTTGCAAACTCCAGCCGTTACTCCCCATGTTACCTACGCCCAAATGGCGGCAGGTAGGGAAAATACGGTACAGCAAGTGAAGGTTGGTTCTCAGGCCCCAGAGCTCAGAGCACCTGAACCAGTACCTGACATGCTATTTTGCTCTCTATCCAGGGGCAGATGGCTCAGCTACAACGTCATTTAACTGAACAGACCGCGCGGGTGGATCAAGTATACCCACTGCTGCCTGGCCTAACGCACATTTTGCCGTAATGGGTACGTACGTGGCGGAGCAAACCTTGAAGGTCCTTGCTGTGAATGTGCATTCACTGATTAGGCTCGAACGACAAGCCGCACTATTTAAGTTGCTTAAAGACCAAGCCTCCGATGTGCTTTTGGTTAGCGAAACTAAGATTACCAAGAGACACAAAATGAGCCACAGAAAATACAAAATAGTAAGGAGAAACCGACCCAACTCCACTAAGGGAAGTGGCGTTGCAATTTTCGTATGAAAAGATATACATATTAAAAGAGTATACAGTCGTGTAGTACGTAGGTTCCAGGTTCCAGGTGGAAGCGTGCATCGTGTATATCACCCTCCGTAGTGGAAAGCGGTTGTACATGGTGTCTGTCTATGCACCTAAGGCTACTCAATCCACTTTATTCATCTCAGAGCTCGAGACGCTTTTTCGATTCCTGAGGCTGGAATTGGAAGACAACTATTTTATTATCGGCGGACATTTCAACGCCAAACATAGTGATTGGGAAATAATACACCAAATACTAGAGGGAATCTACTATTCAATTGGTGGGGTCAGCACAGTGAGATGTATCGACTCGGGCTTAAGGCGACGGATAGTCCGTTGTTTCCCAGACACGGGTCCTACTTGGAACTTCTGCTATTCTACTCACGAATACAACTGACATGCACTAACCAACAAACTACAAACTGTCTACGCACTTTCGTGTATGACAGTGACCATTGCGGTCTCAGCACCGAAATAACTGTTCCCAACGAAATTGCGGAATTGGATGAGCTTGTTCAAAGGCATTCCTACAATTATAGTAGGGTGCGTTGGACACACTTCATCAGAACACTGACTAGGGCACTCTCCTCGAATTCGCTCTACCCACCGTCCAACAGAAATCTGTCAAACGAGGAGATTGATAGGTATCTAAAACTAATGGACGAGGCAATCAAACGAACAATGGACAAAACGATACCTCGGTACCAACACATTGACGAAGAAGACTTATTCCGCAACGCAACTATTGACGCACTGCACCGACATAAAAGTAGACTGCTGTCAAGACTAAAAACCTTGTACAGACAGTTTACTGACAGACATAACCCGGAGATTATAACGCTAAAGTCGGCGATCAAAACCTTCAAGTATTAATAAAAGAAAATTACAGAGCATATGTAAGTTTGTATTGGAACAACAAAATTCGAGCTGTAAACACCAGCAATCCGAATATGTTAACGCAAATAAATAAACTATTTCGGAGAAAAGATCAAAACGACCATTCGTGTCTTAAAATCGCCCGAACGACGGACAACGAGAACATACTTATAGCAGCAGGCATAGATCCAAATGAGGCTGTTGATGATGACAACTTCTTTGTGATCGAGGATCCGCAGGAGAAGGTAGAGGCTATAGGAGCGACTATCCAGGAAGTATATAAGGCGAATGACATCATTGGCCCGAACCACGACCTTTTTGATATAAGTCGAGTCCTTGTGCACAATTTCTACCTTCGAAATGAAATTGTGAATTGGCGATTCGAGAGCTCGGGTTTCACCCAGTTCAATGACGAGAATATGGCAAATAATGTCATCACCAACGATAGGGTACTACCCCCGTTCATTTCCAAACGATATTCGAATCACTTAGAAGTTAGAAATCAGTGGGAACCGATGAAATACCGAACATTGTGCTTCGACATCTCCCTCTAGAAGCGGTGAACATTTATACCACCCTGTTTAATAATGCAATGAATAATGCACATTATCCAGCGCATTGGAAAATTGCGGTGGTACATCCCATACCCAAAAGGGATAAAGATACTTCCAATGCGGCGAATCTCCGCTCGATTAGTCTTCTTCCAAACATCAGTAAGGTTTTCGAGAAGGTGATCAATAGAGTCCTGACTAAGTGGGTTGCGGACAAACATATAGTTCCGGATAATCAATTCGGTTTCAAGGCGGGGCATGATATCATTCATGCTGCGTCTAAACTGGTTTCTGATATCCAATGGAACAAAGGCAAGAATCAGTGCACTGGTGCCTGCTTGATTGACTTGGAGAAGGCCTTCGATATTGTATGGTTAGAAGGACTCTTTTTCAAGCTGAACAGGTTGGGCATCAGTAAACCACTGCTGTATATTCTTTTCGATATGCTCTCCAGTAGACAGTTCATCGTGAAGAATGGCGATGTGACGTCTGCTGGAACATTTAACATTAAAAACGGTCTGCAACAAGGTGCGGTAAATTCGCCGATCCTGTTCAACATTTACACAAGTGATCTGATAGGTTCACTTCACCATGCCATAGCCTACGCAGACGACTTAATCGCGTACAGATCGGGTCCAAAGATTGAGGTCATTATTATGCTTTTGCAACGTGACTTCGATAAAATTAAGCGATATTGCGATGACTGGAAGTTGAAAATCAACTTTCAGAAGTCGGAAACCATTCTGTTTAGGACGCCTTTACCTGGGGCCTCTAGGGATACCAGAAAGAATTGGCGAAAGTTTTCTATCGTCGGACAACACGGACAGCCACTCGCTTGTCGAAATGTAGTCAGACACCGGCCAGAACCAAAGGTGCTTTTGCCCTTACAAAGAGACTGTTTTATAACAGCCAACTCGATGCGAGGGTGAAGGTGATCTGCTACATGGCCCTTATCAGGCCCATGCTGGTATTTGGTTGTCCCGTGTGGTTCAATGTACGAGCAAGCTTAATGGAAAAGATTCGGGTGTTTGAGAGGGCTTGCCTTAGGGCTTGTCTTCGCTTGTACAGAACACCAGAGAAATTTTATCCTAATGAGGTCCTTTACAACAGGGCGAACCTAATACGAGTGGACAACTTCGTAATTAAGCTGACTCGAAGGCACATTGCAAGAGCAATGACCTCGACGAATAACCTGATATCTGGGGCTTACTACCCCAATTACCTTTACCACGAGAGTGTGCGCTCTGACGGCTTCGTTCCACCGGAAGCATTCCTCTACCTTGATCAGATAGGGTTGATCCAGGATAGATCAGCGGTCCCGTTAATCTTCCATGTCGCTCGGACAGCTGGGGACAGGCGACTCAACTACAACAGAGACGTCGCACACGGCAGTGTGGATCGCCTCAGGTTCAGTAGGGCGGTGGGGAATCGCGATAAGAGGGATGTCGTTCGGCAGCACCAGCATTTCTGGTGGTTGAATGATGGGGAAGATGTTTCGTCGTCGTTTCCGTCAATTACGGAACAGCCTCACTAATGAGGCAGATCTGACCAATCTATTTGCTCTGTAAATAGCGATGGCCAGCTTACATAGGTTTAGGTTAGCATTTAAGAAACATATACATGTATCAGTGTATATACACCTTTGTATACACTGATATATGTATATGATTGTGTATAATGTCTATGTGTGTTTATGTGTGTATTGTACATTTAGGTTAGGTAGGCTAAGGTTTATTTTAAGTTAGATATTAAGTTTTTATAAAAAATTAAAAAATGTCCATATGCTAAGTTTTTGTAAATAAATTTTTTTCTTAGCCTTAAGTATAGAAAATAAGTATATTTTAAATAAAATGTAAATGAAGTCGAAAGACATAGTTATAAGAATTTAGAGTAGCTTAGAGCGCCTGTGTGGGGCCAGTAAGTTAGTATAAGATTGTTAAGTAATTGTAAGCTAGCATTTAAGCATTTTTTGTTAGTATGTAAGAATTAATGATTAAGAAAATAAAAATGCATTTAAAACTAAACTAATAAGAGTGGACAATTTCGTCATTAAGTTGACTCGAAGGCACATTGCAAGAGCAATGACCTCATCGAACAACCTGATTTCCGGGGCTTTCTACCCCAATTATATGTATCACGAGAGAGTTCACTTTGACGGCTTTATTCCTCCAGAATCGTTCCTCTATCTAGATAATAAAGGTCTGATCCAGGACAGATTGGTGGTGCCGCTAATCTTCCACGTCGCTTGCGGACAGGCGACTCAACTACGACAGAGACGTCGCACATGGCAGTGCGGAGCGTCTCCGGTTCAGGGTCGGTAGGGATTCGCGACATGAGGGAAGTTGCTCGGCAGCACCAACACTTTTGGTGGCTTGTTGAAGGGGAGTATTATTAAAAACACAAAAAATAAAAAAAATAAAAAAAAATTAAAAAAATAAATATATATATATACATATATTTATATATAAAGTATATAAGTATTATGGATATATATATATATATATATGTATGTATGTGCATGTATTAGACGTAAGTAGGTTAAGGAGATTAAGATTTATTTTTAGGTAGTTTGTAAGCTTTTAGTTTTAAGTTTTATAAAAAATTAAAAAATGTCCATTTACTAAGTTTTTACATAAAATTTATTTTCTTAGTTTTAGGATTAATTAATGTTTAAAGTACAAATAAAATTAGACTGTAAGATACGTCGAAAGACACAGATTAAGTATTATGTTTAATTTAGAGTGCCCGCATGGGGCCAGTAAGTTACAATAAGATTATTTTTAAGTTATTTAAGCTAATTTTTAAGCGTTTTTCGTTTAGCATTTAAGAGTAATTTGAGTATATAAATAAAAATGCATAAAAACTGAACTGAAAAACATAAGAATGAACATGATAACATCCGATAATAATTAATAAGGACACTAGGTTCGCCAAGCTCATCGTCGAGTACATCCACAAAAGACACTTACACCCGGGTGTATCTCAGATGTTTGCAATCCTTCGTTAAGAGTTCGTATCGGAGTTCGTAAACTTATACGCAAAGCTTCTGTTCTGTCTGCTTCTGTCATCGTAGATTCTCGGTGGAACAATTTATGGGTAACCTTCCTTGCCGCACTTGATAGGTTTGAGGCCCGTCGTGGCAAGCCTGCAGAAATTTGGAGCGATAATGGCTCAAATTTTCATGGAGCTAAGCGGAAGTTAAATTAAATGTTTCAACTTTTGATAAGTCAACACCATATTGATGCAATTATAGACCATTTATCGAGGGATAAGATAGCATGGAAATTTATTCCTCCATCGGCCCCACATGTTGGCGGATTGTGGGAGGCGGGCGTAAAGTCTGTTAAGCAACACTTAAAGCGCGTTATTCAGGATCAAAGACTCACATACGAAAAAATGTACACCTTGCTTACACAGGTGGAAGCATTGCTTCATTCACGACCTTTATGGCCTACTTCAGATACGGATCCAACAGCTCTAAGTCCGGCTCACTTTTTAATTGGTGAACCATATATTTCGATTCCTCGACATGACGAGTTTAATTGCAATAAAAACATTTCTCCTCATATTAATTGGTCTCTTTTACAGACACTAAAACAAGGGTTCTGGCGACGATGCCATGCAGAATACTTAACCTCTCTGCAACAGCGGCCGAAATGGCACGGCAAACAATTAGCACTCAAGATCGGCGACGTCGTGCTATTAAAGGGACCTAACCTGCCACCGTCAAAATGGATGCTTGGCCGAATAAAGCAGTTACATCCTGGAAGAGACAGTCAAGTTCGAGTAGTTACTGTGAAAACACAGGTCGGAGAATATGTCCGACCCATCGTAAAAATTGTTCCCTTGCCAATGGCTAAAAGATGTACCAATCTTTCGGGGGGTGGGGGGGGGGGGCAGTATTTTCCTGAATACTTTATTTTATTGAGCAAATCTATATACACAATAGCATATACACAATCGAAGTGTAGAAATTGTAGTTTGTTAAAGTTCGATTGTCTCCAAAGTAACCTTCCATCAGCTGAAGGCAAATATTGATTGAAAGGGATAGACCGGTTGTTGTGTCTGACTTTCCAGTGCATATTTTCATATTATAAGAATAGCCATCAGTATCATACTTTCATCAATTACTAAGTTTTTACCAGCTAACCCAATTTATTTAATGTTTCCGATTACTTCTTGCATTATTTGGTCAACTTCAAAAGTTTTAGAGAATTATTCGAATGCTTGGTCATCATTATCGAAATGTAAAAATTTCAATACAATCTGAAAATGGTTAAGAAACATAACATTCTGAACGAATGAGTTTGCAAATAATTTTGTTGATTTCCAATAATCTGTGATTGAAGGATATCTTACTAGACCCATATACATACGTGACTATGGCCAAAAATTGCATGATCTACTTACGATCAGTACCTTTCCATTCATTTAGTCTACTGTTCCTCTGACTTCTGGACCGATATATAAAATTGTTTGCACTTTGATTTGTTCCCTCAACAATGATATCTAAGCACACCTCTATCAACAATTTTCTATAATATTGCGATGGAGAACCGTGATCATCTTCACTAATCTGATAGGGAGTGAACATTTCTGAAAATTGATTTAAAGTGTCGCCAATTATGGGAGATTTCCAGGTTACCGGAATTTCTATTTGACGTCCCTCCGACTTCGTTGCCCATTTTCATCAGAGGTGTTATAACTTGATGAATCACTAGTATAATCCGGAATGTAATCATCGGCCCAATCCGCACTAATAGCACCCGATCTTTCACTTAAACTGTCTGCTTCAAACATTTCAATTATTTACTCGGGATCCATTTCTCTACCAATTTAATACACCAAATATAAAAATTATAAAACACGTCCACTCTCAGCTCTAACTTTACACTGAATGACTTCTTCCGCCGTGTTTCAAGCACTGGTGATACATGTTAACAAAATAAATAAATAAATTTGTGTTTTGAACACAAATGTATCACCGGTGATCACTATACTATATGAAGATATGCTCAAACAGGTCTTGACAGATCCACTATTGTCTGTGCAGAAGATCTCAATCACCAACTCATCATAACATGCTTATTCCTGCTTGGCACCTGGGGAACGATTTTTGATGTGATCACCAGTGATACACTGGCTTCCGGGAGTAACATGCTTCATTACACATGTTCACCACTACAATATCCATCATTGTCTCTGATAATATCACCTGATAATTCAATGCATACCAGCATCCACGCATAAGTGCATTTAATATGTTCCGTTACAGAAGCCAAGCTAAAATCAAAGCTTCTCATCAATATTGATTGGCTGCCAACATCACGCGAGTTGCAACGACGCTAAAAATGGTAACGGATTATTTTGAGACTCACATCAAGCAAGAAGGTATTGGAGGTGAGTTGAGTTTTGATCACGGAGGTGCAAAGATCGTTATATCAATTTTGTGAAGTTTAGCATAAGAAAAATATGTAATATATATATATATAAAGAAAAAAAAAACCAGAGTTTCTTTTAATTATAATCAACCTAGAGACATCGAAGAGATTATTCAAGCAAAAATCGACATCTTTTCAACATCTTAACGAAGATACAATCAAACTATTCAACCACTTGATTTAGTAAAGGAAATACCCAACTTCCTGAAGAATTGGATATTTTTATAAAACAAATGGATTTCCTGTTTGAATATAGACATACCTTAGATGAGTTATCAAAAGGGTTTTTAGATTTAAGAATTAGAAATAAGATTAAAGATAAAGCTAATATTGTACTTATAAATAACAATAACCCTACCTATTGGCCTCAAATAAAAGAAATATTAAAAACGAATTGCGGTATAAGTGAGAGTGAAGAAATTATACTTAATGAAATGAGAATTCTGAAATTCGAAGGCTCGGTTGAAGAATTATTTGAAAAAACGTTAAATCTCCTAACCAAATTGAATATTAAAACCTCCTTAAATATAGACCTCCAAACATCATTTAGTAGTATCCAGAATGAAGCAATGTTTCTAAAATTGTTCATCAATAAACTTCCAAGCGAACAAAAACTAATACTTAACGCTAGAAATCCTTCAAATTTAAGAGAAACAAAAGCTATCCTAATAGATTTAGACAATTTTTTTAAGAAAGTAGTATTTCAAACTAATAGCAACACCTTTCCACGACAATATTATACACCTCTTAACTTTCAGGCATTCCATAGTTCAAACAGTAATAACTCTCAAAATAAAAACTCGAATAATTTTAAACATAATAGTAATCCAGCAGGATCAAGTCATGACAATATCCAATATTCCAATAGCCCTCACAAATTTAAGCAAAATATATCTTCTCAAGGATTTAATCATACCGATAACTTGAGAAACAATAAACTATCAAATCCGAACCATCAAGATTATACCCCTAATAGATCTATAAATGCAAGATCAAGAAATTATGCAACTAACAACTCAGGGTCATACAGAAGTAGGCAGAGCCATATGAGTGTTGATCATATTGAACCTGTAGGAGAGCTCAATTTCCAGCCAAAAATTGACACAAGTGTTCCAAATTTTCAGTCAACCACTTCAGATCTGTTCCCTATATAGTTGTCCAAACTAAAACTACCCCTATCAAAATTCTTATTGACTCTGGAGCAGGAACATCTCTTATAAATAAAGGGTTATTTCATAGTTCCTTCAAAACGGAACTTGAAAAACCCATTATGCTGAAGTCAATATGTTCCAACATTTCGGTAAAATCAAAAATCACAATTCCACTTTTTAGAGAATTCAATAGACCGTTGACAAAAATTGAAATGCTCGAAGTAGAACTAAAGGGTGATTTTGATGGAATTATAGGATGTAATGTGTTAAGACCATTACAAGCAAAATTAGACTTCAGCACCTCCAAACTTGTTACTAAAGATTGCAGTTTGCCTATAATATTTGATAAAAATTTAAATGACATATCAAAAAAAGCAATAAACAGTTTAATAAAAAATGAAACAGACATTCATTTTAAAAAGCCTGACCTTAGCGATGTGATATATAAACTTAAGCTTGATAACATAAATAAGGAAGGAATAGACTCAATCAAGACAATTATTTTAAAGTTTAAAGATGTTTTCTATCAAGAAGGTGATAATCTTACGCCAGTCGTAAGGTATAATCATAAAATACCAACTATGAATGATATACCTATATTTTCCAGGACGTATCGTTATCCAGAAGCGCATAAAACACGAAGTAGAGAAACAAATTTCGGAAATGCTGCGTTCTGGAATCATTATCAATTCCAGTAGTCCGTACAATGCTCCAATATGGGTCGTCCCAAAAAAAGTTGACAACTCTGGTGAACAAAAATGGCGTATTGTAGTGGACTACCGAAAACTCAACGACGTTACGACTGATGATAGGTTTCCGATTCCTAATATGGAAGATATATTTTCAAAGTTAGGAAATGCTAATTATTTTTCAACAATTGATCTTGCTAAGGGTTTCCATCAAATCCCCATTAGCCAAAAAGATCAATGCAAAACTGCTTTTTCAACTGCGAATGGGCACTACGAGTTTACTCGAATGCCATTCGGGTTAAAAAATGCCCCTGCAACCTTTCAGAGAATGATGAACGAAGTTCTTCAGGAATACTTAAATAAGGTTTGTGTTGTGTATCTAGACGATGTCCTTATTTTTTCCACATCGTTACAAGAACATATTGATTCTTTGACAAAGATATTTAAGAGGCTTCGGGAATATAATCTGAAAGTGCAGGTGGATAAATGAAGTTTTCTCAAACGCGAAACGGAATATCTAGGACATATTATATTAGAGCGAGGCATTAAACCCAATCCTAGCAAAATACAAGTCATAAAATACATAAAAATGCCAACAACAATGAGACAAATAAAGTCGTTCTTAGGTGTTACCGGCTTTTATAGAAAGTTTATTAAGAATTACTCGAAAGTAGCCCTTCCAATGACTCAATGTCTCAAAGAGGGTAACAAAATTAACATCGCAAACGTGCAGTACATTGAGTCCTTTAAAAAACTTAAAGAACTCATATGTACGTGTCCAGTCTTAGCTTACCCAAATTTCGAGAAAACGTTTACACTAACGACGGATGCGAGTAATGCAGCTCTGGGAGCAGTCCTCTCGCAAAGTAACCATCCAATTGCTTATGCCTGAAGGACTTTAAATCGTCATGAGACCAATTATAGCACGGTTGAGAAGGAACTTCTTTCCATAGTATGGGCTACTAAATATTTTAGACCGTATTTATTCGGTCGAAGATTTAAAGTACAAACCGAACATCGTCCATTAGTCTGGCTAAACTCTTTAAAGGAACCGAATTCCAAACTACAACGCCGGAAAATAAAACTAAACGAATTTGATTTTTCTATTGAATATATAAAAGGGAAGGAAAACTACGTTACTGATTTTTTAAGTCGAATAGATACTAATTGTATAGAAAATGACGAAATAAGATCGGATCTAGCAACTATTCACAGTGGAGTCGAAAATTTAAATGACCATATTTATATAACCGAAACACCGTTGAACATTTATAAATATCAACTGATTTTACAAAAAAAACGAAGTAAATGGTTATAAAAATAAAGTCATGTATAAGAAAAAACGAAGGTCAACTATTTTACTTCAAGAATATGATGAAGAGTACGTTTTAGAAATCTTGAAAGAACTTCTTCCAGTGAAGGGAACTCTAGGAGTTTTTTGTGAAGATGAAAATATATTTATACAATTTCAAAGAACAATAGTACAATATTTTTCGAATTCAACTAATATGAAAATTTTAAAGTGTACGAAATTCCTTGAAGACATAATTTGTAAAGTGAAACTATTTGAAATAATTGAAACATCACACCTTAATAAAAATCATAGGGGAATTGAGAAAACTTACTTCGAACTAAGAGACAAATTTTATTACCCCAACTTTAAGTTAGAAATTCAAAAATACATAAACAACTGCATAATTTGTAATATGTGTAAGTACGACAGACATCCAATTAGACCATCTCTAATGATTTCAGAAACTCCCAGCAAACCTAATGAAATCATTCATATTGATATATGGTTTTTCAACAAAAACAATATGTTTTTAACATGTATCGATAAATTAACAAATCATGTTTCCATCCATCCCATTACCGATAGAAATTCCATTAGTATAGTAGATATTTTAAAACATAGATTTGCTCTTTTAGGTAAGCCAACCAAAATAGTAGCCGACAATGAGTTTAACACCGCGTTTATAAAGAATTTTCTAAGTAGCGAAAAGGTAATATACCACTTTACATCTCCAAACACACACACGGGTAATTCGACTATAGAACGTTTCCATTCCACCCTTAATGAACACATACGACTACTAAAACTGAATCGAAATAATAAAGACATGGATAACATTACAATAGCTCTTAAAGCTGTTGAAATATACAACGATACAATACACTCAGTAACAAGATATAAACCAAATAATCTTCTCCACTCAACTTTGAACGAAACCGAATGGAACAAATTAAGAGAAAGAATACACGACTTGAAAAAGAAACGAATAGCAAAATTAAATGAAACTCGAACAGATCACCACGAATTCAGAGAACGAGAATTAGTTAAAAACCTAGGATTCCACAATATAAAACATCTACCTAGATACATAATTAAAGAGGTTAAAGAAAAAAAACAAAACCCACTTTAAAGACAAGAATGGAACAAAACGCGACAGACAAGTTGTAAAAAGGGTTTTTAAACATCAGGGCTCCCCTAAGGATATACATTTTGATAGGAGGCTAATAGGAAGGGACTATTCATGTAGATATAAAAAAAAAATAAATAAACAATTTTATAAAAAAAAAATAAAGAAATATATACGAGTACATTTCTTATTCATTGATTTTTTATGTTGTATTTAATTTAGAATATATTAGTATATAAGTACCTAAAGTATACAAAATTGTAAAAACAAAAAAAAAAAAAAAAAAATTAACACTCATGTAAACAAACTAATTAAATATAGACTATATATAGAATAGATAGTATGTAAGATATATAGAAATAAATTTATGGTAGAAATAATACGTATACGACAGACATTCATGTCTGGGAGACATTCTGCCCATACTTCGACGGGAGGAGTATCTCTGATAATATCACCTGATAATTCAATGCATACCAGCATCCACGCATAAGTGCATTTAATATGTTCCGTTACAGAAGCCAAGCCAAAATCAAAGCTTCTCATCAATATTGATTGGCTGCCAACATCACGCGAGTTGCAACGACGCTAAAAATGGTAACGGATTATTTTGAGACATACATCAAGTAAGAAGGTATTCGAGGTGAGTTGAGTTTTGATCACGGAGGTGCAAAGATCGTTATACCAATTTTGTGAAGTTTAGCATAAGAAAAATATGTAATATATATATATATAAAGAAAAAACAAAAAAAACAAGTGTTTCTTTTAATTCTATGAAATTTTATTGATAACATAACTCGGGGGGGTGAAATGATCACCGCTGATACACTGGCAGCCAACGTGTTAAAGGAAGGTTACCAGATTAAAGATATTTTGTGTGTCGATTTTGAAAGTGCGGATGTTTTAAATGTTTCTATTGTAGTTAATAATGAAGCGTTCGTCTTCTTATGTGTCTATGGACTGCATATGTTTAATGTTTCGATATTTATAAATGAATTTTCTGATCTTTTAGGCAAAGTAAAAGCAAAAAAATTAATTGTTGTAGGAGACTTTAATATAAACAATTTAGAGAGTAGTGAAACTGTTTCAACGTATTTAGCCTTATTAGTTTCTCGTAGCCTTGAGACTTTTATTAATGAGCCTACTAGGATTGTATCAGGTAGGTGTTTGGATCACATCATTGGGCGATTCAAAAGTGTTTCATCCAACAACTGTGAGAAATGTGTTCTTGATTTAATGATCACTGACCACTGTGGTTATTCAAAATCACTGAACAAAAGTATGAAAATAAACTTTAGCAGACTAAAAAATGAGTTACTTTTTTAGTTTTTGGATGACGTCTATTCGTGTAGGGATGCGTCAACTTCCTATACAACATTTATTGAATGCCTTAAAAGGCACATTTATAATTGTTCCTCTTTCTTGCCTCCGAAAAAGTTGAGAAAAAGACTTAAACCTTGGATCACTAGGGGCTTACTAAGAAATAAACTTAGAATTAAAGTAATCTGATATTAAAAAGTAAATACAATAAGTTGTGCGTTGAACTGAAAAGGGACATTCCAATCTGTTACCGTAATGGTTTTAATTCTGCCAGAGGTAACTTTAGAAACAAATGGAAAATAGTAAACAGTTTACTTAATAAATTTTTTTCTGCAATTATAGCCGGCAGTCTATAACCTTCTACTGTCAATTCAATTTGTACTCTTTGTCTATGTGCTGAACCATTTCAAAGGAATAGTTTTGCTTAGAAACCCATAACCTCTCTTGATATGTTAAAGTCTAGTTCTAGTGGAGCAGGTGGTATCTCTAGTCTGATCCTAAAAAAAATTGCATGGTTCGTAGCGGATGTCTTAACGGACATCTTCAACGGTTGCGTTTTCGCAGGTTTCTGCTGTAGAATTGCGCAACTACAGGCCCATTTGTCTCCTCCCTGTGTTAAGTAAAATTTTCGAAAAACTTACAAAAGACAGAATAGTATATTTTTTAAACTTTAACAATTACTTTAGTTTTAAACAGTTTGGCTTTCGGAAAGAAAAATCGACTGAAGATATTCTACTACAGTTTTGTACCCAAACAATGCCTAATATTAATGATAAAAAGTGTACAGCTGGCTTGTTCATTGATATTACCAAAGCTTTTGACATGGTCACCCATAATATTATTTTGTTGGGGAGTCGTGATTTTGTGCTTGATTGGTTCAATGCTTACCTTAAAAAGAGTGAAGATAGATGAGATAAGGAGTGAAATTAAAGTTTTTAACCTGGATGTACCCCAAGGCTCTGTCTTGGGTCCAATTTTATTTCTTATCTATATTAATTCACTTTTTGCACTTGACTTTAAAGGCTCATCAACTGCTTTCGCGGATGACATAGGTTTTTCGTTGGATCTTGTTCCTGACATAAATTGGGATTTGAATTTATTGAGAAACTGGTTTGCGAATCACAAGTTGGTAATTAGCTCTAAAACAAAAATAATGTTTTTCGGTTTGTCATCAGTATGCAATTTAGAAGCGAATGTTCACTTCAATGCACCTGAGTGTCAAAAATACAAATTATCCAATTGCAATTTTACTTCTCCCACTTTTTGTAGTACTCTTAATTGTAGTGATAATTGTTTCCTAATCGAGAAAGTAGATGAATTTAAATACCTAGGACTTATCATCGACTCAATATGAGCTTTTCAAATCACACTGAATCTTTGAGGAAGTATTTTCGTTCCACTCTTAGAAACTACTTTTATTTGCGAATCATCTGCTCCACAATGCTTTAAAAGAAAATCTACTATGGTATCTTTCATTCTAAACTGCAATATGGAGTTACTTGTTGGGGAGGTACTTATCTTAACAAAATACAACATCTATTAATTTTACAAAAGCATATACTCTTATTAAGAAATTTATGCCGTAAACCTGTCAGATAGATATCCTAGTTTTCTTTTGTTCTATGTCCTGAAAATCCTTCCTGTTCGTCATGTGTATTATTTTAAGATATTGAAATCATTCTTTATGAAATCTGGCCATGGAAATTTTCAATTAATTTCTAATTATAATTTACGAGGAAGCTTATTATTACATGGTTTCTGTTTCTTTTGCTCGTACTACTGCATACCGTAATTTTTATTCTCTTTCGTCATTTCGCCTATTTCATAAACTTCCGCAGTCGATCAGGGCAATACCGGCACCTGGAATAAAACATAAAAAGGGGCAAAAATTGGCTTCTCAAATTCAGTTACGTTAGTTTAGAATCAATTAATTTCGACATTTTAATTTAACTCTCGTTGATGATTTCTTTGTTTTCATTGATTTTATTTTTGATTTAAATATTTTTTTTTATTTGCGAAGCTATTTAATTTTTCTCTCTGATTTGGTTGTAATAATACTATTTTCAATTAAATTTCTTGTTTATGAATTACCATAATATCATTTATATAGCCACCTCATTTTAAACTAAATAAGTAGCTTGAAGTCGAATTGAAAACTATTTTAGTACTTTTGTAAGTAAAATACAGAATGTATCAATTTTTCATATAATTTACATATGTATCTTAAACTTAAAAAAATTGTTTGTGAATTTGATTTGAATTATACCTTTTAATACTATATGAAAAATGTTACTAAAAAAATACTATTTATCGAGGAAAAACGAAATAGAGAGTATGCGTATCTCAATTCCAAAAAAAATTCTTCACCATATTGCCATACAGCCACAATTATTGCATGAGTCATTTCCTAGTCGTGTAATTTCCCGTTTTGGTGATCAGAATTGCCCGCTCAGATCATACGACTTAGAGCCGTTGGACTTTTTTCTTTGTGATTTTTTGCAGTCTTAGATTTATGCCAACAAGGCCACGACCACCCATGCCTTGAAGGAGCAAATTGAGCGCTATATCAACGACTTGCCCTTCTGAATTGCTATTATATCTTTTTAATAGCAGTCTAGGGGCCCCGCGAATGATTCAAAAGAACGTGGTCTGTTAATGGTTTTAACAATGCATGTTTAAAGCCGAAATTCGTTGTCCTAAAAACGTTTGATGGAATCGTCCGCAGAAGGTGGTTATTTTTTTTTCCACTGCGCAAAGTTACCTCCACGCGCAACATATAACGTGAAGGACCAGGTTCTAAAAAAACCCTTTGTCCTATTCAGGTTTCTTGCGCCGCCATTTCTACTCCAGTGCGCCGACACAACTTTGGAGCTCCCTTTAGACCTAAGCTCCGACTGCGCCGAACAATGTATGAACTAGGTAATAACTAGAACCTTGGATGACGCCTTTGAGCCGAATATGATGAATCCCCCAGGTTTCATCACATGGAGGCGGGAGTATCACTTAAACGTGTCGCCGTTTATGTCTTCAAGCTTGACTACTATTGTAAACCTGAATGGAACCCTGTTCCGTAAATTTAGCCAAACCAACAACCGGCGTAGTAGCAATGCGGATACGTGGGAGAAGTACAATATGTAGCACTAGCTATATGACGCATTACATACCGTATATGTAGTTCAAAGATCAATAAAGGAAGAGTAGAGGGATGTACTTACATTCAATTTTATTTATCAGCGTTGTCAGATCCTACATTGTATCTACATATTATGGAAGGAGCTGGTTGTCGCGAATTTTTTCGTCTCTGACAGCTGTCAGTGAATGCTCAAGCTTATCTGATTGCCACGTTTTTCTTACCAACCTGCTACTACCAATCACATAAATAAAAAAAATGTAAACAAATGAATCGAGTTAAAGTTGTGCTAACATCAAGTGTTACTTCGAGGAAATTTATGATTCTCCACTTCCACATGAAATCCAATAAAACTGTTGAAACATGAAACCCAGAACAGAGGAATACGAATTTCTCTTCTGCCAGCTGAAGTTTAACGCCTTTTGTCTTCACCCACTCGTACATACATAAATCCCACCCTCTGCACATAAATTATTTACTGTGCATTTGTATGTCCCTAGGTCGTAAACAATACAAAGGCCAATTTGTTTTCGCAACTCATAGTCTATCCTATCCGAAGAAACGCGACGGTAAATGGACGTAGTATATTTCTTATGAAAAGAAAAAAAAATATAAAAAAAAAAAAAAAAAATACAGACAACAACATCATCGGAAGAAAAATTTCCAGGTAATTCCATATACTATCCGAGTAAGGACACACTAAGCCTGTCTTCTTCGCATTCCGGACCGTCGATCAAAGGGATAACAGCAAAACCCACAAATAAAGGTACACAGGGCCCGAAATAGGCAACGACGACAACGACCTTTAAATGCCGTCCCAAAAATATAGGCAAGAGTAGGCGAAAGCAGGCTCAAGTAGGCGAATTTATTTAAATTAACTTATCAGCGGAAAATTGAGAAATAGATATGAATTGCAGATTCCATCTTTTGGCAATTTAAAGCCTTGTAATCCATAATGGGATTTAGTGGGTTGCTTCGGCTTCAGATTCGGATTCGGGTTCCGATTCGTGTTGGGATCCGAATATGGTTACGGGTTCGAGAAGGTATTAACTCGTATCTACGATATGTGTGGTTCGAATCATCCGGCATAACAACTGATGATGTCATCAGTTTCTTTCATTGGTTTCTGTCTCGGGGCTGCCGTGGAGCATGAGTAGAAATGGTTCCTTGCTGATCTATGTGAATACCAAGATACTCCTACTTTTCCTTTCTCTCTTTTTTTTTGGTTTTCTTTTTTTTTTGTGATTCCGAAATAAATAGATAAATTTTGAGAATATTTGCATAATGCCTGCTTTTTATAATGTATCTAGAAGTGATTTTGTTCTGGGTGCTCTGTGTTGGAGTTTAATCTGTTGGCGGAGAAGAATAAGAAACTTTTGCATGTACAATACAATTTTTCAAATCAATGAATATTAGGGACTGTTCTGGAGGAGAGTTCCGTATCCGTATATGAGAATGTGTGTTGGTATGTATTATAAAAGAGTAGATTTCAGTTGAAATTCTATTAAAGTTAATTTAGGGCATGGATTGCTTTTGTCAGCACAGCCAGAGGATAACATCTCTCTACGGTTTCTCTCTCTCGTTCAATAGTACAATTGTGGTTTACAAGAAATTGCTTTGGCTTTCTTGTTTAGTTTTTGCATCTGCTGTACAGGGCGAGAGGTGGGAAGCGGATTGGTAACAGTTGGTGATGCCTTCGATTGGATTGGAACTATGATTTTGATTTTATTTTTTTCGCTTTGCGATTGCAATTACGTGGAAAACTTATTGAGGAGGCATTTCATGTGCTTATCTTTCGCATCTGGGAGCAAAAGCTCATAATTTTGGATTAAGACCATCAAATTCAAATGCAGAATTGTCCTGATGAGTTGATTTTGTATTTTTAAAAGCTTAGAATCGTAAGATTCAGGTCTTACAGAGAACTTTCACTCTATTATGCTAAGGTGTCTGAAGAAGTATGCGGGAAGTAACATGTGAGCTGACAATAGGAAACATTAGTCTATAGCAGACATTTTTGGAGATGGGCTCCTCCCACCCCACAGACACGGTGTATTATTAGGTTTCTTGGTGCCTTCCCATAAGTTGCTCCCACATAAGCTAGGCGCTATGTGATTATCGAAAGTCCAATCAGTATCTCTGTTCAGCTCAATGTTCTACTCTCATTTTAAGTTGCGTTACTCACATAATTAACTTTTACATAACTCCTTCCACTTTTCCTGATTGCTGGAAGTTGGCCAACATCATACCTGTTCCGAAAAAAGCCCCAGCCCCCTTCATTAACTGCCTTTCGACCTATAAGCATCTTACCGTGTTTATCAGAAGTCTTCGATAAGACTTAAGCTTCATCAAGCAATACAGTCTGTTATTCCACTTGCACATTTTTGACAGGAAACTAAACTAAAAATCTTACATTCAAGCATTATAGACTCTAATGCTACAATAGCTTTATTCTCTTGCAAAAAAGCCATTGGGAATAAATGGGACATTCAACCTCGCATTACCCACTGGCTATACATCTCGGTCATAAGACCGATTCTCACCTACGTGGTTGTTGCCTGGTGGCCTTAGAAAATGCAGCTATTCGCCTTAAAGCGACTACATAGTGGACAAATAATTCATTTGACCACGGTAACATTTTTAATACATTAGGAATCCTCAAAAAGAACATCAATTACACCATACCTAAACTTTGGTTTGACTAAGACTTTCATATAAACTTCCCTTCTAGACCCTTCTGGGAGGAAGATGCTTTCATGGTTCGATCAGATGGATCTAAAACCTATAGCAAGACCAGTGGCAGTATTTTCTTAGATAAGCTAAATCTGAGCCTCTCTTTCCGTCTTACAAATCACTGTAACGTGTTTGAGGCGGAAATTTTAGCGATTAAAGAAGCTCTGTCCTGGCAGCAAAGTATATCCGCATCTTTTCGGATAGTCAAGGCTCTACCAATTCCCTGGACTCGGTCTCATAAAATTCAAAAACCGCCCTTGAATGCGGAGATGGCAGAGCAGTTCAACCTTCACCTTTGCTGGGTGCCGGGCCACAGAGACATTACAGGGAACTGTAGGGCCGATGAACTCGTCAAAAATGGAACCACTCTACTTATTCTACCGGGAAAGGTTAGCATCGATATATCAATCACTACGTGCAAAATTGGATTCCAATAAAATAACAGACCTTAAATGGACTGTTGGCCCAACGTGTCTAGCGACCAAACAGATCTGGCCAAAGCTAGATCTGATTTTTTTTTAAAGAACTTATTATTACACTTAAAATGGATAGAGAGAGAACAAAATTTTTGGGCTCAGTGGTTATATCGCTCCATGGTTGGGAGACTAAATTATTAGTGTAATTTAACTTATTAAATTATATAATTATATTATATATATAATACAACAGGCAACCATTCGTCTTACGTGAATTAAGTTGCTTGTCTTTCGGGCGAGGCTGAGATTCGAACACCGAACACTCCGATTTTGAAGCCAATACACTGCCACTTGAGCCACGGCCACCCACAATCGCTCTAAGAGTCTGATTCTTCTAAATAGGAAACATCTCAGCCCCATCACAGTACTGCCTCATAGGCAAGCTAGGCACTGCCTCATAGGCAAGCACGCAAGAAGGCTTGTCGCTTTTACAAACCATTTCTGCACAAGCTGCATGGACAAGGAAGAAGAGGAGACAATCCTCCAGTTTTTTCAGTTTATATGCATTTTTATTTTTATCACTTAAATTACTTTTATATGCTAGACAAAAAAATGCTTAAAAATTAGCATAAATTACTTACAAATAATCTTATTCTAACTTACTGGCCCCATGCGGGCACTCTAAGTTAAACCTAACACTTAAACTACGTCTTTCGACGTATCTTACAGTCTAATTATATTTTTACATTTATTAATACTAAAACTAAGAAAATAAAATTTAAGCAAAAACTTAGAGGATGGACATTTTTTTTAATTTTTTATAAAACTTAAAACTAAAAGCCTACAGACTACTTAAAAATAAATCTTAATCTACTTACACTTAATACGTACACACACACACACACACATATATATATATATATATATTTTTTTTCATTGTTTATTTTTATTAATTTTTTTTTATTATTATTTATTTTTTTTTATTATATATTTTTTTCCTAAACCTAACCTAATCCTACCTAAAACTATGTAAGCCGGCCATGGCTAAAAAAAAATTAGGCTGACCCACTTTGCTCAGATGAAGCTATAAATCACTGGAGGCATTCGACGACGAAGCATCCTCCCCTTCAACTAGCCACCAAAATTGCTGGTGCTGCTGAGCAACATCCCTCTTGTCGCGACTCCCTACCGCCCTACTGAACCGCTCCGCACTGTCATGTGCGACGTCTCTGTCGTATTTGAGTCGCCTGTCCGCAGCTGTTCGAGCGACGTGGAAGATTAGCGGCACCGCCAATCTGTCCTGGATCAGACCTTTGGTATCTAAATAGAGGAACGCTTCTGGACGAATATAGCCGTCAAAGCGAACTCTCTCGTGATACATATAATTGGGATAGAAAGCCCCCCATTGCTTTTGCAATGTGCCTTCGAGTCAACTTAATGACGAAATTGTCCACTCTTATTAGATTCGCCCTATTGTACAAGACCTCATTGGGATAGAATTTTATGTACTGAGACTCTGGTGTTCTGTATAAGCGAAGATAAGTCCTAAGACAAGCCCTCTCAAACACCTGAATCTTTTCCAATAAACTTGCTCTCACGTTGAACCACACGGGACATCCAAATACCAGCATGGGCCTGATAAGGGCCATGTAGCAGATCACCTTCACCCTCGCATCGAGTTGGCTGTTATAAAACAGTCTCTTTGTAAGGGCGAAAGCACCTTTGGCTCTGGCCAGAGCAACCTCTATATGTTTGTTAAAATAAAGAAATTGATGTAACCAGATCCCAAGATATCTGACTACATAAGACAATCTTCCACTTACTCTGTACATGTTCAGCTCTCTCCTAAAGAATAAAACTTCATTTAGGACCTTTCTTCTACAATGACCTAAACGATCTAAAAAATATTGACGTAAACAGTTTCCTGCGCTTCATGGTAAGTTCAAACTGGTTTTGCTAGTAAGAGAATCATAGGTCCACGTCGCATCACAATGGGCCAATAGGCCTAAGTGGGTTGGTGTTTCCAACAGCCACTCTTACCTACCCACCTATCCCCCTTGCAGTCTAGCTTTCGAGCTAATCAAAGCAGTTCTACAGCCACGCTCTAAATTCTCGACGAAATAATGGTTAACTTTGATAGGCATGTTTGTTTGACTTCTCGAAGGCTTTTGATAATGTCAAAAACTTCGATTATATTTCGGCTTTAGTGAAAGTTCAGTGTACTTGATTTATAATTATTTCGACAACCTTTATCAAAGAATAGTTCTCAACAACGCCTCTTAGTTGACGGAGTTCCTCAGGGGTCTATACATAACCCAATTCTATTCTCTCCGTTTGTCAATGATCTACCAAAAGTCTGTTCAAATGTTGATATCCACTTATAAACTGACGATACACAGATCTATATTTCGAGACCAGTTGGACTTGTTGAAGACCTAGTAATCAGATTAAATGAAAGCCTTTCTAAAATTTAAGACTGGTATATATAATATGTAACGGACTTCATCTCAAACCAACCAAATCGCAACTGATTGTACTATCCAAACAATACCACTTTGACATAAACGGAATAACAAGTATTCCTGAACGACAGACAACTCAATTTTGTGAACGTGGTTACTAATCTGGGTTACAAATTAAATAGATCACTTTCCGCTATTGACCACATAAATTATATTATTGGACGAATCTATGCTGGACTGCGTAAACTATGGCTCTCTTTTAACCTCACGCCGCCGCGCCGGCACAAAGCTCAGACGCTATTTCTGCCTATGATTGACTACTTTGCTGTTGTCTATTGCAAGTTTATTGCAAAATATTTTAAAATTAATTAAAAATAAATCCCCTGCTTATCTATCGTATTTGACAAGGAACTATTTTCTCAATCTCTCAGAACACATAATCTCATAATCCCTGCTTATATTTATTTGAACTTCTCTCGCCTCGTCTTTATGTACGCTACCAGGCTTTGGAACACACTTCCTTTAACGACTAAGCAAGCAATGGGAGCTACATTATTCAAAAATACAGCACTGGAACACCCTAAGCCAATATGTATCAATAACTACATTCCTACTCTTCTACATTTCTTCTTTTTTACTTTTCTCTTTTTTTTTTCCTTTATCTTTACTCTATCTCCTATTGTGTTAGACTGTGTTAGAAATTTGTTGACCACCGAATTTAAACGAATACAACTTCGTAGAAGAATCAGAAAATTCAGTTAGCAAGAAACACAACCTCATAGTTATTGGAGACATGAACATATGTAAATAACTGTGATAGGGTGAATTCAAAAACGTCAAAAAAATGTGCAATGATGCTGCATGAAAAGCTATGTTGCAGTGAAGTAGAATGGAGAGATTAATAAGAAATTTTGTTTGGAATAATATTGTTGACAATCAGAGTTCTTTAGAAAAACATATTAAGGAAAGTAAAAGGCATACTAGAATTAAAAATAAAGTGCTGGTAAAATTACTTTTTGAAAGAAGACGGATACCAACGATTTTAAACTACCCCAGGACCATTAAAGAATATCCCGACAACATATTTTTTAGCCATTTCAGAAGGAGTCGTTCTACGTTGACTATCATAACATAAAAACTAAATTAATATTATAGGCCTTAAAAGATGCATTGAAATTGAAATGGACAACGTCTAGAACTGGACGAGCTACTTACTCGATTGAAAACTGTTTGTATCTTATATTATTGAAGCTAGGTAATAAAGTAAGCTTTCGAGAGATTTCTGACCAATTTGGAGTGGCATAGGGAATGGTCTTCAATGTTGTCATGAAGACAGTTTACGCAATTTGTAGCCTTAAATCAGAAATTCAATGGCCTACTACTGTAAATGAGCAGAAAACAATAATGGAAGACTTTCAAAATTTAAGATCTAATCCCTTTCCATTCATGCTGGGCTGCATTGATGGCACTCATATTATTATGATCGCAAAGGAAATATGTCCATTATAAACTATATTCTTCATACATTTATATATTTTAAACTATTCATTCAGGTCATATGTGATAGCCAGTTTCGATTCCTAGACATCTTTATTGGACATCCAGGAAGTTGTCACGATGCAAACGCCCGGAATAATAAACCCATTAGAAAAGCAATAATTTCCGCATCCATAATGGTGCCATACAAAGACAATGGTTACTTAAATCCGGAGGAGAAACATAAACTTTTAACAACTTTATTTTCTAAGCTAGTATAATTTAAAAAGTTTAAATGAATGATGGGTCTTCTGGTTAAAGGAAATACCGTATATAAATTTTATGACATTGCTGTTATTTATTTAATTAAAAGTAACAAAAACAAACAAATTTACCAAAAAAGGAAATTAAATTAACACAACTTCAGTTTTCATCACATTAAATAATACTTTCAGTAGTTAACAGTCCATTTACGAGTAAATGTAGATACGAGGGGCGTTCAACATATTCTCGCTGTGCTGTGGTTGTATATATAAATTGACTTATTTATTAAGTAATACTATTATTTTAGTGCATTCATGTAAAATTTCATATAAATGTGATTATTAATTCGCGTTTTATCTCTAGTTAAACAAAATCATAATGGCAACTGAGACGATGATGGTGAAAATTGAGCATCGCGCTGTAATTAAATTTCTCACTGAGCAAGGAAAAAGTCAAAAAACTATTCATGAAGAGATGGTGGCTGTTTACCAGGGTTCCGCACCTTCATTATCAACTGTGCAAAAGTGGTCAAGTGAGTTCAAGAGAGGCAGAGAGAGCATTGAAGACGACCCCCGCTCCGACGCCCCGGCTACTGCTTGTACAGCATCAAAGAAGTCGAAAAACTTGTTCTTGAGGATGCCCGAATAAAGGTGAAAATGATGGCAGAGATCACCAAGCTTTCAATTGGTACCATTCACACCATTCTTCATGACCATCTTAACCTTTTAAAGGTCAGTGCAAGGTGGGTGCCACGAATGCTCACAGCGCCTCAGAAAAAAGTGAGAATCGCATGCTGTAGAGAGCTTTTGGAGATGTGTAGTGAGAACACGGACGGTGGTATGGATCGAATTGTTACTGGGGATATATAGAACGCCCCTCGTACATATTTATAAGATAATAAAAAAAAATAAATATTATTAGAAACTAAACTTTAAAAATAGTCACAAACATTTTTGCCACAAATCAATGTTATGCTCCCTACATATGACTTTATTGCACTTTATGCACAAGCATTTGCCTTCCGTCTGATATTATATGGACAACGTGCACAGTAAGAACGTTTTTTTAGTACAGGCTTTTCTGGAACTTCTTGTTGTGAGCTAGATCCGCTTCTAGAAACTATATTGCTTATATCATCTCTTAAATGTCTTTTCAAAATGGGAACTTGCAGCCATACTTTCATAAATGACGATGTCAGACTCACACTCAAGCTTTTCATGAAGTTTTTACGATTCAAAACCTTTTCACCTTTCTTAGAAACAATATGGGAGTATATGACATAGAAATTAATGCAAGCTATATTTGTCATTTACCAATACGTATAACACAGCCATTGGCCATATGTTTGTCTTCCTACCACAGGGCATGATGGAGAACATTTGGTCGGTGGTATCAACCCCTCTTTTTTTTGGCTTGTCAGTGCTTTCAGTGATAGTGTTTCCTTCGTCACATGATGATAACATGTACACCATTTTAGAAGGCTTCGGCGAAGGCTAGAAATAGAAATTCCAACAGATCTTGTGCGAGTATTTTTCAACTCTTCAGAGATTTCTCGTTTGTTGGATCGTACAATTCCAACCAAAGTCAGCTTGTATGGTTCCTGTAACAAGTTGTCACAGGTTATGTTACGACAGCTACCGTGAACAGGTTTTGAGAATTCCTTCACATAATATTCTCCCAAGAATAAGCCATTGGTTTTTGTTCCTCTTCCTAAATAAGGCATAGCGTTAACCATATACTTTGTCCCACGCTATTAAAGCTAAACAAATAGCAAGGAGGGAGAAGGAGCAGATAGGAGAACTCCTCGATTCTCAACAGCCACAGAAAAAGAAACCCAACCCATAACAACACAACAGCAACAACAAAAACTCAAACAGCAGCCTAAACATATACAGTCACAAAAAACGAATCACCGGTCACCACACCAACAACTAGAACAACAACAACAGCAGCAGCAGAAGAGTCAGCAACAACAACATCGGAAACAACAGCAACCACTGTAATACAGGGAGCGCTATCATAAAATAAAAAAATTACTGAAGGATTCGACGACGGAGTTCTTCTCCTACACCCCGAAGGGGGAGAAGCTGCAAACAATGCTGCTGAAAGGGTTAGAACAGTCGACTGATCCGGAGGAGCTCATTGCAGGTTGTACACTGGGAAAAATTAATTGCGATGACTGAAAGTCGGAAACCATTCTGTTTAGGACGCCTTTGTCTGGGGCTTCTAGGGATACCAGAAAGAATTAGCGAAATTTCTCGATCGCAGGGCAGCACGGGCAGCCACTTGCTTGTCGAAATGTAGTCAGATACCTTGAAGAATGGCTTCCACCACGTCCAGTTATCTGGTGAGTCAATAAAATATACTTCATTCATAACTCCACTGGGTCAGTATGAGTTCACCCGGATGAAAAATGCCCCGTCAGTTTTCGAACGATTTATGAAGCATACATTTCGAAAGTTGATCTCAGAAGGTGAATTCATAACTTACATAGATGATGTTCTAATCGCCACACATTCTATAGAAGAACATTTAGATATTTTGAAACAAATTGTTGATTTAATATTGGGAAATGGACTTCAACTCATACTTGATAAATGCATGTTTCTGCAGACGAAAATCATTTATTTGGGCTATAAGATTACTGAGGAATTTATTAGACCCAGTGATAGTAATCTTAAGGCTATTAAGAGTTTTCCGATACCGGTATGCACAAAGGACTTACATAGTTTTTTGGGGCTTTGCTCTTATTTTAGAAAATTTATAAAAAATTTTGCAAATATTGCAAAACGAATATATGACTTGCTAAAAAAGGATGTATCTACCCTTTGTGTTTGGTATTCATGAAATGTAAACCTTTGAAGCTTTGAAGGACAAACTTTTAGCTTCACCTGTTCTATCCATTTACAGTCCCAATCTTATCACAGAATTGCATTGTGATGCAAGTTGTGTAGGATTCGGTGCTGTTTTAATGCAAAAGCAGTTGGATCAAATGTTTCATCCCGTATTCTCTTTCTCGAAACGCTTTGAGGTGATTTAAAATATATTTGACCTTTGGCCTTAAATTTGAAAAAGAAGTGCCTAAATCCTCGTATCTCACGTTAGCCATTAGAGATTCAAAGTTTTGATTACGTGTTAGAGCGTAGAGAAGGAAGACGTATGACCCACGTAGACGCGTTAAGTCGTTCTTTTGACCTACTCTTTCGTGATGATGAGTCGTTTGAATATGTACTTGCTGCAGCGCAAAGGCGAAATCCAAGAATAGTATCTATTGCTTCTGAGTTGGAGAAGTCTGAAAGTTCTTTTTATAAAATGATCGACGATTTGATATACAGGAAATATAAAGACAAGGTTCTCTTCTTCGTTCCATCCTAAATGGAAGAGTAAATAATTCGTACACACCACGAATCTATATGTCACTTGGGAGCCGATAAATGCTTTGAATATATTTCAGCGAGTTATTGGTTTCAAAATCAAAAATGAGAAAATCAAAGCCTTATCAAAGCCTTATCAAAACCTGTCTGAAATGTATTTACCTTTCGCCACCATCTGGCAAAAAAAGTGGGTACGTTACACTCTATTCCAAAAGGTGATGTTCCTTTCGATACGATACATATCGATCATCTCGGTCCTTTACCAAATTCTCATTCAAACAAAAAATATGTATTTCTCGTGATTGATGGCTTTACAAAGTGTATATAACTTTACCAGAGCAAAGAGGCCATTACTTGTTTAAGATCATTTTTTGAGAGTTACTCCAATCCAAATCGTCTTGTATTGGATCGTGGAAGCTGCTTCACATCCAAAGAGTTTGCAGACTTTTTAGAAGAACATAATATTAAACATATTAAGATTGCGACTCATTCGCCACAATCAAATGGACAAATTGAACGAATGAATCACATAATTGTCCCGATTTTATAGAAAGAATGTGATGCAAACTCTACGATTGGTTGGGACAAATTTGTAACTAATGTTGAATTCCCACTTAGCAACACGATAAATAAAAGTACAGGATTTACTTATAGCGTTCTTTTGTTTGGGAGAAACCAAAAAGGCGAATTTTTCGACCGTGTTCACGAACATCTTCAAGATATTTTAGGCAAGAACCTCACTTGTGTTAACGTGATAAGACAAAGGGCGATTAAAAACATAGAAAAAAGTCAGATAAGGAACAAAAAGCCGGTGAATATGTTTAAAACATCGTTACAATTCCCGGTATCAACAAGAAACTCTACGCTAAATATTGAGGCCCATACGAGATAAAGAAAGTTCTTCCTAATGATCGCTATGAGGTCGGTGATATTGAGGGTCTACAGATAACGCGTCTCCATAGAAAGATATTTGGTCCCCTAATAATATGAGACCCTATAACGTGGAATCTGTCAATCTTGAGCATGATGAAGACACGGCTGAGAGTCGCTTGGAAGAACATGTTGCTGCTGAAAAAGAATAAAAAAATGGTTAACATCATTATTCTGGCGCATTAAACCAGTTTTATCAATATAATGTTTTCCTTTGTTTCTCTCTATGTAACTTGAATTATTTTTTTAATTTTAGTTTTTTTTATATATAATCGAAGTTCCTAATTTAATTTATAATGGTTTTTCACTATTGTAATTCATTTAAATTCACATGAGTAGCTTTGTAATCGGATCGATTGTGCTATCAAGATGGTCGAACTGTAGTAAAACAAAATTGTTTTTTTGCTGTCATACTTGATCGCAAGACTATATTTATTCGCCCTTTTAAAATACCACATATATTGCCATCCGATTGTATGATTTACCCGAAATATCTCCAAATCTGTAATCATTCGAATGTATGCGAAAACTATAAAAGCCCCGAGAATGTACAGTTGGGAAAAATAATAAAATAGAGACAGTCAAGCAGAGCGTTGGGCTTTGATTTTCTTCTCCGCTCATTTTCTTCTGCGTTCGGCTCCTACAATGACAAAAAAAAATAAAAAAATCAAATAAAGAAAGACAGATAAAAGTAAAAGTTGAAATAGAAAACAGAAAAAGTAAGATAGAGGATAAGGTGGAAAAAGAAATAGGTAAGAGTAATGAAATTCCATCAGTAAATTTGTGCATAGTATTGAAAAACTTTTCTAGTAAAAGTAGTTGTGTTATTTGCTCGTTTAATATACAAGTGTAGCTCATTCCAAAGATGAATCGCATGTATTTATATAATAAGTTGTCGGCTTGTAATTAAATATTTATGTCTGGGTGGAACTATTTTCATTGTCCTTGTATTAATCCCGTTGTTTGGTTGTTATAATTTTGTGAAATAGTTTAATGATTCTGTGGTTCATAAGAGCTAATAGTAAACAGCCTGTTATTTTATTGGTAAATTCGGAAATGTGATCAGACCTTTTTATATTAATGTCCAATTCAAACTATTACAATCACTAAGAAATGCATTTAAATTAATTTTTGAAAAGTTATACGACCTTTCTTCATTTACTGGAAATGCATTTACGTTCAAATATATCAAATCATGATGTGAAAAAGCAGGTGCAAGAGGTTGGTCGTAGAGCAATACGGAATCAGGATTAGACACAATGAATACATCTAAGAGTGAGGGGCCGTCTGTTAGGCGCAAAATGAGTTGGTTGATCATAATTCGCAAAATTCGCAAAAGATTCGACCATATCAACGATGCACCAGTGGTTTCTGTTATTTTGTCACCGATTGACCTCCAGGATTGTCGCTTTGCCTTTCTTAGTTCTTTTTTATATATTTTTCGAAGTATTCTTGCATGAGTCCCAGTCAGTTTTATCCAATCAGTTTTACGTTAATTTTGGGAGCATCATTCAGGCTGAATTGGATGTATCTGTGGTCCGAAAATGAGTGTTTAAACGATACCAGCAGTTCGTTACCATTTGAGTGTACATAATATCGGACCCTAATTCAACTGGAATTGGCTTGCCAGTACGCGACTCTGGATCTCCGACAGTGTCGCTAGATGTTTCTTCATATACCTGGTGTATTATTTCTTCACGTCACGTCACTTTCTAGACGAATGATTTCACCCACTATCTCGAAGTAGCCGACACGCACCAACTCGTACATATCTGATCCAGACGAGAGATCTCCTCATCATCATCGAAGCACTTCAAATTGGTGAGTGAATCCGCTAAGTTGAATTGAAATTGGAAATTTTCAATTTTTCTATGGACTTGGCGAAAGATACTCGTAGTTTTTTTTTTTGTTTCCTGTTTTTTAGTCTATGGGTTCATACTTGAAACGAAAAAACGTTGCGTCTCACCAGCAGAACAAATACATTGCCACTGGTCCTCCGGACATGATGTAGTTGAAGTGTTATTATGAGGGAGACGCGACTTGCTGCTGTTGACGCCACCCGACGTTAAATTTCCTCACTGTATTTTCCTGGCAGTGCACCTAATTGGATACTTGCATTACTGACTACTACTCTGTAGTGGTCAAAATCACTGTTGGTACGTTGGAATGTGAGGATATCTCGCAAACTGGATGCTTTTCCACTCAGTTTTTTCAGTTCAGTTTAAATGCATTTTTATTTAACTAAGTAATTTACTCTTACATGCTAGACAAAAAAATGCTTAAAAATTAGCTTAAATAACTTACAAATAAACTTATTCTAACTTACTGGCCCCATGCGGGCGCTCTAAGCTAAACCGAACACTTAAACAGTGTCTTTCGACGAATCTTACAGTCTAATTTTATATTTATTTTAACATTACTTAATACTAGAACTAAGAAAATAAGTTTTAAGTAAAAACTTAGTAAATTGACTGTTTTTTTATATTATAAAAACTTAAAACTAAAAACTTATAGACTACCTAAAAATAAATCTTAATCTACTTAACCTACCTACATCTAATACTTACACGTACATACACATACATATATATCCATAATACCTATATACTTAATATATAAGTATATGCATATATATATATTTTTTTTTTTTCTTAAAACTAACTTAGTCCTACCTAAAACTATGTAAGCCGGCCAAGGCTAATAAAATAGTCAGTCGACCGACTTTGCTTCCTATGGAGCTACCTAGTACTGGAGGCATTGGACGACGAAACTTCCCCTCCTTCAACGAGCCACATCCCTCACGTCGCGACTCCCTACCGACGTACTGAACCGGAGACGCTCCGCACTGCCGTGTGCAACGTCTCTATCGAAGTTGAGTCGCCTGTCCCCAGCTGTTCGAGGGACGTGGAAGATTAGCGGCACCGCCAATCTGTCCTGGATCAAACCTTTCATATATATGTAGAGGAACGCTTCTGGACAAATAAAGCCGTCAAAGCGAACTCTCTCGTGATACATATATTTGGGGTAGAAAGCCCCGGAGATCAGGTTGTTCGATGAGGTCATTGCTCTTGCAAGGTGTATTCGAGTTAACTTAATGACGAAGTTGTCCACTCTTATTAGGTTCGCCCTATTGTACAAAACCTCATTGGAATAGAATTTTATGTACTGAGACTCTGGTGTTCTGTATAAGCGAAGACAAGTCCTAAGACAAGCCCTCTCAAACACCCGAATCTTTTCCAATAAACTTGCTCTCACGTTGAACCACACGGGACATCCAAATACAAGCATGGGTCTGATAAGGGCCATGTAGCAGATTACCTTCACCCCCGCATCGAGTTGACTGTTATAGAACAGTCTCTTTGTAAGGGCAAAAACACCTCTGGCTCTGGCCAGAGCAACATCTATATGTTTGTTAAAATACAGATATTGATTTAGCCAGATCCCAAGGTATCTGACTACATTTCGCTGCCCGTGTTGTCCGACGATAGAAAACTTTCGCCAATTCTTTCTGGTATCCTTAGAGGCCCCAGACAAAGGCGTCCTAAACAGAATGGTTTCCGACTTCTGAAAATTGATTTTCAACTTCCAGTCATCGCAATATCGCTTAATTTTGTCGAAGTCACGCTGCAAAAGCATATTAACGACCTCAATTTTCGGACCTGTTCTGTATGCGATTAAGTCGTCTGCGTACGCTATGGCATGGTGAAGTGAACCTATCAGATCACTTGTGTAAATGTTGAACAGGATCGGCGAATTTACCGCACCTTGTTGCAGACCGTTTTTAATGTTAAATGTTCCAGCAGACGTCACATCGCCATTCTTCACGATGAACTGTCTACTGGAGAAAAGAATATACAGCAGTGGCTTACTGATGCCCAACCTGTCCAGCTTGAAAAAGAGTCCTTCTAACCATACAGTATCGAAGGCCTTCTCGAAGTCAATCAAGCAGGCACCAGTGCACTGATTCTTGCCTTTGTTCCATTGGATATCAGAAAGCAGTTTAGATGCAGCATGAATGATATCATGCCCCGCCTTGAAACCGAATTGATTATCCGGAACTATATGTTTGTCCGCAATCCACTTAGTCAAGACCCTATTGATCACCTTCTCGAAAACCTTACTGATGTTTGGAAGAAGACTAATCGAGCGGAGATTCGCCGGATTGGAACTGTCTTTATCCCTTTTGGGGATGGGATGTACCACCGCAGTTTTCCAATGCTCTGGATAATGTGCATTATTCATTGCATTATTAAACAGGGTGGTATAAATGTTCACCGTTTCTAGAGGGAGATGTCGAAGCAGAATGTTCGGTATTTCATCGGTTCCCACTGATTTCTTACTTCTAAGTGATTCGAAGATCGTTTGGAGCTCTTCCTTCGAAATGAACGGGTAGTACGGTAGTACCCTATCGTTGGTGATGACATTATTTTCCATATTCTCGTCATCTAACTGGGTGAAACACGAGCTCTCGAATCGCCAATCCACTATTTCATTTCGAAGTTAGCAATTGTGCACAAGGACTCGATTTTCCATGTCGTGGTTCGGGCCAATGATGTCATTCGCCTTATATACTTCATGGAAAGTCGCTCCTATAGCCTCTACCTTCTCCTGCGGATCCTCGATCACAAAGAAGTTGTCATCATCAACAGCCTCATTTGGATCTATGCCTGCTGCTATAAGTATGTTCTCGTTGTCCGTCGTTCGGGCGATTTTAAGACACGAAAGGTCGTTTTGATCTTTCCTCCGAAATATTTTATTTATTTTCGGGAACATATTCGGGCTGCTGGTGTTTACAGCCCGAATTTTGTTGTTCCAATACAAACTTACAGATGCTCTGTAATTTTCCTTTATTAATGTTTGGAGGTTTTTGATCGACGACTTTAGCGTCATAATCTCCGGGTTATGTCTGTCAGTAAACTGTCTGTACAAGGTTTTTAGTCTTGACAGCAGTCTACTTTTATGTCGGTGCAGTTCGTCAATAGTTGCGTTGCGGAATAAGTCTTCGTCGTCAGTGTGTCGTTTCGTTTTGTCCATTGTTCGTTTGATTGTCTCGTCCATTAGTCTTAGATACCTGTCAATCTCCTCGTTTGACAGATTTCTGTTGGACGGTGGGTAGAGCGAATTCGAGGAGAGTGCTCTAGTCAGTGATCTGGTGAAGTGTGTCCAAGGCACCCTACTGTAATTGTAGGAATGCCTTTGAACAAACTCATCCAATTCCGCAATTTCGTTGGGGACAGTTATTTCGGTGCTGAGACCGCAATGGTCACTGTCATACACGAAAGTGCGTAGACAGTTTGTAGTTTGTTGGTTAGTGCATGTCAGTTGTATTCGTGAGTCGAATAGCAGAAGATCCAAGTAGGACCCGTGTCTGGGAAACGACGGACTATCCGTCGCCTTAAGCCCGAGTCGATACATCACACTGTGCTGACCCCACCAATTGAATAGTAGATTCCCTCTAGTATTTGGTGTATTATTTCCCCAATCACTATGTTTGGCGTTGAAATGTCCGCCGATAATAAAATAGTTGTCTTCCAATTCCAGCCTCAGGAATCGAAAAAGCGTCTCGAGTTCTGAGATGAATAAAGCGGATTGAGTAGCCTTAGGTGCATAGACAGACACCATGTACAACCGCTTTCCGCTACGGAGCGCGATATACATGATGCATGCTTCCACCTGGAACCTGGAACCTACGTACTACACGACTGTATACTCTTTTAAAATGTATATCTTTTCGTACGAAAATTGCAACGCCACTTTCCTGAGTGGAGTTGGATCGGTTTCTCCGTACTATTTTGTATTTTCTGTGCCTCATTTTGTGTCTCTTGGTAAGCTTAGTTTCGCTAACCAAAAGCACATCGGAGGCTTGGTCTTTAAGCAACTTAAATAGTGCGGCTCGTCGTTCGAGCCTAATCAGTGAATGCACATTCACAGCAAGGACCTTCAGGTTTTGCTCCGCCACGTACGTACCCATTACGGTAAAAGGTGCGTTAGGCCAGGCAGCAGTGCGTATACTTGATCCACCCGAGCGGTCTGTTCAGTTAAATGACGTTGTAGCTGAGCCATCTGCCCCTGGATAAAGAGCAAAATAGCTAGCATGTCAGGTACTGGTTCAGGTGCTCTTTTGATTTATTCTTTTTATTCTTTTGATGTACTGGAATTTGGGACAATCCCGATAATTTGCGGTGTGTCCCGTGTTCCTACATAAGGCACAAGAGAGTTGGCTTTTTTCAGACGCTCCGTCCTTACCTAGAGCGCATTCCTCGGACTTGTGGTTCTTTCCGCACTTCACGCATCGAGTCTGCATTTCGCAGTTCGACGCGGTGTGCCCGAACCTTTGGCAGCGAACACATTGTAAAATGTTTCCTCTCCTCTTTAATTTCTCCCAATGTACAACCTGGTAGGCTAGGACTTCAATACTCCTTAGACCATCCAGATTGCTGGTGGGACTAAGCTGGACCAGGAAAATCGACAGTTGCCACTTCTCCCTTTTGGCTCTGGCTGCGGTGAATGGCTTGATCCCCACGAATTTGAGCCCTTCGCACTTCTTCTCTTTCAGCAGTGCAAGGAGCTCCCCCAGATCAGTCGACGGCTCTAATCCCCTCAGCCGCATTGTCTGCAGCTTGTCCCCCTTCGGGGTGTAGGAGAAGAACTCCGTCGTCGAATCCGTCAGCAATTTCTTTATTTTGTAATAGCGCTCCACTGTGTTACAGTGGATCGCGTGCCTATCTACTGATAATCTTTTTATAAAAAAGTTGTTGCCTATGGCCGACTTACACAGTTCGATTGTGTCCTTTAACTCCAATTTGAAAGTGTTGATTCTCTTTGGTGGATTTCTGCTCTTGCTGTTGTTGTTGTCTCTGCTACTGTTGCTTTTACTGATGTTGTTGTTGTAGTTGTTGTTGTTGTTGTTGCCGTTGTTGCTTTTGATGTTGCGGCTTTTGTTGTTGCTGTTTTTGTTGTTTATGTTTTTGTTGAGTTTGTGCTCTTGTTCTTCCTAGTTCCTCTGCAGGTGTCTGTAGTTTTTGTTTTTCCATCGGTTGTTTTTGTGGAAGCTCCACGTATATATTTTCTTGCTGCTGACTCTGGAGTTGTTACTGCTTCTCCATCTCCCTCCTTGCCACTTGCTTAGCTCTTATGGCCAGCACTGCATTTCGCAGTTCGACGCGGTGTGCCCGAACCTTTGGCAGCGAACACATTGTAAAATGTTTCCTCTCCTCTTTAATTTCTCCCAATGTACAACCTGGTAGGCTAGGACTTCAATACTCCTTAGACCATCCAGATTGCTGGTGGGACTAAGCTGGACCAGGAAAATCGACAGTTGCCACTTCTCCCTTTTGGCTCTGGCTGCGGTGAATGGCTTGATCCCCACGAATTTGAGCCCTTCGCACTTCTTCTCTTTCAGCAGTGCAAAGAGCTCCCCCAGATCAGTCGACGGCTCTAATCCCCTCAGCCGCATTGTCTGCAGCTTGTCCCCCTTCGGGGTGTAGGAGAAGAACTCCGTCGTCGAATCCGTCAGCAATTTCTTTATTTTGTAATAGCGCTCCACTGTGTTACAGTGGATCGCGTGCCTATCTACTGATAATCTTTTTATAAAAAAGTTGTTGCCTATGGCCGACTTACACAGTTCGATTGTGTCCTTTAACTCCAATTTGAAAGTGTTGATTGGTGGCACTTTCTCTTTGGTGGATTTCTGCTCTTGCTGTTGTTGTTGTCTCTGCTACTGTTGCTTTTACTGATGTTGTTGTTGTAGTTGTTGTTGTTGTTGTTGCCGTTGTTGCTTTTGATGTTGCGGCTTTTGTTGTTGCTGTTTTTGTTGTTTATGTTTTTGTTGAGTTTGTGCTCTTGTTCTTCCTAGTTCCTCTGCAGGTGTCTGTAGTTTTTGTTTTTCCATCGGTTGTTTTTGTGGAAGCTCCACGTATATATTTTCTTGCTGCTGACTCTGGAGTTGTTACTGCTTCTCCATCTCCCTCCTTGCCACTTGCTTAGCTCTTATGGCCAGCACTTTTTGTTGTAGCTGCTTGATGCTACTGAACAGGCCTTCGACCTCTTCCTCTTCGTCATCTGACTCCGATGCAGCTAGGGATGAGAAGCAATTGTCTGCTCCCATGTATTGGCCTTCCCCTCCGTCAGGTACATGCGTACAGTCGTTATTGTCCGACTCCTGCCTCATTCGCTTTATTGCTGCGCTTGCCGATATCAGCGCAGCCCTCTCCTTCACTCTGCCATGCAGCATTTCCAACGATGCTGATATGGCGCTCTTATCCATATTCGGAGTCGAAGTCGGCTTCAGCGTCCTTCTCCTCTTTGTGACGATGTCTGTTATTGTTGTTGTTGTTGATTTTGAGTGGACTTTCTTAACGGTTTTATCATCAGACGATATCATACCATCTGCTGACCCCGCTATTGGGATAGCGGACCGCTTGTTTCCACTCATAACAATTATTTCTTTTTATGCCGTTGTCTATCAATTTACAATTTTTTTTAAAAATAAAAATTCTATTAAATTTTTTCGGGAATCGAACCCACGACCCCTGCTTTGCCGGCCGACACCACTACTGTTGCGCCTCCGAATCACTTGACCCAAATGTTTCTAATTGTTCTTTTTCACTATTTCACTTTAAATGAAGCCGAAACACATCTGTTCTCTATCGAGATCTATGAACGACTGATGATGCTATTCCACTGTCTACAGCAATGTGATCAATTTGACTTATTTGCCTTTTAATCAGAAGACCGCCATGTGACCTGGTGTGTCCTAGGTTATTTAAAACGTATGCTTGCTGCAGGGCTCGTAATTTAAAATATTTCAAAAAAATTTAAAACAGCTTAAAATGATGAATGTTTGCCAAGTTCACGCTCTTCCTCTCGAAACTCATATACGCGTTAATAGTGGGCTTTAGCCCTTGCTAAATCGTTCAGTTAGATTTTCGATGAAGCTGAGAACTCTTCAAATTGCAGAAGGTAACACTCATGCAGCATAAACCACTCACACTGATACCAAACACCGACAAGTCACATCATTTTAACCTCATTAGCGAGCACAAAAACTTTTGTATTAAAAACTGAAACCTAATCGGCATTCATAATAAAACACAATTTTGTTTCATCCCCGGCTAGGCAACCCCTAAATCACCCGCATTTTCGTAATAAACCGAACAAATCCTATTATAATTCCAGCAACTCACTCAGAGCCACACTCACTCACGTGCGCACGCAATATCTACTAGAGCAACAGCAAAAACAAACGTCCAGGATAGTAAAAATGAGACTTTACTATCGTAAAAACCTAACAATTTACAAGCACGTTCGTTACTGTCATCGTTCATAAAAAAAAAAAATCAAACATAAAAATGTAGAAATGAATAAAAATAAAAAGGAAAAAGGAACAAAAACTGAAAAAGAAATAAAAAATTGAAAAGAACGCAAAAACTAATATAACACATCGCCAGGAAGCTATACCCAGTGTTTGACCATTGACTTATGGTGACCTTCCTGAGTGAAACATGGCTACCTTTGCGTCACGCACTTTGTGTGTCAAGTAGATGTGGGATGTCTTGGGAGGTAGACTTACGCGTACCACCGGATTGCTGCTCATTAAATCACAACTTACTAACGGTAATTACTGACTCATCGTCGCTCGTCGACAAGTAATGATTCGTTTCCAGTCCAAGAGGATCCATCACTCATGAGCTCGTGTACAATGTATAGTATAGAGTACATTCAGTACAACCTGGATACAACCCATAAACAAGTGTAATTATTTCTCAGGAAGGAGGGCGCTTCCTACTCTTGCCAACAGTTTCTTTAGGGGAGGTTACCCTCTTTTCCACTCGGTTGAATCCTAACCCGAAAACTTTGTCGAAATTTTATCCCCAAAAGATACAAACACAAAATAGACCCTCATCATCGACGACGACAAGGACGAGGGAAACTTACTCCGATGGCAACCGGAACTTGTGCTTTCAGTCATTGTCCATAATCAATCACATTTAATAGAATGTCACTTGATTTCCTGATTGTGAATTACCACTTATCTTAGCACTCCGCCTACGGACTAAGGATTAAGGGTGTCACTATAGATCTGGCTTTGGGACTGGTTTCAGTGCCGAGTATTTATTAGTCGACGTAGTAATTATACGTATTTCACATTTCACCCTCTGACACTCGGCCATTGTTTGTCAATTATTTTAAGAGCCGTTGCGCGATTTTCACGTGCTTAATTATTTTGATAGAACAGATCCGCTATTCAGTGAACACCGCGGATTACAGAACCCAAATTCGAATCCAAATTCGGATCCAGACCGGTACCCGCGTCCGGATTCGCTTTACTCCAGAGAGTGTTAATGAATGAAAGGAAAATTAATGAACTTACTCCTAAGTGCTGGACGGTTTTGGTTTCGCCTACTTTTGTGATTATAGGGTGCGAAAATTACACAAATGATCCGTTGGCGATTTTGGCTGCTTTTTAGGTGGATTGACTCGTAACTCATGCCACTGAAATGAATGGATTTGTGCCAAAAATGACGAAACTATAAACGAATGTCCCGTCTGACTACGAGTATACGTTAAGTCAAGTTGAAATCTTGCCTAAACTGTTTTGGGGTAGGGGTTGAAATTAATGAACGAATAATACGTCATGACGATTTTCGTAAGCCTTAGCGGTAATATGGCAATGGCAGCTGCAATGAATTAACGAATTTTAAAGCTAATGATGTTTGGACCGTTTTTCCCAACAACTTGGCACGGTGTCATTTTAATGTGCTGCTCGATGTTGCTGAATATTTAAGCAACTTTAAAATAAACAAATTGGTTATAAAGAAAAAGTATTTTTACAATAGGTTTTTTTTTTCGTTGACCCTGTGGTATAGCTGCTTGCCCGTCCGAAGTGCGACTTTAACATGCTCACTTGTAACAGGTTCCTGATCCTGGGCATAGTTATGTCACTGCACGGGGCTTAGCGGATACAGCCGGGTGAAGAGTATAAAATCCTTAAAATTCCCAATTGCAACGGAATCGTGGCTAATAGAGTGTTTAGTCACTAGAATTCGCACTTGGCATATGCGCGGCCTCGTTTCTGTAAGTGCCGTACTGCCCTGCCGGGGCTCTGGTTCCGCAGACCAACACACCCCTCCACGACTAAATAATGAAAATGATTGAGCCAACAAAATATCAAACATAAAAAAGAGTCGGATGCGGCTATAAAGGCTTCACAAGCAAAAGAGGTACCTCAAGAGACATGGGAAGAGGCAAAGAGCTCAGTGTTGAAGCATCTGCCCACAGATCATGAAACCATTTCAGCTATAGAAAGATGGGCCAAAGGGAAACCAGAAAAAATTAAGTGGAGAACTTAGGAAAGAAGAACCGTACGCCAGAGCTCAGAAACCCATGGATCCGAAATCCGAAAACGTGTGAAGGCAGCCTCTAAGCGAGGGGGATCCAGAGGCCAAATTTTGCAAGAGGCAGCGAAGTGACGATAAGCTCTCTGCATCTGAGGCGGTCTTAGATGAAGAAATAAGTAAAAAGCGGACGACCACCTCCTTCACCGACGTACTGATAGGCGTTAAGCCAGCAATTTTGGAAGCGATTATTCCAACCCTATCCATTGTCCAAATGGATTCTATACAAAACGTCCAGCTGGGTAGAATACTAGCAATAAAACCAGCCTTTCTGAGTTCTGTTCAGAAGGCAGGATGTTTCTTATTGCGTTGTAGGGAGAACACAACTGCGGATTTAAGGCCGCTGTGAAAAAGTGCTGTAGCGTAGGCCAAAAGAAAATAGAGATCCCTCACTCACAGGTTGCTGTGAGGTACTTTCCCGACTCCGCAAGTGTTGCTACCACCAAGAGCGTGATCCTTGAACAGGAGTAGAATAAGAGTCTCAATGTTGAGTCCTGGTGAGTCTTACAACGTGTGGAGAAGAGGTCTAATACGATCCTACCAATGCACCAAAGATCCACAGTTTCGCTGGAAGAGGGTCAGCCACAGCTTTAATCAAATTAACCTGATGCTAAAGGCTGCAAACACTAGTGCTGAGGAGCTTGGTGTGCTAAACCTTGAAAAAGAGTATAACTCTTCCAGTGACTACAAGTCAATCACCAGCATGCTAAAGCAGCAACGGCGGAGCTTAACAGGGGGTTTGTCAGTGGTATAATCTACATGGGCCTACTACAACAAACCTGGACAACAACAGCCATTTACAAGGCCTCAAAACAAACAAGTAATCTACAAGTATGATGAAACTGCAGCCAGACCAGGGTTGCGATAATTGTATTATACACACTGACAACTGATACATTGCCTCATTCTACCTTACAGGTGATTCTGAAGACGCACCACCTGACACTTTTGAAAGACTTGTGGAGTATTAAAAAACTAAAAGGAAGGCTCTTATCAATGGCTACAATGTCAATGCTCACAGGACGGTATTAGGTCAGACATAAACTTGAGCGGTGTGTTGGTCTTAGCATTCTTACTAAATAGACCTAACTCTTATGAACAATTTCTCGTCTGATTTGGTTCAAAAACAGTGAGTTTCCAATGAGGACGTCATATCTGAACAAAAGTGTATGCTCTACCTAATACGGGACGTGGTAAGGTAGAAAAACTTCGGAAGGAACTCAATAAGACCAACAGAATAAATAACTAGGAAGACTGCAGAAAGTCTCTCATAATGTATAACACGGAACTCGGAAAATCCTAAGGTGAATTTTGGTGCAACTTTTGTGATAAATTAAGGGAAACTGGGTTTACTGCCAGGATGCAAAAGTCGCTATCGAAAGCGTACATTAACTCCATAGCTACACTCCAAAAAGGAACCTCACAGGAACTTTATATGAGGCAGTAGAGCTCCTTCTGCAAGCCGACAGCCCTGGTTGCAAAATAATCGAAGACAGTTACACTTCTAATCAAGATTATAACCTTTTGAAGGATAGAATGGGCAGTAAGCTCATTCAAACCCCACAAATCACAGGAGGGTATCTTCCCAGCACTTCTATCTAGAGGTAAGAGCAGATTCACCTCGACATTAGTCCGAACCTTCAGAGACAGTCTCACACTTCAATATATTTCTCTGACTTGGAGAGCAGTTCAGGCAATCTTGATAACTAACGACAGTATCAATCCCCCAAAATCTTCGAAACCCTACAGGTCCATAAGACGTTTGCCTTTCATATTAGGGACAATCAAAAAGCCGATTTACTTATATATAAAGGAGGACATATGAATGACATAGAACTCCTCTTTAAAACTTACAATTTGAGTATTGAAAAGGCAAATGCACCAAAGTGGATATAGAGGGTGCTTTTGACAATGTGAACTTTAGATCGATGGCTTCCTTAGAAGAGATGTAAATTTAAAGACTACAAAGTGGATTAGGAACCTGCTACACCCAAGTGTAATAAAGAAAAATCTAGACCATGTGGAATTGAATATCTCAATTGTTAAGGGCTCTCCTCAGGATGGACTACTCTTTTGTGGCCGCTACTTTTTAGTGATTTCGTGTAAATCCTGTACTCCAAATGATATAAAATGACAGGATATGCAGATGATATCTCTGCTATCATTAGTATCAACCATTCGATTAACATAACATCTCATGCAAGTTGCCGTAACATCTGCCTAGAATTTTGATTTAGTAATAAGACACTGGGCAAGACTATGCACAGTCAAATACTGAAATGAACTAGATGGCCTTAACCGCTCAAAGAAATTTTTAATTGGCCTGGTGGAGCGGAGAAACTTTGAGATTGAACATAGTAAGGGTACCTCGAATATTTGTCCGATTCTACCTCGCTCACATATGAAAGAGAGCAGTACCCTACATTTTGTAGATAGGCCTAAGCTCCCCATATTTCAACAAGGAGTTGGAAAAATGCTGACCGACTTTTAGACGGATTAGTGCATACACGGGCTGACATACAAACAGGGGACCCATCCAACACTTGGATCTGGATTCCGAAGAAGTTGCTTTCTCAGACTCTATGAATTGTAAACGAGTCATCTACCGGTGACAAGTCAGTGGCTAACGTTTGGAGCGTCGTAAAGTTCAAGCCCACGGTGATGATAACGCCTCACCTGCTAAAAATCAGGCAGAATTCAAACAGGAACCTAGATCCCGATGATAGCAGAGATATCTCGCTTTGTATTCTTAAAGTCTGTTTAGCTCTTGCTACAATACCCAATATCTGGACAAAGGTAAATATAGATGCATACACAAAACAGTTTAACCCTGGGATAAGAGGATAATGGGTTAGGTCTGGAAGCTTACGCAGACAACGTCACACTCTGCCTGCCAGGTAGATACGAGTATTCTCTTACATTATCTTTAGATAAACTCTCTATAGTTGTCCGCCTTTTTGTGGATCGGGTAAACGATTCCAGCAGTTTTGTTGAATTTCAGCCTAGATATTTTTATCCTTACTTCGTTGTTGGAAATTTTGGCTATCATTGTCATAGTTGAATGGTCTATTTTGCCTTACGGCGGGATGTTGGGCTTCCTCGATGTTCGGCATTCTACAGAAAAATTTTTTCCGCATTCCTTGCGTCTATAGTAAAATAATTTGATTTAGCGTTTGATGATCCGGGGACCGCTACGTCGCCTTGTGTATATTGAGATGAGGAAACCGTGAGCTTGCCAAAGTGATATTTAGTACCGCACCACAGTCAATAAGCCTAAGTCCGTTACTAGACGTGGCGTCGTGTAGGCTATGCTTACCAACTGCCCTAATAAAGCTACCTTAGTTTCCTATCCTGATGTTAAAATCACGTAGTACGGTTTTAATTTCATATGTAAGACATTGCCAATGTAATGGAAATACTCTTTCGTGGCGTCAACCTTGCATTCAGTACGTTACGTTACGTTACCTATATAGAGGGTGGCCGTGGTGTAGTGGTACTAGCAATCGCTTCTCACTCGGAGGGTCCAGGTTCGAATCCTGCCCATGGCAAGTCAATTTTTCATTTGTGTAATTGGAACACAGACAGAAAAATTCTGCGTATGAAGGCATAACACTGACACGTAGATTTGGCTGTTGTGGAGTTTCAAGCACAAAAAAAAAATACTGTGAATTATACCTCGAATCACTCTGAGTGATGAAAAAACTCTCCGTCGTATTCGGACTCCCACCCCCTGGAGAGCGAATATCGAAACCAAACACACCTGATTTTCAAACCACTACAAAACAATTTTCCTTTCTCCTCCTTCTATCTTTCCGCACGCGCCCTGGCAACAGTAAAAGGGTAT